>LPNX010616816.1:0-11961 GCA_001517045.1 Pseudotsuga menziesii
ACTTGGGCCTCCACCACCTCAATCCTCCATCACTTCGATAGCAAGCTTACTAACAATGGGAAAGCTTGGGAAGAACACAACAGTGCTCCAAGGGACAAAGGAATGCAGACTCAAGCATAAAGTTCTGGAAACAATGGACTATAATTTCGATGATCTCAATTTTCTCTTATGCTTTCAATGTACCAAGGGGTTCCTTATATAGCTTTTCAAAGGGATTTGAAAGGTCGAATCCGTGCGATCTCAAGGCATATAGAAGGCCAGGAGTCATATGATTCGGATCCAAGTTAAGGAAAACTCCAAAATGTTTTGGACTATGCACACATCCCGATGTATGCGACTATCGAGGGAATATCCGCGTATGTACGCGGTTATCGGGGAAAAATCCACGTATATCAATATTATAATGTTTTTAGGGATGATCAAGGTAACATCAAAAGATATAAAGTGGTCCAAAAGGGCTAATGAGTCTGCAGCGGGACAAGGGAAGGCCATACAATGTGTAATTCACCTAGTGTGGTGAAATCCACTATAACAATGGCCTCAACACCAGTCTTCTCAAGCATAACCGGCCTCTAATCCCACTCTCAACAGTTCAAAGACCAACCACTGCATACCGCAGCAAAACAAGTAGTTCACAGCCCTGTGAAGAAGGCAAAGACAACCAGGTGACAATCCCAAACAAAATATGAAACACAATTCAGTCCACAAGACAACTCAGGGTTGTTCTTGGCCCTAGCGTGGCCAAAACAACCCAACAGCAACCCAAAACCAGAGTACATCAACAACCACAAACTCACAATGATAACTATGGAAACCTTACATAGTCCACAGTTGGGGGAAGAAGCAAGACTCCCAGCATAGACTTGGGAAAACTCAACCAACGGATGTGGAAATCAGCAGTCGTCCAACATGCAAGATCCCACAGCACACAACCCCTCAACGCAATCGCTGAAGAAAGTTACACAGACAAAAATGGGGAAAGAACAACTCTCAACTTGTGCACAAGGGGAAAAGAAACAGTCCAAAAAATGGAAGAAGGGACACACACACACAGTCCAAAATGGAAGAATAAATTGGAATCTCAACAGCATCCAAAAAGATCATGGGAAGAACGACAGCAACCCAAATCATAGGTTAAACCAATATCAAGCCCGGATCGTGGATGAAAACCACAGCTATTTAAAATACACAGCAGAAATCGTGCCCTTGAGGCCGCTCTTCCAGCTCGCTGCATGCACAAAACCAAAGGAGAACCCCCGACCGGTGCGTGAGGAAAACAAAACGTCTCTCTGTGCGTCCCTGTGTGAGAGTGAACCCTCCAAAAATGGAGAGAATGGCGATGGTTTTGCTTGCCAACATGAGGTCAACCTGCTGGTGGAGTGTGTGTGTGGGAAATGACTGAGTCCTGCCACACTCCACTCCCAGCCATAACTACCTCAACTACTCAACAAAACATTAAGGTGGTAGCTGGATAATACAAGGAAAGATGGGTAAATCAAACAGGGTGGTAACACATGGATCTCCCCCCCATAGCCCCAAAGTTTTACATCCCCCCCCCTTATCCTTTGGAATCATGCCCTTTTTATTTTAACGTTGCACCGTCGTAGCTGGCTGTGGGTTTATTTTAATTGATGTGCGTATTTACATGATGCCAAACTATAATGTGCCAGATAGCATGATATACCATCGGCAACTATCCCTATTGTCGAAACATACAAAACCAAATCGATGGTGGGGCTTTTTCCTTTAGCTCCTCACCACGATTAATTACATCATGTATTTTTAATGCAAACGGGGTCAAAACCGGGGTGTTACAAGATATGCTGAAATAATCTTTTTCTTGATTCACACAATGAAATTGTACATTTAATTTGTGTCACAACCTATGTTCCGATCTCCTTAGGAATGATACATCTTTAATTGGACTTTCTCTAAGCCCTACTGACCTCTATCTATCTCTGACTATCCTCTTTATATGCCTTCTATATTCTCTACCTCATAGGCTTACACATTTATATATAACAATATTCATGAACCATTCTGGTTTAGGTCCTTAACCCACTCAACAACATGCTTAATTAACTCAACCATCAACTCTATCCTATGACTCACTACCTGTAATTAGGGATTTGTTACATGATTCATCAATTGACCCAATGAGTCACTCATACTCTTAGTGACTCTCCTAATGTACTCACCATCTATATAGAACGAAATAAAACATAGGTTTATTTACAATGCTATAGTTTGAGGACTATCAATTCAGAAATGAAAGACCCCTTCTAGGCCTGATCAGACATTGAGCTTGAAATTCGAATGGAGAGAAGGATTATCCTACATCAAACTCCTGCGGAAGAAATAAATATAACCTTTTGGTCATATCCTTCCATATTCAGTATAGCTAGATCCCAAACTTTGTTCTGTAACTTACCATGCATCTTATCATGTCGTTATGTCTTTTTCATCTTCGCGGTTCTCCTAGTTTGCAAATTTTATGTTGCAATGCTCCACTAGCCTTGCTTCTGCAATCGTTTTATATCATATTCCTTTTGTCAATGTTTTGTCTATTTTATTTGTTGATGAAAATATTCATTATCTCTGCATGCCTTCTTTGAGACATCCTCACCATCAACAACCTTAGTTGTTCAATCTCCATGTCTAGTCTATCTTTTGGATGGTATACCTGCATCTTCTTTTCCTGAAATCATTGTTCCTTTGTCTTGTTGTTTCTATCCACTAAATTATAAAATAATTCAATGTTCTTACCCGCTATCTGCTCTTCTCCAATGTTTTAATCAAACATTAAGCAATCATATTGATCAATCCTTGGATTGATCAACCAATCTTCTAATTCTTCATCATATTTTCTAAGGTTAGAAAATTTTTCTTTGTCTTCATTATTCAACTCTGAAACAATAAATTCCTTTCTATATTGATCACCCTTTTGAGAGAATATAGTCCCTTCCTATGCCATGACATATGTGTTCCCCTATTTGTTAGCAACATCACTATCGAAATATGCAAGTATTTTCTTTTGTTTATCTCGATGATACCATACCATCTCGTTCTTCAATACCATATTTTTTTTTCTTTGGCCCATGTCAAGAATACATGGATACTCTCCTTCTTATTCATTTACCTTTGGTACAACCTCACAAGGTTCATCACATGTTATTCCTACAGATACACACAATTCATTAATTTCAAAATATTGAAATTTGTGTCTCCCATTGACGCTCTTATCAACATATTCTTTTGCTGATATGAACTCTCCCAAGAGTTCATGAGACTTTCAGCTAGTTGCTCCTGCACCATATTTTTCTAAGATGATTTTATGTTCTCCTTCACAATAGTGAACATATTATTCTTTCATTGGTCCAATTTTGATCTTTCGTTTCTTTATCAAAGCATCCATTTATGTTTCACAAACTGCATAAACACATCATCTAATTGTGCTTCAATACCTGCAAACATACACCAATAATTAGTTTCAAAATCATGAGACTCTGAAGACCCTATTTATATTATCTCTAGCACCCCCCTGTTGTGTTGTTCTAAACACAACATCATATCCCTTTCATCATCACCTACTTCTTTAGACTTCATGATAGTCAAAGGTGACTTTTCAACTCTCTCCTTCACTAGAATACAATTTTGATTATCCTTTGTAGAAATGTCTTTGCACATTTATTTTTCTTCCTTTATCTTCATATCATCTTCAATTGATTGTGTTCCTCCATCAAACAACTCATCAATGAGCTCCTTTTGATGCAATACCTAATATCTTTCTTCATTTGAGAGACTTTCTTCTTCATATTTAACTTCATCAAATTTTAAGACAATTTCAAAGGAATTCCCATCATCTGCAACAAAACTTCTAATCAAAAACAAATCATCAGTCTCAAAAGCATAAGACCTTTTAGTCTCATTCGACCTCATTGTCATCTCCTCCATAAGTTGATCTATGTTGCTTATAGAATTCAGGAGACTCTCAATTTGTCTCTCTTTTTCTTTTTCATCATCGTCTCCAACCAAAGGACCCTGTTCAGGTTCACAATATGAAACCTCCATCCAATATAGAGCTTCTCTGAGTTTTTTCTCCAATCCAACAAACATATTTTTCCGTAGCTTCACCTGTAGTGAATGCTATCTTACCTCCCTTTTCATGACCCAACCATACCTCTGGTTCTCTTCTTCAATAGCTTGAATATGCTCCTTAAAGCACAAAATGTCTCTTGCTAACTCTAGCAATTATCTGTTACATTCTTCTTGTCTCTCTTTCTTCTTTCTTCTACTATGGATTTTCTATGAACCCCCACAATGACCTTCAGCAGCCATTATATTTTTCTCCTCTTTTCTGAGCTTGATCTTGTTCACTTGTGGACTGTAACTAAGCCTTCACTTTCAACAAGTCTCCATACTTATATGCTATACCTAAACAAGATATCTCTCCTTGATCTCATCCTTTTGGTATATCTGGTCCTCTCACTAAAACCTTTTGGACATCTTATTTTGTCTTCTTGACTTTTGCAGGTCCACTCCTCCTTTTAGAACATGCACTAGTATTGTCTTGTCCAACCTCTGTTGTATTTCTCAAGTTCTTCCATTGCTTCCTCTTTCCTCTAAGAGTTCACAAGCTCTTTATCAATATTACACTTATCCTTGATATATCTCCTCTCAAGAACTTCTCTATTCTTTGTTGTTTTCAAATCTTTTCCTATAACCAGAGTCAAAATACAAGCATCAAACAATCCATACCTTCAGACTTTTCACTTGTACAATTGGCTGAAAATATCTCTATCACTATCTTCAAAAGATATTTTGTAGGAACAAACTTCTTCTCTGACTTATATCCATTGTCTGCAATTTCTCCTACTGCGAATCCTATACTCCTCCTCTCCAATATCTGTTATGATCCCTTACACGAGACTGAACAGACACCCTCACAATGATTAGTTTTCAAATTTAATAACAATTTGCAGAAATTCCTTACCTTTTCTTCCTTCAACTGCTCAAGAGTAGTTTTACTATACTATTTTCATGCATCGTAGCTCCTATCTTGTATCTATCAAATCCTTTCAAGGATTTCTTCTACATTCTCCTGTGGCTAACATAAATTTAAACCACACACTCTTTGTCTGCAATCAATTATGAATACCCTCTCACCTAACTAACCCTTTCAATAGAATTGTTAGTCTTTTATTTTAAAAAGAATTGAATAAAAAACTGATTTACCTCTTGGCACTGATAATCCTCACGTAGAATGATTTTTCTGCTCTGATACCAAACCTAATTCCCCTGAATGGAACTTCTTCTTAGAATCCTTCTATGTCACCTAAACTGATGACTGACTAACTTTAGAGGGATTTAACAGTCCTCCTTAACAGCCAAAATGTTGTTCTTCATATTCTTCCTCAAAAATTGACCATTTCTGCACCTTTCTTTCCACATGTGATTTTCCTCACTTTCCTACTTTCCGAACTTTATTTTTCGTACCTCACTCTTCTGTATCCACACTTCTGCATTTCTGCACTTCTGTGCTTTTGCACTTCGGAATCAGAAAATCCATGTTCGAGCCTTAGTCCATTCCTGTCCTTCCTCTTTCTACTTTCCGACTTCGTAAATTGGAATTCCGAAATCCTACTTTTCTTATTCTCAAACTTTTGAAACTTCCTCCTTTCCTCTCTTGCAAGCTTCTTATCAGTCGTCGATCTAGTGTGGGTTGGATCGTGACCGTCGATCTGTATTTTGATGCAGATCTTCTCCTCTACCATTGATTTCTTTTGCAAAACATTTTCTGGTTGTGGATCTCTTATAAAATGCAGAACTTCTTTTAACTTCACAGATCTAATTTCTTTTACTACAGAACTTGAGTTCAACCGTTGATCTTCGGTCAACCTTCAATCCCCGCGATATGATTTGGGTGATTTTTTTTAACTCGTCACATATTTTGTTTATGGAATTACTTCTCACTTGTAGATCTAGTTCAATTGTGATCTAGACCCTTTAACCTACATAGACTTTAAACTTCAGTATTCATTGATTCTTGCATTGATCGATTTCGGCTCCGTAACCTCTAAAAATGTTAACTATGCACATGCATTTAATTAATGAAATCCTCAAGGGTTATTTACCTAGTTCCCATTCAATTGATCAAAGAATCGATCAATCGATCCATGTTTCTCTTGCTTTTAGAAAACTTGAATTCATACACAGGCTTCTCACACATTAATAGAGAATTTACCCAAGCATTCAGTCCATGAAAATATGCATTCAGACTGAATTGCATTCATACACATAGAGATATGCTGAAATAATATTTTTCTCCATTCACACAATGAAAGTGTACATTTAATTTTTCTCAGAACTTGTGTTTTGATCTCCTTAGGAATGATACATGTTTAATTAGCCTTTCCTAACTCCTACATGCCCTACTGACCTCTATCTATATCTGACTATCCTATGTATCTACCTTCTATATTCTCTTCCTCATAGGATTACACATTTATATATAACAATATTCATGGACCATTCTGGTTCAAATCCTTAATCCACTCAACAACATGCATAATTAACTTAACCATCAAATCTATCCTATGACTCACTACCTCTTGTTATGGATTTGTTACATGATTCATCGATTGACCCAATGCCTCACTCATCCTCTTAGTGACTCTCCTAATTGATTGACCATCTATCTAGAACCAAATAAAACATAGGTTTATTTACAATGTGATAGTTTGAGGTCTATCAATTTAGAAATGAAAGACGCCTTCTAGGCCTGAAAGAATGCTCCAGTATCAATTGATTTAGGAATATGTATTATGAAAATGTTAAATTGAAAAACTATGACATTAGTATATTCATGCTTGCTAATTTTTCCATGTATGATTAAGACTACATACTAATATATATATGGTTAAGGATTGACAATTCAATTTTTCATTTTTGCAGTTTATGAATACAAATATTTTTCGTTTTTATCACAAGAACTAAATTCACAATAGAATAATATTCATAAATGATAAAATTATGAATATGATTTGAGAGAGATGTGTCCTGATGTCAGGATTCAATGGAAATGTGCTAAACTAATTGGTGAGGCCCCTCTTGCACATCCAATTTTGGATGTTAGACTGATAAAGGACATGTGAATGACCTAAACAATTAGAAACTGTGAGAAAAAATGAAATTGCTAGACCAAAATTTATTTCACGTAGATGGGGCCTACTGCCAGTAAATGAAGGAGATGTGTTAAACCATAAACAAAATTGTATGTAGGACTCTAATTTATATAATATTGATTCATTCTTTTTTTTTAAATTTATTTAATCTAAGAAATTTTGAAATGTATGTGCATCTGATAAACGAATTGGTGAGGCTTCTCATTTAGCAATACATTATTGGGAATTAGACACCAAGAATACAAGTCATTGAATTCGACAATTGAAATTGTTATTCATAATTTTTTACAAATATTTTATCACAATGACACATATTTTGTTTCCAAATTAATTAGTTTTATTACATTATATTTTATTTTGTAACAACTGTTTGGATTTTATAGTCATACTTTTATGATCATTTTTTTGTTAATTACAACTAAATCTAAAAATGGAATTCATATTCAAACTAGATTGCATCAAAAGAACTCAATTCAAAATAAAATCATTTTCATAAATTATAAATTTATAAATATGATTTGAGAGAGTTGTGTCATGAAGTCAGGATCCAAGAGACATGTGGTAAGCCAATTGATGAGCCGCTCTTGCACATCGAATTTTGGATGATAGACTGATCAAGGACATGTCAATGTCCTCAACAATGCAATTTGTAGATCACTTTTTTCTTTCATGTAGATGTGGCATAATGTCAATAAATGGAGTTCAATTGCATCTATAAATAGTATTAAAAATTATTTGCTTTACATTTTTCTATGTTTTTTTTTATAATCATCTATTTTTCATTGTTTTTTTATATAGGTACAAATGGATCTTGTCAACTATATTTTATTTCCAATGGAGATATTGGAAATTATCATTTTGTGGGTTCCTTTTTCGACACTGATCCAGTAACGATCAATTTCTTAACATTGTCATGAACTATTATAGTAAACATCATTTACTACTTCCTTGTTAAACAATCACATAACCGAAGTTGGGTTTTTAGTTGAAGTATGAATACCAAACCAAATCGAAATTTACTATATAAATTTATCAATTGTATAGGACATATGTCTTTTCTGCATGTTATCACTCGAGAAAATAGATATGCAATTGAATGCATGACTGGTTCAATTATTTTTCTATTGATGTTTTTTCCATTACCGGGTCATAAGAAGTATTACATTATGAGCCCAATCAGAAGACGTTTTTCATATATAGGCGTGATTGAAGTAGGATTGCATGGTTCCTTCACACATGCAATTCTAGTGATCATAAACACAGATGGATAGTTTTTCATCATGAGGAGAACGAACATGGTTAAAAATTACTTGTGTACAACAATGTGAATAGAGATTGTAGAGAAATTGATGGAGTTTATTTCAGCTGAAGACTGCCCAAAGATTCAATTTTTTATAATAGAAAATTATATTGGCTACATATGAGAGTAATTTCAGAGGAAGACACTCTATATTTCTATACTATGTTTTCACTTGACATTAGATTGAACAAATGGGGTGGTCATTCAATTCATACAGTGCATCAAAGGATCCATGTGTTTGACCATACATCAAAACCAATTGACATTTCTTGTAAACCATGGTAGGTGAGTTATATGGTTCATTAGTGAAATGGTATATTTGAGGCTTGATTCCTATCCAGTTCAAGAGGTGCATGAAATTTATATATCTGGAAAAGATTTAAGATGGACCCTTTTAGAAAATATGATAGCCCATATAAATACACATTGTCTAGGGTACCTTCACTTGTATTCTTATATGTACGTATGGTAAAATTCCATTCATATAGTACGACCTCAACACTTGCAAGGTTACTCATGTAGGACCCGATGAAGTATCATTGTTCCCAATTCTTCATTTTTCTATTCCCATAGATAACTAGTGACCAATTTTATAATGTCTAAAAAAAAATTCTCGCTCACTCCAAGCATGGAAGGATTCGATGATTTTCTCACTCTGCCTACAAATTGGCTTGACTTGTTACACTGTTATGGCATGTAAACAATATGCACAAAGATTTTTTATTTTGCATCTTATGTGAATTTTGGTGATATTTTTATATTATCTACATCCATGTAATCTTCATATATATGTAAATGCAATAGCACCAAAAAATATTGAAAAGAGATGTTTTGTTTTTTGGATTATATGTAAATTCTTGCGATCTTCTTTATATCTCGAAATTCTATATTATACTTCAATAGTAAAAATAATATGCAAAAATATGTTTCACTTACTGTAACAATTTGTAATTGTATTTATGCCTATCAAAAAAAAAAAAAAAAACAAAGTGTATTTTATCACTTTTTTAAAATAAAGGAATATTTACAATCATCCCCATGCTAAAACATTCTTTTATGTTGTATTATAGAAATGGATATAGTCCCTGTGATTTGGAAATCATTTCCAATAGACATACTTGAAATGCTTTTTCTATGGTTTCCTTTATCGATGATTATCCGTTTGAAAATGGTTTGCAAAGGCTGGAGTCATAAGTTGTCTAATAACAATTTCATCTCACAATGGAAACACAATCAAATGAAAGAATATGGAGTTTTGGTTAATTCCAACCCTTGTTCTAGACAACGATTTAGTGGTACTTACATTAACCAATTAGGAAATTGTTCATCTCTATATATGTCACTCCTAAACAACCACTACAAAATTGAATCCACATGTGGTTCAATTGTTTTAATTTCACCAGTTAGTATCTTATATCCAAAAAGAAACTACTACATCATCAATCCTTTCACAAAGACTTGTACATTTATAGGGTTTCTTTGTCTTGGTGATCAGGGTTTCTTTGCACTATTGAGAAATGTTCAATAACAAAAACACCATTAGGCAGCTCTAAAACATGCTTATGCAGAATTTCAAGCAAGATATTTTATTTCTAGCAGCCTTCACATGTAGTAGTGACAAACATGTCCTCCAGATGATGAATTTATGCAGCCCAAACATCCCATATTCCATAATGGAACAATCTTTTGGGTGCATAGTCATATTATTTCAAGATCGAATCATATATGTTTATACAAGATATGCTAGATATATCTTGAGAATAACAAATGGGAGTTCAAGTTTATTCTACACTTGAATTCAATAATATCAATTATCTTAGCAAGTCATCGCAATGAACTTCTTTTTTTATCAATGATGGGAGAAATATTGTGTGGTCTATAGAAGAAACAACCAATCAATGTCATTCAACAAATTCATCGAGAAACAATGGATGGGTTGAAGATGGATTGTGATGGAGTTTCATGTCTAATTTGACCTCAAACATTAATGCCAAATGCAATGGATATTTTCCTTTTGCAACAATTTATAAGTACATGCTCATGTGGAAATATGACCATGTTTCATTCGTCTTCTATGACTTCACCGATGAACTTTCTAATGGTGTAAGTGGAGATATAATGTTCGATTCTGCATATTTGAAACTTAATAATCCAACACAACTAAGTGTTGTTGAGCTTGTAAACAACATTTCGATCATTCTAAATTTCCCAAACACGGATTCAATTGATGATTTGTTTTCAATGGTATAATATAAACATATATGGAATGTTACTTGCATGTACGTTATGCAAATCAACATCTCACATTACTACATTATCATATTTATTGGATCCATCTCTTTCCAACAGACTTTTTAAGAGTTTTGTCCGTTTTCATTCTCTTTGAAATAAAAAATATATCATACATGGCATTTTTTTTAAATGTCTTGGATAAAAAAATTGAGTACAATATTTGTTTATATATTAGCGTTTTTCGACAATAAAAATAGTATAACATATTATTTGAATAAATTTGAACACTTTTATGTTTTGGTTTATTATTGTTATACCTATAACATGTCTTTTTTCACTAATATGGTTTGACAATAGCTAATTTTTATATTCTCATGCAAATATGTCATCAGAGAAAAATAATAATTGTAGCAGTGAGAATAACATGATGGAAACACCGTATCACACAAAAAATCAATCCTCATGAAAATACTATAAAAAAAGAAGATTTATTAATAGGAAACGTTGTTTAATCTACAAAGAAATAACGAGTAAATAAAAAAATGAAGCAAGGAACATCATGGTCATTACTTTGTAAATGTAATTGATTCTCAATATGAGCCCACCAAATTCTAGAGAATATCTAATATAATGAGGAGATCAAATTATCAAAGTCAATTTCTAGCATCAACACCTACATCAAGTGACAATTGTAACAAAATGTTGAATGCATTTATTGAACCATTCATAAATCATATTTCTGGCGAGCATTTTTCAAATCATGGCACAAAGGTATACGGATTACATCGTGTTGTATATATTTGAATAAGCATTTGTGTATCATATATATATACTCATACACATGTTCAATGTTTATATATCTACTGACAACAATTGTGTGAATTGATCATTGGATGAGGGGAAGGAATCTATGCATACAAATCAAAATGAAACAGTACAAAATGGTAACACAAATATAGTCAAAATAAGAAATGGAATAAGAACAATTTATCTTGGCACAACAAAGGTCATGATTGCCAAGTCCACTAGGAATCACTGATACAGTGTTGTAATCTTTAAGATCACATAAGGTTACCAATAATACATACAACAATACACACAGATGCAAGAGACAAGAACTGATAACATGAACAGATTATATTATCCTCAATAGATCATACAAAGCCAAGAACTGAACTGAACTCTTGTGTGGCTCAACAGCCTAATATACAGGTTACAAACAGTTACAATCATAACTACCTGTCG
>LPNX010616825.1:2979-57394 GCA_001517045.1 Pseudotsuga menziesii
GTAATCATTGCAGGGCTGGAACTGTGTCCATATCAGGTCACTTCCGGTGTCCAGAATTGCAGAAAAGGATAAAGATGGGCTACCAATTGCTATCGTCATCATAAATTCTCCCTGTCCTCTGGTTACAGACTCCCCGATTTGTTTCAGTTTTTCAGTGGATCGATAATCCCTTGGAACTACAGACATCTGGCACCTTTCAAGTCTCTCTCGACTGCATTGGATTGCTTGTGCAAAGCGTTTAGTGGATGTAATATTGCCTGGAAAGACTGTGGAAAGCGTTGAATCTCTATGCATAAGATCTATTCTCAATCCAAGGGGTTCATGCACAGGCATTGAAAACTTGGACACATACATCCTGCATTGCAGAACAACTGGCTCCGATGGTACCACTTGCTATAACAGATGGCAATGGGATATAATTTTTATTTTTTTAATTTTATTATTACGATGTCATGTTTCCACATGTCAACTCAAATCCAGATACCAAATTCCAAAGTTTACATCATCTTCTATCCACCAATCAGCTGTTTACAAAAATAGTTTTTTAACAAAATTAAAAAAAAAAATTACAAATCCCTAAGTCATACTTTGCAAAACAGATTTTAATTCTTTATACCTGCCTCAAAAGACACCAACTAATACAAAAGTCAAAAGAGTTTGACTTGCAATCAATTACAATATACCTGCTGAGGCAGGTATAATAAAAAATATAAATATACTTAATAAAAAACTTAAGTAAAACATGTAGTCACTATTATGGCTCATCAATTGTCCTTCATGATTCAATATCACCTCAACCATACCAATAATCCAAATGTAGTAAGATTCATAGATCTACCAAAATCATTGTCTTTTTATATATACTTGGAGTTTAATACAACAAGAGATATATGCATTAGTATTGCCAAAATATTCACAATAACATAAATAATCTACAATACTTTAAAAATGCATCGACTTATAAAACATCAGTAACAATGAATACCAATAAATATGTGTCTTAATCCTTTCTTAAAAAAACATCTCGTTTAGCATTTGATCAAACAAATATATTACTAATAAAATTTTAAAAGTTCCTACCAAACGCTAGTTTATTAATTTCAAGTTATATGGATAATAAACTTATGCATCATTTTTTTCATAACTTATGGATAAAATGAAATAGTACATTGTGTTGGACTTATGGTTATATTGAGAGGAGAAGAAGTGAATTATTGTATGACACCTTTTTTTTTAAATTTAAACATTTATCAATTATTCATTTATTTTTAAATGGTGAATACACATAAACTTAAATCATAATGTACATGATTTAATGTGGAAACCCTTTCGGAAAAAACCACAAAATCGTATTTTTATAACTTCATGTAGGCACCAACTTAATGTTACAAAGTTTGTAGGAACCTATCTACTGGAGATACCAATCCTCTTAAATGAGTACCAACCCAACAATATGTAGGCACCAACCTGTTGGAGACAACAATCCCCTCAAATGAGCACCAAAACAACATTATATAGGCACCAATTTATTGGAGACACCAATATCTTCAACTGAGCACCATCTCAACAATATGTAGGCCACAACCTACTAAAGAGTTATGTACAAGAATAATTACATAATCAAATAAGAGATTACCTCATAATTAGCTTCAAATATGTTGCATAATTTGTCTTAAATTTGATTGATAATCTACCTCATATATGCTCCAAATTTGTTTCATAACATACCTTAGATCCGCTTCGCAACTATCCTTAGATTTGCTCCATAATATATCTTTGATATGCTTCATAATATTCCTTTGATCTACTTCATAAATTTTCTTTGATCCGCTTCATAATCTAATTATAATCTACGTCATAATATTATATAATCCTGCCTCTTATCCTATCTCATATTTTCTTCATATTTTGATACAAATCTGCCTCATATCTGCTCGATAATCATCTTTCAAATCTACTTCATATTATTCAGAAACCCTTACTTATAGAGGGAATATATATATGAAACCACAATGAACTAGTATTTGAAACTTGGACCATAGTTTATTTGATATCTCATATTTATCTCCTCCAAGATTCACTATCTAAAATATCCTAGAATAAAAGTTATAGTGAAAATTCCATAGTGAAAAGTTCGTAGTTTATTTCAGGATTATTCAGAAACCCTAACTTCTCTAGGTCATATCTCCACAAATATAGTGAACCAACATCTAAAACACAAACCATAGGTACTTCAATGTCTCATCTCCATCTCCTCCTAGTTTCACAGTTTGAAATGTCCTACAACAAAATTTATAGAAAAAATTCCAAGTTGACGTGTTTGAATATGATTTGATGATCATTTAGAAACCATAAATTTCATAGGTTATATCTTAAAAATATATATAAAACCAACATTTGAAACTCGTTCCATAGGTATTTTAAGATCTCTTCTTCATCTCCTCCTAGTTGGATGGCCTGAAATTTCCTAGAACAAAAGTTATAGTGAAAATTTCAAACTTACTTGCTTGAAGTTGATTTTTAGGATCATTCACAAATTCTGACTTTTCGAGGTCATATCTTTGAAAATATAGAGAACCAACCTCTAAAAGTTAGACTTCCAGGTAATTCAGTATCTATTATCCATCTTTTCTAGTTTCACGGTCTTAAATGTTCTAGAAAAAAACATGATAGGGAAAATGCCAAGATGACTTGAAACTCTCCCTTTTAGGAATGGAATTCAATCTTTGCTCGCCCACTTCTTCAAATATTACAATAATTCCACAAGTGCACTTCTCCTATGATATATACATGTCTTAATGAGTGACTGAATGATTAGAAAGTGTTCCACTTATCTTTACCATTTTAGGGAGCTTCCATGGATCCCTCTTCTTCCACTCTTCTTCTAGGGGCTACAAGTTCAATAAGCCACATGAGGGTGCTTTCCCCTTTAAACCCATTTATTTTTTACCAAGATGGGAGCACACATTGTATTTAATTCCTTCAAGAAAAATCAAACTCTCCCTTTTCCAATGGGCATGGTTATGTTTCCTCATTATTTCAAGTTGTCCTCCTTTCTCGCAACGTGGTCCCATTGTGTGGTTTCTTCATATTTATTTGGTTTAATTGTCTCTGCAAGTGGGAAAGTGGGGTTTACATATATATATTCACTTGGGAATAATTATTACTTATATTTGAAGTGGGGCTACATCAATATCTTCAAAAATATTAATTTTTTTCTTGGACATATTTATTCTCCCATTTCCTTTTCCATCAATGACAACAATATTTCCAACAATCTTCCCCTTTGTTGTTTATAGAAACCCTTAAGCAATTCTACAACAATATTATAGAAACTCTCCCTATTGCAACTCTTATTTTTTTTGAAATTCTTCCTTTGTTTTTGATTCTCCCCATTTAATATTATTGGAAAAGGGATTCTCCCCCTAATCTTATCCTTTTCCTCAATCATTAGTGGTGAGAGGCAAAGGATATCACTCCTAGATTTATCTATTTTTTCTCCTTTGACTTCATCAAATATGTATATATTGCTTGAGGTTATGTTTTCATTTTTCACTAATCTTCTTGATCCTTCTTTCCTTATCTCACACCCTTTATAATTAAAGGTGATGTTTTAAACTTGATCACACATGAATGACACTTAGTATTATGTTTCATCCCTTCAATAAAAAAGACATTATGTGTTTTAGTATTTCAATTATCTAGACTAAAAATACATTTTATAGTCATCATTGTAGAAGCATTACCTCCAAAAGTAACACTGCCTCCCTATTCTTCTTTTAAGGCGAGAAACTTGGTCATGTCCCCTGTCATGTGTTTTGAGAATTCACTATAAATATTCCACTTGTTCCCTTTATCTAGAGAAAAGAGTGCAAGTCCACAATTTTCTTTCCTCTGTTCTTCCTTGTAACTTGTCTCTTCTAGATATTCTTGCTTTATTTCCCAAAATTTAGAGAATCCTTCTTTATGTTTGGAAATTACATCTTCTTCCCTATTTTGTTTAGGAGCTCCTACCATGCTACTTCTAGAGTAAAGTTCTATGTACCCATAGTTATTGCACTTATAACATTCAATATGAAGAAGAGGGGAAATTGAATTGTAACTTCTATCAACAAACCCATAAGAAATTATTTTTTGTTGTTCACATAATCATCCTTTGAATTCTTATAAGGACCTATGTTTCTCATATGATCACTTCTTGCATAAGCTCTAAAATCTATATCTTTATGGAAAAAATGATTACAAGAAAAACAATAACCAAATAAAATATTTTGGTACCGAGGTGTATAAGATCTTCTTGGTGGAGCAACTCTTCTGAATCGATCATTGTTGTTCTTGTTATGTTCCTTCTAGCCATAATTTCCATTCATTTTGTTTCTTTAATTATTTATGCGTCCTTTGAGAACATTATCATAACTTCTAGGATTTTCTTCATCTTTCTTTCTTCTGTCTCCTTCATGAGTCTTGTGATTCTCATTATAGCCAAGACCTATTTTGATGAGTTGTGATATTTGGAAACTAACAATATCATTCAAAGTTTAATTGCTCTTCAAATTTTTGTGTAATTCAACATTTGACTTCTCCAATTCCCTTCTTAATGACATAAATTTAGATTCTTTATTCTCACATATTTCTTCCTTTTCCTTGATATGACTTGCCACTACTTCTTCAATCATTTTTTCCTCTTCTAGCTAAGTCTTCATGTTGATCATTGTCTTCTATATTTCTCCTTCTATACTTTTTTCCTATTCTAACTAAGTACTTAGGAAAATAATTATCTTTTTTTATTCATTAATATAATGATCATTCCTTTCATATTAATGCAATTTATCTTTTTTCCTTATATGATATGTCCTCGGTCATTCAATTTATTCTAAGGTACTGACAATCTTTTCTTGAAGATCCACATCATATTATGAATCTAAATTTGCATCCATGTCCATTAAGGGAGATTCTTATTTATAAATATCATGTAGCTTTCCCTAAATTTCTTTATCTAATGTGCACTGCTTTGCCTTGACAATCATAGAATATGGTAGAGCACTCAAGATGGAATACATTGCTTTGGTATTGTTTTCTCTTGACTCCTTTGCAGTTTCATTGTGGAATTTTTTGGGCTATAAAACATATCATGATTGATTTCCAAATATCAAAACCAAGGTCCATTAAATATACCTTCATTCTCATACTCCATATTGTGTATTGTTTTCCATTAAATAAAGGCTCTCTATCCATAGAGAGATAAAAAAAATTCACAAGACATATGTGTTCAAGATATTCCTTCCAATGGATAAATTATTTATGAAGGCACCTACTCTTATACAAATTGTTGGACTTATGCTTATACTTAGGGGAGGGGGGGTGTGAATCAATATAATGCACTTTTCCTTACTTTAAACATTCATCAAATATTCATTTACTTTGAAACAATAGATAAAAAATAAACTGGTGTGCACACAATTTAATGTGGAAACCCTTTCGAGAGAAAACCACCAAATATTATTTATATAAATTCATCTAAGCACCAACCTATTGATACCAAATTTGTAGGAACCAACCTACTAGAGACACTAATCCCCTCAAATGAGCACCAACTCAACAATATGTAGGCATCAACCTACTGGAGACACCAATCCCCTCAAATGAGCACAAACACAACAATATGTAGATACCAACCTATTGGAGACACCACTCTCCTCAACTAAGCACAAACTGAAAAATATGTGAGAGCCAACTTACTGATGAATAATGTACAAGAATGCTAACATAATCACCTGAAATATTACCTCATAATTAGGTTCAAATATGTTTCATAACCTGCCTCATATCTGCTTCATATTTTCTTCAAATATACCTCAGATTCTACCTCGGCTATGCTCCCAAATATAGTCCAAATATACTTCACAACCTGCCTTAGATCCGCTTCACAATTGGCCTTGGATTTGTTCAATAGTTTGTCTCTTATGTGCTTCATAATATTCCTTTTACCTGCTTCTTAATTTTCCTCTTATTTAATTCATAATATACCTATGATCTAATTCATAATCTTCTATAAATATGTTTCTTAGCTTGTCTAATATCTGCTACAAATCTACCTCATATCCCACCTCAAACTTTCTCCATAATTAGCTTTGAAATATGCTTCATACTATTCAGAAACCCTTACTTTTAGAGGGAGTATCTCCGACTATAACAAACTAGTATCTAAAACTTGGACCACGGATTCTTCAAGATCTTGTTTTTATTTACTCCAAGTTTTACTATCTAAAACATCCTACAAAAAAATTATAGTGAAAATTCAATACAAACATGTTTGAAGCTAATTTCAGGATCATTTAGAAACCCTAAATTTTTTAGGACATATCTTTGTAAATATAGAGAAATATAATATTTAACTCAAACCACGTGTAATTCAATATATCTTCTCCATGTCCTCCTAGTTTCACAATCAGAAACATCCTAGAAAAAGTTATAGCAAAAATGCCAAGGCGACTTGTTTGAAGTTGATTTCAAGATCATTAAGAAACCCTACCTTTTTGAGGTTATGTATCAAAAAATATAGCGAACCAACATCACAAGACCTAACCATAGGTACTTAAATATCTCTTATTTATCTCCCCCCAATTTCACTATCCACAATGTCCTAGAACAAAAATTATAATGGAAATACCAAACTAAACTATTGAAGTTGATTTCAAGGTCATCAAGAAACCCTAATTTCCAAGTTCATATCTATGAAAATATAGTGAACCAACATATGAAACTTCAACACCATGTACTTCAATATCTATTCTCCATCTCCTATCAGTTTCATAGTTTGAAACTTTCTATAATAAGAGTTATAGTGAAAACGCCAATATGACCTGAAAGTCTTCCTTTTTGGATTGCATTTCATATTTTCCCACCCACTTCTTCAAATTATAGAATAATTTCCATAAGTGCACCTCTCCTATGATATCTACATGTCTTAGATGAGTGATTGAGTGAACAAGGAAGTGCTCCATTTAGTTATACCCTTCTAGGGCACTTCTATGAGACCCCTCTTCTTCTAGGACCTACATGTTCAAAAAATCCACATGGGGGTGCTTACCCCTTCAAGCTATTTTCTTTCTTCACAAGATGGGGCCATACCTTTTCTTCAATTACTTCAATCCCAATCAACCTCTCCATTTGTCAAGAGTATTGGTTATGTTTCCTCATTATTACAAGGTGTCTTCCTTTTCGTGCAAGATGGTCCCGTTACATGGTTTCTTCATATTTCTTTTGTTTGCTTTCCTCAACAAGTGGTCAAGTCGGGTGTACATAAATATATTCAATTTGAAATCATCATTACCTATATTTGAATTAGGGGAACATTAATATCTTCAACAATCTTCATCTTCTTCCTGGACATTTGTAGTGTCTCCTTTTCTTTGACATCAATGACAACAATATTTCCAACATCGTGGGGGGTGTTGTTTCTTGATATCTTCTCAAAGGTGATTTGATAATTTTTTGGAGTCTTTAAATGTTGATCCACCAAGTGGTTCTTCATTGAATTGAATAGCTTGAGGTTCAACTTCATATACCATGGTTTAGTGAGCATGCATGGAAAACTACAAAAAACCTATGATTATGATATCATTGATTTGAATTATGTTGGGGACTATACTCAATATCTCATTAACATAAAAAAGGGTACCAAGATACAGTGAAAACAAATTTTATTACTAAAAAATACAGAAATGCATTGTACAATTATAGTGGCTAGCTATCTCTCACTACAATTATAATTATAATGCATTTCATGATGGTATCTATCTCTTATAATATGTTATGTATATTCTCTTTACTATGCCCATTCACAAAAGTCACCTCATAAGAGGTTTAAAGTACATTTAATATTAAAAGACAAAGCCACTAAGATGCACGAGTCCCAATTGTAACATGCATTTATGGTTGAGTGTGCACAATGAGGTACTTCTCAAATATCATTTTCTTATTCTTAAGGTCTAATAATTTTATTTTTTTTAAATTCATAAAAAAATTGATGACATATAAATTATAAACCAGAATGAAGATAAGTAAACCAATAATAACAAAATGAAAATGATCTTTTGTAATAAATTTTCATTCTAAACATTTTAAATAAAGGTTGAACATATAGTGTAATGTTTTTAAGAGAACACCTTGTTACAACTTTCTAAATTAAAAGAACACCTTGTTATAAATTTATAATTTAAGAGAATGCCTTGTTAAATCTTTGTAAATAAATTGGTCAATTCATGTTAGCTCATTTAGTCAGGGTGTGGGTCTTGTCAGTAGGGTGGCCCATATTCAATTCCCATTAGGGTTGACCTTGTCACGGGGTTTCACTCAATGAACTTGTTACATAGCACAATCATTTGCATGATATTAAAGAATATCCTTAATTTCACTAAATATTGGAAAATGCCTCCTAAAATTGCATTCTTGAACCCCCCCCCAATATACCTTTCCAATTAAGAAAAACCCTAGTTTAACCATATATTGTAGGTATCCATTTTTAATAAACCCTTTATATCATATTATCAAGTTGTAAAAAACCATATCCCTAACACATATTAGTATAAGCAAACAAGATACTAAATAAAATAATAGTATAATGCTAATAATGATCCCACTGGGATTGTAGGGGTGACTAATCAATTTGTAGCATTGGATAGTGGGAGACCCAACAAAATAATAATGGGGAGTAAAAGACAACCCAATCAAGAGATTAATGTAACAAAGAATGTAAACGTATGATAGTCTAATAATTAGTGCAATTCTTAGAAAATATGAGAATTACAGATGTTTCACACCACAACCTACAAATCTACCAATTTATTATCATCTAAATACAAGTATAGACATACAAATTTCATGTTTTCTATAAGTTTAATAAATTAAAATCCATACAAATGCAAAATTGAAACCCTTTCATTAATGGACTTTCCTACCTTCCTATCAAAACATATATTATTGATGTTTGAACTCAAATGAACATAGAAAAAATCCTCTTACTTTCCAATAACACCATATGATCATGTGCATAACTTGGATTATGCCACTCACAAGATGCAATGAATTGCCTCCACTTGCTCTACATCTATTCTTGCAATCAAGGGAATTAACAACATTTAATTACCTTTTCTTGGGATATCTACCATTTTTTTTACCTTTAAAAGAGAGGGAAAAATCTCCATTGTGAATTTTCAAGCATGCAATAGTTATAAAGATACACAAATGGTGAAAATTATATGATACCATTTCATGGTAACAATAACACATAGAGTATGTAAATAAGGATTTAGATTTTCACCTATGTTCATGTTAGTTCCAATACAATATTAAGATGGATGCCTTGCATTTAAGAATAGAAATTACAATTATGAATGTGCCAAATATAACTCAATCTAACAACTATTCCTAGATATCAATGCGAAAATGTTAAAGAAGAATACACAAAGTTGAAATAAATAATTAGTTAAGAAAGATTGATGTAACTTTTTTTAGTTCTAGTGATCGAAGAATGATTTCAATCTCAGTTTTCTTGGTTGTCATGGAGCAAGGTTTGATTTAATCTTAATACCCACCTAAACCCCAACCCAAAAAAATATTTTTAAAAAAGGAAGACTTTATAAGTTCAATGATTTGGAGTTATAATCCAACCCATGATTTAGAGGATACTCCTTAGAAAGAGATAGGATTGATATGAATCCATCCCATGATTTGGAGGTACGAATCTAACCTGTTATTTGGAGATTATTCTTTAGCAAAAAATGAGACTAATATGAACCCAACACATGATTTTGAGGTATGAAATAAGCCCATGATTTGGAGGTATGAATCCATCCCATGATTTGGAGGTGATTCCTCAGCTGATCCAAATAAAATAACCCCCAATATTTATATTACTATGTCAAATAAAAAATCCCCCCTTGACCCCTTAATACAAGGCAATATATTTCAAGGTTTTTAGGAGTATTCAAACCCTGCATATGAATGGCCGTGATATGATATTTCCTCGTTAGTGAACCCCTGTGGACCTTGTTGGGAGGAGACACCCAAAAATCCAACGAGTTCAGGAGTGGTGTGGTCCAGGCCAAGTGCGATCCCCAGGTGATTTTGACAGCTTAAATGTCTCTAGGTCATGGTTTCTTAGACCAAAGGATGCTCCCGCTAGTCAAGGAGATTCTAGAAAAAAAAAACCTTTTAAATAGATTAACTCAAAAATTTTAGACTAGTCACATATTCTTTGGATTAATGATAAAAGCCAAAGAATTAGCCAAAAAAAATTTATTAGAATTATCTTTTCGATATATATTGAGAATGTAAATTATGACACATTGTGAATGTAACACTTAGATCACAAAGGCCCTCTCATTAATTTGTTATACTTTTTTTTTGGATATTTGGAAGTTAGTTTATCTATAAATTCATGTTATGATGCATAAAATAAATTGCACATTATGTGAAGTTAATTATTAATTTATATATACATTTAATTTTGGTTCTTCCCACCAAAATACTATCTTATTTGGAAGTATGAAATTAACATGTATAAAAACTTAGATTTGATGTATGAAATTATATAGCTCAAAATCAAAAGAAGATTTATTTCTTCTAAATTTTATTAAAAATTTTAAAACATGAAATGATAAAAATCCCACTTTAAGTGCAACTACTTTGGTTTATAATACCTTGTAAAGAAATAAATAAGTTTGTCATATATGAAATAAATCATATTTTAAATAAAATAATAATTGTATTCAAATATACCAATATACATTTAATATATGGTCAACAACCTTTATAATTTCTTTTTTAAGAAAGGTTCTCATCTTTAGTATAGTAAAGAACTATTATATCAACATAATTATATCTTAATATGAAGGTCCCATATGGAATAGCTCCTATAATATGTTAAAATGATTATATCTTTAATAAAGTTTCCCCAATCTATTAATTTTCATGAAATTAATTTGTTAAATATTAAAAAATAAATAAATATGTTATAAAGCATATTTATTTTGATTTAATATATAAAAAAAAAACCAACATATGATTTGTTTTTTTCTTTACAATTTATTCAGTATCATATATTTCAAAAAACTAAAATGAAAGTAATCTTCAATATTTTCTTTTAAACATTAATCTTTTTAATCTTAAAAAAACTATATCTTATTTTCTTAAAATTTATCTAAATAAACAAAAACAACATTTAATCACTAAGATACATTAAAACATCCATTATCTAATCATTCATCTCTGAAATATTCTAAGAATAAACAAAAATACATAAAACATTAAATATCCAATAACTAATATATATTAAAAAATCACTAAAATACTTTAAAACATGGCCTAGTCTCTAAAATATTCTAAGAATAAATAAAACTGCATTAAAACATCCAACATCTAGTCACTAAAATACATTAAAACATCCACTATCTAGTCACCAATATCTAAAATATGTTAAGAAATAAACACAACTGTATTAAAACATTCTAAGTCACTAAAAATACATTAAAACATCCACTATCTAATCACTAATATCTAAAATATTTTAAAAATAAACCAAAAAAAATACATTAAAACATAAAACTTTCAATAACTAAAATACATTAAAAATCACTAAAATACATTAAAACATCACGAATCTCTAAAATATTCTAAGAATAAACCAAGTGCATTAAAACATCTAATCACTAAAATACATTGCATTAAATCATGGCATCCCATCAGTAATGTATGAAATATTCTAAGAATAAACAAACTACATTAAAACATCCAACATCCAGTCACTAAAATATCTACCATCTAGTCACCAATCTCTGTGAAACACATTTTAAAATCAACATATGACTTGTTTTTTTTCTTTACAATCTACTCAGTATCATATATTTCAAAAAACTAAAATGAAAGTAATCTTCAATATTTTAAAATCTTTTAAACATTAATCCTTTTAATCTTAAAAAAAACTATATCTTATTTTCTTAAAACTTATCTAAATAAACAAAAACAACATTTAATCACTAAGATACATTAAAACATCCATTATCTAATCATTCATCTCTGAAATATTCTAAGAATAAACAAAAATACATTAAATATCCAATAACTAAAATACATTAAAAAATCACTAAAATACTTTAAAACATTATAGTCTTATCACGAGTCTCTAAAATATTCTAAAAATAAATAAAACTGCATTAAAACATCCAACATCCAGTCACTAAAATACATTAAAACATCCACCACCATCCAGTCACCAATATCTGAAATATGATAAGAAATAAACACAACTGTATTAAAACATTCTAAGTCACTAAAAATACATTAAAAAATCCACTATCTAATCACTAATATCTAAAATATTTTAAAAATAAACCAAAAAAAAAACATTAAAACATAAAACTTTCAATAACTAAAATACATTAAAAATCACTAAAATACATTAAAACATCACCAATCTCTAAAATATTCTAAGAATAAACCAACTGCATTAAAACGTCCCACATCCAATCACTAAAATACATTAAAATATCTACCATCCAATCACCAGCCTCTAAAATACCTTAAAAAATAAACAAAACTGCATTAAAACATCTAATCACTAAGATACAGTCACTAAAATACATTGCATTAAAACATGGCATCCCATCCAATCACCAGCCTCTAAATTACAGTAAAAAATAAACACACTGCATTAAAACATCTAATCACTAAGATACAGTCACTAAAATGCATTGCATTAAAACATGGCATCCCGTCAATAATGTATGAAATAATCCAAGAATAAACAAACTACATTAAAACATCCAACATCCAGTCATTAAAATATCTACCATCCAGTCACCAGTCTCTCTGAAAGACATTTAAAAAATAAACAAAACTGCATTAAAACATCCAATCACTAAAATACATTAAAACATCCGGCATTCAGTCTCCACTAGTCTATGAAATATTCTACGAAAAACAGAGTGTTAAAGGCGCAACATGGAATGTGCCATTCAAACGCATGCTCAAGGGAAAAATACTATAATTTCAACATATCTTCCCTGTAGTTCCAACACTTTTCACAATATAACAAATTCTGATCGCTTCATTTTCGGGCAACGTTGTTGGTAGCCATTTTATCAACCGCCTCACGTGTATAGATAAAAATCTTTACCACTACACTGCAAAACTCCCTATTTAACAACAAACAAAAACTTGTCAAATAAATAAACAAATAGCAAAAACTTATTGAAATATAAGATTTAAAAGACTCAAACAAACAAAATCCTCTAAGTTATTTGGATTTACTTAATAAAAAACATATATGAGATACTCACTGCCATGGCTCGTCCCCCATAAGCATAATGTCTCCTTCAACATCTCTGAAAATAACGAACCAACCTTTGCTCGAATCCTGCAGTTCTCCTTGAAGATTGAACAGCACCTCTAGCTCTCTAATGAGCTCTGGATATCCTTCAAATTTAGTTAGATCTACAGATCTCCCAATAGAATTACCTTGTTTATATACCTGGAGTTTAATGAAACAAGCATTCTTATTATCAAAATTTTTTCAGTAACACGTAAAACTTCATTGAGACTTGTGAAACCTCCCTGCTTATATGTAAAACTTCATCAAAAATTCTTAAATCAATATGATATCAAGGAAATCTGTATCTTACTCCTTTTTCTCCAAAACCCTAATCATTTGGTTAAAGAAACATCTCTACTAATAAAATGTTAATAATTCCAAACAAACCCTAGTTTATTCATTTGCCAAAAAAAAAAACCAATGTCAAAACAAATCTACCCAATGCATTGTAGCCAAAACAACTAATCCAACACATTGTCAAATAAATCATACCTTGGTACGGCTCCGCTTAGGATTTGGCTGAGGTTTATAGTGATCAGTTCCTAGTGATAATCTGTTGCTTTTCTTCTCTGGTTCATCCCTTGAATCGTAACATATATTCTCTTGTTCATCGTCTATCAGATTAATACCAAACAACATGCAGTCCTTCTTAACAGGACGTGAATTTTTGTTGGAAACGCAAGATTCCTGTACAGGAAAACCAGGAAGCTGCTTAGCTGTTGCTCCCAAGTTTTCAGTTGCAACCAATTTCCGGCTGAACACAGTTGCACCTGCATCATGTGCACCAGAAAACCGTGATTGGTATGGTGAATCTCTTCCACTCACTTCGTTAGACCGAAACCTTTTTGTTGGAACCCTAATTTGCTGGGCATCTTCCACATTAAAAGGATTAAGATTTGTGTATTCATCAGTGGCAGTGGCTTCTTGAGAAGAGGACATTTCTGAAACCAATCTTTTTTCACTGTCCATACTTTCTTGTAAAACCAAGCTTGTCCCACAAACAGATGCTGAGACAAATTGAACAAGCTGGCTACCAAGCACTAATGAGTCCGGGAAATAAAGCTAACTATTTTAAGAGTGGCTTATTGTCCTCGAACTGGCTGAGGATTCACCCCGGCAAGAATTTTATATAGGGTTGAAGTTTCAAAATCTAAATCACTTATCTTTAAAAAAATTTGTTCAAACAAGTTAGTAATCTGTAAATACCAGTTTCGTCAGTTGTGAAGCTGTAAATCGGTGATTTGTATTCACATTCCGGTGATTTTTTATCTAAAATCCGGCAGTACAAAATGGTTGAAATTGTATTTTTAAGTTATTGGAATGCATAAACTGAATCTTTATGGCTATTTATGGTTACTGTTGGAATGCATAAATTGAAAAAAAAAATGGACTTCTCACAAAACTGGTGTTCTTAACTAACTCATTATTAATTATTATGTATTATGTGTAAATTATTTAATGTTTTCACATTGATGAATTAACTAACTCATTATTAATGATTATGTATAGATTATTTAATGTTTCACATTGATGAATTTTTGATAACGGCAAAACTTACAATTTACAAAAATGAATTTTAAATGTAACATAAATTTTAAGATATAATTCTATGTAAGCATTAATGTTTTTTTTTTAGTTTTTTAAAAAGTATATGACACAATAAAGTGAGGTAAGAATGCACAATTTTACTTTTAATGTCAAAACAAAAATGAATTTTTAATGCATTTTTATTTTTATAACATAAATTTTAAGATATAATTTTATGTAAAACATAAATGTTTATTTTTTAAGTTTTAAATTTTCTTTTGAGAGGGTCATGTATGAATGCATAATTTTATAGGCTCTATCAAGCTTCGAGAGGGATCAAATCTATAGAGGTCTAAATCTCTTCGTAGGTATTGCACTTAAGGAGCTGTCAACTTTGCTGTGTACTATATATAGCCATTGATTTGATTCAAATCAAAAGACACATCTTTTAATCTAAGGTCAACATATAATATTTTTATTATTAATATTTAATACTATTTATCGATTACATATAATATTTTTTATTTTGTTAGGAACTAACATTACAACATTTCTCTTGTACATGGTCTTAAAACTATTTGCAAGGCCCTCCTAAACCATGTACAATAAAACCATGGGTTATATAGGAAGCCTTGCACATGGTTTTAAAACCATTTGCAAGCCCCTCCTAAACTATGCACAATAAAACCATGGGTTGTTTAGGAGGCTTTGCACATGGTTTGAAGGCCAACATTTTTTTTCTTCTGATAATTCAATTATTTATTTTTTATTGTTTTTTTGGTAGGAACATTCCAACATCTCCCCATACTAGGCTGTACCTAAATTTCCATTAACGAAAGTTAAAGATTAAATTTTATATCTAACCATTAATTCATTTTTTCATATTAGGTTAGGTCACTCTAATTTTCATTAAAACTAATTTTTATCATTAATTCAAAATTTCCATTTTAAATCATTTCACTATTCTTAACACTTTTTTATTGAAATGAACTTAAAAAAATTAATAAAATTTAAAGAAACGAGAATGTCTTAATTACTCATCACCCACACGATTACTAGTTAACTGTGTCATCAAAATAACAATGATATATTCTAATTGTATATGATATATCATGAATGCAGATTTGTTGCTCTCTTGATGGGATAAGAATAGTTTGCTACTCTTGATGGGTTAAAAATATAGTTATATATAGACAACTTCCCCTAAATAGAACCAAAATAATATATGAATCTCATAATCCGTTTAAGCATTAATTAAGCATTAATTTTATTGTGTTTCATTTCATTATATTTTTCCAAGGTGTGTGAAAATGACTAATTTTTAATAAGTTTTATTAAAATAATGTATTAGCAAATTTCCAGCTTAAAAAAATGAGGGTTTTTTTAGTTATATAGCTTACCCATTATTAATAAGCAATGTGCCATTAAACTTACAATAATTTTCATTTAATATAAAAATATACCATATATTTTTATTGTATATGAAAATATAAGATGAATGTATATTGTTATTTTTTTTAAATAATTAAATTAGTATTTATATATAAATGGAAGCCAAAATGAAATTAAATTTTATATTTTTTTAAGCATTAATTCAAATATTTTATTTTAAATCATTTCACTATAATTTTTAATAATGTGAAAATGAGTATCTATATGTAAACATATTTAAATGAGGGCCAAAACGAAATTGAAATTTTATAATCCATTAAGCATTAATTCAAATATTTGATTTTGGACCATTCACATGAGTATCTATATATAAACATATTTAAATGAGGGCCAAAACGAAATTGGAATTTTACCAGCGTAGATCCAAATCCTAGTTGGAAGGCCCTCCTAAACCATGTATAATAAAACCATGGGTTGTTTAGAAGGCCTTGCACATGGTTTTAAAACCATGTGCACATAGTTTTAAAACAAGGCCAACATTTTTTGGCGGATAATTCAATTTTTTATTTATTATTATTTTGTTAGGTAGGAACATTACAACATCTCCCCCATATTGTGTTTTTTTCTTGATCCACATTTTTTTACTTATAGTTAATTTTTTACTCTTTTATTGTTTTGTTAGGTAGGAATATTACAACATCTTCCATTTTGTTTACGGATAATTAAATTTTTACTTTTTTATTGTTTTGTTAGATAGGAATATTGCAACATCTTCCCCATATTAGGTGTTTTTTTGGCCGACATTAACGTTAAGTACATAATGTTACTTAACGTTACAAGATCTCCCCCATACTGGGCTATAGAGCGCCTCTCAGGCGCAATAATCCATTAAGCATTAATTCAAATATTTGATTTTGGACCATTTCACTATAATTTTCAATGATGCGAACATGATTAATTGTAGCGTTTTAGTTGGCACATCATTATTAAATTAGCACAATCATCAGTAAAGTGGTGGGTGAGAATGGAGAAACACTTGTTAAAAAAATTAAAATATATTATTTTATATTAAAATATATTATTTTATTCTTTATCTATTTATGATAACATAAACATTAAATTAATTAATACAAACATAAAAAAAATATTATTTAATACAAAAAAAAGTGATATGAAAAAAATAAAAAACAAATTATTGCCCCTTTTTGAACCGAACTTAGTTGAAGCTTATTTAAATCTTAATCAAGATGTATTTAAGCATAACAATATAAGACGACCATAAAATGAATATCATATAACATTTAAACACCTATCCACTTAATTTAACAATGTATAATAAAAACTAAGAATATATTCTCATTGCATTGCATATGAGAATATACAATTAATACAAATTATTACTCTTGGTACCATAAAAAATATAATAATAAAAATATCCATATATTAATAGCCCCTAAATGGATCCTTAAATGATATGGGAAACATGAATTTAAATGTTTCATTTTGGATCATTTTACTATAATTTTTTCAATGGTGTGAAAAACATCAATTCTTAAAAAGTTCTATTGCAAGTCTTTTTAATAACCATAAACTAGAACAATTTTTTTTGTATGTTCGAGTGTTCTGTGATTTGTTGGGAAAACCTTTGGTCTAAGAAACCATGAGTGAGGGGGGAACCTTTGGTCTGAGAAACCACAAGCCAGGGGCATCTAAGCCGTCAAAATCACTCAAGGATCGTATGCGGCCTGGACCACATGCTTGGATTTAAATATCGCCTCCTAGGAGCAGCGGGTTTTGATCTTGGGACGCTAAGAAAACAAAACCCCTCTCGACCATTTGCTCTACCAGAACATTACTAATTAACAATATGCAATTAAATATCAGTTTCGATGATGGGCACTTACATTTTTGTGATTTTCCATCTAAAATCCTACATCAATTGTAGTAGAAAGTGTTGAAATTGTCTTTTTAAGTTGTTAGAATTACATTCTAGTGAATTTTCTCTCTAAAATATGGGATTAAAGTGTTGAAATGGTATTTTAGGTTGTTGGAATTTCATTATCTAAATGTTTAAAGTTAATTGAAAAAACCAAATCCAATTTTTATATCAAAATTATAACCTGAATAATAAAAATAATCGAAAAATCACATCCTCGGTTTTGACAAAAATAACCCAAAAATGTAAATAGTCTATCCTTTATCTTACTAGTGTTAAACCATTTTTTTTTCCATAGAAAAAATTCATATTTTATACATAGAGTACAAAATACATTGTGTGAATGATCGACTATAAAAAATTGATAAGTGATCATATAATCCAAAATAAACAGCTCATAAAAGAAGCTCTTCAAAAGTATAAGACTGAAGATGACCCATCATATCATCACAATAGACATTAATAGCCCATCAATAATATCTAAATAAGCCTTCTAGAACAGTCTTCAAGAAAATCTGCAAGAACCAAGCCTGCATACAACTCCAAACAATACTCAAAAAAGAGTATATCCATATGCATAATTCACAGCTCCTTAGCAAGAAGTAGCTCAGAAGTCTGCATACTGAAAATCTCATCAAAAGCTCTTCAAAAGCATAAGTCAAAAGATTACCAACATCACACCATCACAAAATAGTCATTTACATAGACCATCAAAAGTAGTTTAATAAAATAAGCCTTCCATAAAGGTCTTCAAGAAAATCAGCACGAACCAAGCCTGCATACTACTCCAAACAGCACTAAAAAATGAGTGTATCCAGAATCCACAAATTCACTGCTCCTTAGTAAAAATTCCAACTCCAAGAACTATGGAAAGTAGCTCAAACCAAAAAGAAGTCTGCATATACCTGAGATAAAAAAATTATATCACTAATGCTCCATAGAAACATCAATATTTACATTCCATATCTGTCAAAAAATTTCCAAAAGACTCCTTGAGTGCTCCAAAAAGTCCCAAAGATCATGAAATCATCATAAAAAAATCCCACAAAAAAAAAACATACTGACAGACAGCAGTCTGTTCATCTGAAAGTATAAAAACCATGATCATAACACCCAGGAACAAAACAAGCCAAAAATAATTCCAGCTTGTCCCCCAAAAACCAATTCTAAAAAACCTGGAATGTGTCATGTCTAACAGACCCCTGAAATTCTAAAATAGACCAACACCCAATCTGAACATGCCCACCTTCATTAGCTAAATGGTCCACTAATGAATTCCTCTCTCTATAAATATGTTTGAAGACTGCCTTATCAAAACAATCCGACAATCTGAAAGAAACAGTATGCCCTCAGCTCCACACACATTTGGATTACCAATTGCAGAACCATAAAAAAAACCCCAAGGTTGGCTTTTGTCAATAATTTCCTCAAAAATAATTTTAATCTTCAAGACAGCATTATCCTGTGGATAAGATGACAACATACCCAAACTATAAGTTGATACCTGTGCAGGAGATGGTAAAAAGTCATCAAAACAACTATCGTTTCGAGCCTTCCAAATGAACCAGGAAACAATAATAGGTAGTGCTCTGAAAACTTTTACCTTAGTGTTCAGAACCCACTTTTTCAAACAAGAAAGTAAAGAGTCCCCTTCCCACAGATTCAATAAATTGAACTTAGCTTCAATCTCCTTCCAAACTAATTTTGTATAAGGACAAACTGCACCTATATGAAAATTAGTTTCTTCAGCTGCTCTACATAAGTAACACCTACTAGGACCTTCCCAACCCCTATGTTTAAGTAAATCCCAAGTAAATGCTTTTCCTGAAAAAATAAACCAACAATAAATCTTAGATTTAAGTGGAAATTTAACATGCCAGAACATGTTCCACCACCATGCAATTTCCACATCATATTGATCCAAGATCAATTGCAAATAACCTGCTTTGGGAGTGTACTTACCAGATTTAGCCTAGTTCCAAACAAGTAAATCCTCATTATTACTAAATCTGATATGACTAGATTTCAGGATAGCTAAATAGCCATTCCATGCACTAATTTCCAAGTCCTCAACAAGACCTAGATCCGCAGAGCTTAACCAGCCTTGTTCCATCCTACAGGAAACATTTGTTGTCCCAACATCTTTCAAAAAGAAATAACCTGCAGAATGCATAACTTCAATCAAATGAGAAGGTAAATTATGTCTCCATTTGCATCCTGTCCATGGATCCAAACCAATATGAACATTACCTCCATTGCCAATTTTCCAGACCAGATAATCGCCAATTAAATAAAAAGACCAGAGCACAGATTTCCAATAGATTGAAATACCTGATTTCTTCTTATCCTTCTCTATGATCCAGTCCAGCAAAGAAAGAGGCCTGACATATTTCTGCAGAACAATCTGTACCCACAAACCTGCACCATGAATAATGTTCCAAACATTCTTTGCAGCCAAAGCTTTGGCAAATAGTACAGGGACTTTAATACCCCAACCACCCAAACTTTTAGGCTTTGCCAAAGTCTTCTAGGAAGTCCAAAGCAAACCCTTAGATGAATCACAGACACCAGACCGAAGAAATTTAAAACATAATTTCCTGATTTTCTCAATGATCCCTAATGGGATCCAGAAATGCATCCAGTAAACAAACATAGCCTCAAGGACAGATTTAACCAGGACAAGTTTGCCACCCCTGGACAACCATCTAAAACTCCAATTATTTATACGTTTCTCAACTTTGACTATGATCCAAACCCAATCTTTCAATAAATATCTGCATGGTTTTAAATGAAAACCAAGGTATTTCATACCACTGTCAATTTTGAGGATAGTATATGGAAAAATATTTTGTAATGAAATCAGCTTAGATTCATCAAGTCCAGAAAAGTAGAAAGATGATTTATTCGCATTTATCATCATTCCAGAAGCTTTAGTAAAGTCCATCAATAATTCATACAGCATAGATAAAGACTGAGCAGATCCATCAGTAATCATAACAATATCATCCACGAAAAGAACATGTGTCAATGATACATTATTACCAAAAGATATACCTCAGTATAAACCATTGCATTTTGCATATAAAAGTGCCCTACTCAAGCCTTCAACAACAACAAGAAATAGCAAAGGTGCTAGAGGGCACCCTTGTCTAAGACCTCTGCCAGATCTAAAAAAGCTAGAGGCCACCCCATTAATCAGGACAGAAAAAGAGACAGAGGTTAAACTGCTCATAACCCAAGTAATAAATGAAACCCCAAACCCCATCTTGGTTAAAATAACTCTTAAGTAAATCCAACTAACTCTGCCATAGGCTTTAGAAAGATCAATTTTAAGAAGCACAGACTTTAAACCTTTGACATGAATTGTGTGTAAACCTTCCTGGATAGAGCCCACAACATCATGTATTTGCCTACCAGGAAAAAACCCAAACTGTTCCTGGGAAATATATTTTCCCAAAACCTGCTTAATCCTGGATGATAAAAAATTTCCAATAATTTTATAAACGAAGTTACATAAAGAAATTGGTCTATAATCATCAAAAGTACAAGGACAATCCATTTTAGGTATCAAAACAATAAAAGTAGAATTGAATACTGCTGGAATTTTTCCAATCTGTCTAGAATCCTCTATCACCCTTAACAAATCTACACCCATCACATCAAAAAGTACCCTATAAACCTCTACTCGGATCCCATCAGGACCAGGACTTTTATCATTCTTACTTTTAGTAAGAATAAATTTAATCTCCTCCAGTGTAACAGGTTTCATAAGATCCCGATTTTCCTCAGCAGTAATGGAAGAAGGAAAATTACCAGATATTTTTAGAAGTTCTGTAAGGTTCAAATGTAGACCAACCTGAAAAAGAGACTCAAAGTGCTGAACCCCCGCATCTGCAATAGCCTCAAAACCTTCCATAGAAACCCCCCTGTCATCTGTAATCTTCCAAATGGAATTTGTGTGCTTTCTTTGATTAGAAAATTTATGAAAGAAAGGTGTGTTGTTATCCCCGCACATCAACCAAATAGCACGAATCTTTTGTCTTGCTTCATGTTCTCTATCCAAGAGAATTTTTCTCTTGCGGGATTCCAAATCAACCAAACCAGCCTTATCCTCATCAGACGAGAAACCAAAACCAAACTTATGAGAATAAGCTGATAACAAAAATTCAATTTCCAGTAATTCTTTGGACTCAAACTCCTTTTGCTTAACCGACCAAGCTAAAGAAGCAACCTTTATTCTTTTAAGGTTAGAATTAAAATGTGAGGCCGAAGAATCATGAATATTATCAGAAAAACCCACCTAAGTATCTGTTAAAATTTTAACCAGATCATCATGTTCAAGCCAATGTGGATTGAATTTAAAAGGGATTTTCAATTGGACCCTTCTATTGAGAATCTGAAGAAAAAATGGATGATGATCAGAATCACCACCACTGCCAACCCACTGACGATAAAAAAACTCATAATCAAGCATATCAGCTAATAAGAGGAACCTATCCAATATTTTTCTAATATTTTCATTACCAATCCTTCTGTTAGTCTATGTATGGATCATAACTATAGGAATGATGTCCACAAGCCCATAAGTATCCAGAATTTTAGTGAAAAAATCAAATAGTGAATCCAATCTATCCCTATAACCCCAAATTTCAGAAAGTCCCATCGTGAAATTCAGATCCCCACCTAAAATTAATTTTTCACATTTCATACAATCCAAATCCAAAATATTTTTCCAAAAAACTTCTCTGTCAATATATGGACCATAAAGATTTAATAAACAAACATCCAGCTTGAGTTCCAGAGAGAATAAAGAAGCACATAGTCCCGAACCCACTCCCCATGCATTTAAAAGATGGAAGAATCTAGACTTCCAGCCTAAAAGTAGACCTCCAGATTTTCCTTGTGCATCCAAGGATAAAAAGGTCCATCCCTTCAAGATAGTTTCCATTTCCTCCACAAACAGACCCCCATTCCCCATATATTCTTGCAGAAATACAACATCCAAATGTTGTTCTTCTACTAATCTACATATGGCTAGTTTTTTTGGTTTACTAGCCAAACCTCGACAATTTAGGGTCATAAAAATCATAAGATCACCAAATCAAGGGCATCCACTACTCTAAGTGCCCCACTACTAGAATACTGATCACTCACCCTCAAGGGTCCATCAGATCCCCCCGAATCCCCTAGTCCCAATCCATAATCTAGTATAGGGTTAAAACCAGGAAATTTGGTTTGTGATCTAAGAAAATATCCTGAACCATTTGGTTTAATCAGAGAGTTGGTAAGCCCCAAATTACACAACACATGAACAGTCGATCCAACAACCAAATTACCAGCAGAAACATCAGGTAAAATAGATTCCAATATCTGTGAAGGCTCGGGACAAACAATATCCAACCCCTCATCCCCAGAACTGATAATTAGCATCTTCTCATCCATAGAAACAGGAAGAGACTGAAAAACTATTTCCATATTACCACCTAAATCCTGATCAGGTAGTCTAGTATAATTTTGAGTCTAAGAAAGCAATGGATTTATCAAATTTGAATCACTAGAATCCAAAACCCCATTCCTAGGAGTAACAATAATAAACTCCTCAGAATCCATAGAACAAACAGGGTTGTGCTTTAAACCATCGCCCTTAAAAAAACCCATATCATTAAGATTCTGAACACAAGAATTGCGGGGATTAGAATTAACCGAAGTGCATGTATCCATACCCTCAACCCTAAGACTCACATGTCTAGATTTAAATTCCTTATCCACAGATAAAACCGGCTTAACAAATTCTTTTTTTTTCCAATAAGGTTTAATCCCATCCCGAGAATGTCTGTTGGAAATTAAATTACAGTGGGAAGCCAAATGGCCATATATATGACATCTATTACATTTAAAAGGTATGCCAACATAATCAAGACATTCACTGTAAACAATATCATGAAATTTTATATCAATTTCCGTAGCTAGGCCTTTACGAAGGTCTAATAGGACCAAAGCCCTTCCCAGGAAACAAACCCCAGACTCTAAGAAAGAAAGATCCGCTTCCAGAAATAAACCGAGAGAATTACCAATAAGCTTGAAAAAATCCAAAGACCAGAGTTCAAAAGGTAATTTCGGTAATTTAAGCCATACCAGCAAAGAATCATACCTCTCTGTCCTCGGATCGAATAATGGAGTCCAGCGCTTGAGAAATAATCTGGAGAAATGCCATTTCCATGTCCCAGACAAAATACGAACAGAATCCTCCTCATAGTGGAATTTAAAGGCAAGCAATCCCCATGGAAATATAAAAATATCCGGACAAGATATATTATGCCAAACCCCAAGAGCCCACTGCTTAATTCCAGCTGGTGAAACCCTACGTCCGCTGAATCGACCCACCAGCGTTAAAGCATGGGTCAAAACAATATTATTCAATGCTATATCCTCTCCCACCACCATTAATGGGACATTCACAAGCCTAACAAATTTAGTCTGGAATCTATTGGAATACGGTAAGTGTTCCATCGCACCCACTAGCCCATTTGAAACACCAACCCCCTGATAATCCTCATTCAAACACTGCTCATTACATCCATCCACAACAATCGGCTCAATATGCTCATCACCATTACAATAAGAAAGAACCTCTTTCACCGGTTGGGAAACCGGATCAAAAACCTTATCATCATTTGAAAAACCCTGATCCAAACAAGTACCAAAACCCAAATCCTCCAAAACTAGAGAATCGCCCACCAACCCCTCCGGGTTCAGTATCCTACAATCATCACTCATCTTCTCCAAAGTAGGAGAAAAAGCATCAAACCAAAACTTCAGAAGAGGACCAAGATGGACAGAATCCTCACCCATCTCTCCCAAACCTCTGCATAAATTCGACCCACCACCGGAATGTAATTCCGGATCCAAGACAAAGGGTAAAACTGGATCAAAAGCCTTCAAAACCTCCACAGCTTGCACAGTGCTAGAATAAGGACCAGGAATAGAAGGTAAACCCGGGGAAAAAAACAAAACCCCCACAACATCACGCACAACTAGACAACGATAAGGTACTGACATAGTTGATAAACCTAGAGAAAAACCTATATTACCCACAACGTCTCTCACATTCAGACAAGGAGAGCGAGTAAGCCCGAAAGAAAGAGTAGCCGAATCCCATAACCTCGAATTTTCCTGACACTTATTAGGCGGAGTACGAGCCAAATATTTTATGGTCCGAAAGGACATTATGCCAATTCCGCCAGAACCAAAAAAATCCACTAAAAAGATATGTTAAAACAGTGGAAACCGGGACAACCTTTGAAAAAAGATGTAAACCACCCTAAAAAACCACCAGGGAAAAAACCCCCATAGCTCAAATGGATTCACGTGGAAAATCAACTAAAGCACAAATCAATACCTAATCAATGCTCGAAATCCTGAAAAGGACACGTTCCAATAGAGATAAAGATCGACACGTATACACCAGCCAAAAGGCAAAAAACCAAATCAAGAAATCTGTACACCTTAAGATAGAAGTACTAGCTGAACCAATACACTTGAACCTTCATTCATGATCAAGACTCCATGAAAGCCCTTACTGTACCAATCATCTGCAAAAAAATTAATCCAAAAAACAAGACAAGAAATTGAAACACATTCTGTACCATATCGCTCCAATGTAGTTCCAAAGAAGTACGTTCTAAATCATCCTACTTCGCAAATTGAATAGTGTTAAACCATACTCAAGAGACTTTGTAATTTAATTAATTAATTTTTTTTATAAATTTATAGGGTGTATTTTATTTTAATGTTTTTTTAATGATAGATTTTTGTTATTTTATTTATTAATATTTATTAATATGGTTGATTTTTTTATTTATATAATTTTTTTTTAATTTACTTGAATTATTTTGATGTAATTGTATTTAGTTACTCTATATAAATGACAATATAATATTGTTAATGAAATTTAGATAGAAATGAAACATTGTTTCAGCCTTCAAAATTATGGGTCATTTTGTATTAAATAAAAATAATAAAAATATTTTATACATAAGAGTTTGTTGTTGTTGTTTAGATCTATTCTATTAAAAGGAAATAATGTTATATATAGAAGTACAAAGCAACATATCCATTTTGTAGATAAGCAAAATCAGAGAAAAAATACCAGTCTTCCTGAAGGGGAGAGGTAGACTGGAGCTGTCAAGATGATCCTCCCTTTTAAAGGGAAAACAGATCCATACATAATCGAGTTTAAGATTGTTGCAAAAAAAAATCAAGCTGAACATGAGAAATAATGCCCTGAAGGGCCACTGTCCCAAAAACGAAGCCCAAACGAAGAAGACCTGAACCAAAAACCTGAAATTACAATTTGGTCAAGGGTTCCTCAATAATTGGCGTACCAAAACCAGTACCCAGCTTCCCTTTCTAGCCTTTGGAGTCGTCTACATCATCACCAGAGCTATCCTGATTGTTGGATGTGCCACTACTGCTGGAGCTACTCGAGCCATCCTTGGTATCGGAGTTGGTTCGCTTGACCGGCAGGGGCTCGATCTTCCTAGGGAGGATGGCGCTAGCGGTTTTCCCTGTAGGAGTGATGAAATTCCTCTGAGATGGTGGGGGACGAAGGGGATTTATGTCCATAGGGACCAGTACAGAGGAAGAGACCAGAATGATAGGGGTAGGGGAGGGAGTAGAGACAAGAGGAGCTGAGGGAGCAGAAGGACCAAGAACATCAAAGACAATGGGATTAGCCTCTAGAGTAGCGTGGAGGTTTACAGAGCACAAGATGAGGCGGGTTAAAAATATTTTATTACCCAATAATTCCTTCGATGGTCAGGTGTGCGATTGGAAGTTGAGAGAGAGCTTGTGAGCTCATCTTCCTAGTCGTCCATCATGGTTCTTGGGGAAGCTGAAACTTCAACATCAGATCCCTCAAAGATAGCTTGAGCGTTGAAGGGCTTTGCTCTAGGATTGCTAGCGCTTTCTTGGCCCCGTCCCCTTCTGGGAATGTTGCGTTGTCAAGGCGGCATGCTATGCATAAGAAACTAGGGGGTCGAAGGTGAAGGAGTAGCAGGAGAGGGAGAAAAGGTGGGAACTCATGGATGCTTCAGGAGGAGACATTTCGAAGGTTGATGAAGTAGAGCAGGAAAAAATAGTGGAGGCTAGCGGGATGAAGAGGAATTAACCCCCCAGCGTAGAACCAAAGACACATAATGGTTGACCATTAATGTGCTTACCTCATCATTCCAAGATTTAACTACCAAAAGGACACATCCCATGGGGGAAATTGAGCTTGCTGCCAGTTTGAATGGAGGAGGATGCATCTGCAAGGGTGGCATCATCACGATGTTGGGATGATGCCTGGTGTATTCCATGTAGAGCCTTGTCATTGTGGCCATGTGTCTGCTTAGTTTTCTTCGTTGTCTTGTCATGGCCATGTATGGTGGGGGTCTGTTGTGCACCATGTAGAGCCTTGTCATCACGGCCATGTGGACTAGGATGCCTCATGACATGATGAGGTGCTTCATTCCTTCCATGTGGGTCGTTGACGTCCTTATCAATCGCATCCGGGATATTATATTATTATTATTATTATTATAGAGTTAGTTAATTTTTTTTTGCCAAACATGAAGAAAGTAGTGGCAGAATAGAATGTTAGTAAGTTAAGGTAGAATATCAATATCCAACAGGATTGTTGCAGCCACTACCCATTCTAGAATGGAAGTGGGAAACAATTACTATGGACTTTATAACAATCCCAAGAAATAATTTCAGACAACATGATTCAATCATGGTCGTAGTTGATAAGTTAAGCAAGGTTGCTCACTTTATTCATGTTAAATCTACCTATAAAGTTGTTAACATTGCAGATATTTTTATGAAAGAAGCTACTTGGTAACTGGAAAGTGATATGTGGAAGAAATATCGAGTCCTATTCCAAGATGAAGAAATGGCTGAATAAAGAAGAAATTTAGTAACACCAAGGACGGTGTTATCCTCTAATGGGAGGTGTATCTAATGCACCTGAAATTAATAATTTATTATTAATTTCTACTAAAAAATACTTTAATTTTTTTTTTTTGACCATAACATAGGGGTATATTAAATTAGTGCCAGTAAATCAGCTACCGTATACTTTCACAAAATGACAGTTCAGCATAGCTAGCCAAGATTCTCTGTGAATATGGATTTTAGCATCCAAAGCAGCCCAACGGCCTGATTACAATAGCATAAAGGTTCAAAAAACCCAGAACATAGAGTAAATGGAAGACACAGCTTCACCAAAAAAGCCATATGAAATTGGAAAGAGAGAGAGCTAGGAGACTTTCGGAGACCAGATTTGTTAGAGTCATTTGTCCAGTTTTGCAAGCAGCTTGTTGATAGCAACCTCCAAGGCTACGATGCGGTTCCCGAAGTCCCCCTGGGTATTAGCCACATCCTTGAAGCTGGTATGAACACTTTCTTTAAACTCCTCCAAATTTCTTGCTGGGGCCGAAATGTCTACATGCAGCTTCCTAATATCTTCATTGAGAATGTCCCAAATTTTCTCTCCATCTTGGATGGTCGATTGTAGCATCTACTCTTGATTGTTCGCTCGGCCTCTGAGCCTATCCATAGCATTTCCCAGCGTGTCAAGCCTCTCTTCAACTGTCTGCCCCAAGTCTGAGGAGGATCCCAGTGACGTCATTGCAAGAGGATGCTAGTCTTTTCCTGAGAGCAGCTCTCCACTAAATCCTCAAACGAAGTGCTGTAGGAAGGTTGGCGAGAAGCTAAGTCACAAGACTTTTGTGACCCGATGGATCTTTGTAGAGATTTTTTGGCAGACTCGGCAGAGGGAGAATAACCATAGTACAAGAGAATACTGCAGAATGAATGGGATCGCCAGATGAGTCTCATGATGCTACTGCGCTCAGGGGATAGAATGTTACATCAGTCAGGGGACATCACATCGAGTTTCAATCCCATCCCTGTGTAAGGTACCTTTGCTCAAGAGGGTTCCACTATTGGCTTCTTTGTCTGCCAAGGAATTTAACCCATGAAGCACATGGTAGAATCTAATGGAAATAATTGTTTTGCTTAGAAGTCAGATTTTATGATATATTAAAGCCAGTTTTAATTGGGAGGGACACTTCTTCCTGACTAAAGCTTGAATCAACATTCTAGAATCACCAAAGACCGTTAGTTTGGTGATTCCTTTGGATAGAGAAATCCTTAAACCTTGCAATCGACCACAGAATTTAACTGTGTTATTTGACTCAATACCTAAACCCCAAGCATAGCTGCTAGCAACAGTTCCATTAGCCAAGATAAACACTCCACCCCCACCAGCAATGCCTGGATTACCCTTTGATGCTCTGTCGAAGAAGAGGCAGAGTTCATTCAGGGAAGCTTTCCAATTGATGAAGCCCAGTTCATCAAGCCTTATTTCCCAGTCAGCTATATTGGCATGATTTGGCATTGATCAGGTGTGGTAGTTTGGAACAATTTTGCTTAACCACTGTGATTCTTCAGGCAAGAGTTGAATGGTATTTTTCAGGGATGTATTATGATCAAGAACTTCCCCTAAGATTGCTCTGGCTTGTATGGTGATTTTAGAAGGATGAAGTTCTTGTTCCCTGAAGATTCGATTGTTTCTCTCAATCCAAATTTTCCAGCAAATAGCCTTTGGAATCCATCTCCAGGCAGTTTGGAGCAGAGTTTTCTTGGACATATGGAATGGAGAGAGCTTCATCCATTCTGAAAGAAGGTCCTGGATGGTGCATGGAAGATTGATACCTGTATTTAGCATCATTGCTTCTCTCCATACCTCTTTGGAGAAGGGACATTCAAGAAGGATGTGATCCGAAGTTTCTTCCTCTTTTTTGTAGAGAGGGCATCGATTTGGGCCTTCCATACCTCTTTTCCTTAGATTTTCTCTTGAAAGTATACTTTTATGGGCTAGCGTCCAGCAAAATATGTCAATTTTCAGAATGAAAGCTTTGGTGTAGAGAAATTTCCAGATCACTGGATTGGGAGCAGAATAAGGGATTGCTTGGATGTTCTTATAACCCTCTGAGGATGAATAGTTTCCTGATTTGCTCCCCCACCCTCGTATATCTCTGGATCCTTCTTTAAGAGGAGACTTGCCTTGGAGGAGCTTTGTTAGAACATTTGCTTCTGCTTCTAATTCTGGAGGTGGGTTTCCTAGATCCCAACCAATCCAGTTATTGTCTTCCCATGCCGATAGATCCCACAAGGAGGTGGCTCCTATATCCACTAGCCATCGTTTGATATTTTCCACTTCCATGCACTTCCCAAGTGGAGTTTCTCCCAGGATGGAGTCCTCCCAAACTCTGATTTTTTTCCCATTTCCTAGTATCCAGTAGAGATTCATTTTGAAGAGATCCAGGGATTTAATACATAGCTCATAAACCGGAGAACCATTTCTAAACAGGGGTTGGGAGTCAAGACACCTCTCTCTTGTTCCTGGGAAATATTTTTTGCGGAGAAATTTCTTGCTCTAGCTCTCTATTCCTGTAATCAGCTACCAGAGCAACTTGGCTCCTAAAGCCAGATTTTGAATGGTTAAACTCCTCACTTGTAGCCCTCCTTCATCACAAGGTTTTTGGATCTTATCCCAACTAATAAGGTGAAGTTTCTTTTCATTCCCTTTCCCCCCTTCCCAAATAAACTTTCTGAGCAATCTTTCTAGCTTTCTGATTACCGATCTTGGGGCCAACAATATAGAAGATTGATAAATTGGCATGCTGTTCAGGACATATTTAAGAAGAACCGTCTTCCCTACCAAGTTGAGCCAATTGGCGCTCCATCCTTGAATTTTGGATTTAAATTTATCTAGGATAGGCTTCCATTTTTCTTACTTGATTTTGGTTTTGCAAATGGGAATGCCAAGATAAGTGAATCCATCCCAGTCCATCGTACCTTCCATTCCCAACGTTCTGGCTATATCCCTGAGCTCTCTAATGGAATAGTTCCAGCTGAAGATTTTGCTCATTTGGAAATTTATTTTGCTTCCAGACACCTCTTTGTATAATTCCAACTCTTGTTTAAAGTGATCTGTTGACTGGATGCTTGCACCACCTAACAACAATGTATCATCTGTGAATTGAGCATGATTTATATCCCGAACATTATTTGCCATTCTTAGGCTAGGGAGCGAGTGGATTTCCTAGCAGAAATTAAGCTGGAAGCTAAGCACTGAAGTTTGAATTGCATAGAGGAGAGGGGACAGCGGGAAGCCCTACCTTAGGCATCTAGAGGCTTTGAAGAAGCTTGTAGAACATCCATTGATAAGAGGTGCTATCCACGGTCCGCATACACACCCTTTGACCCAGCTTATAAAGGAGGATGAAAAGCCAAACTTTGCCATTACTGCAAATAGAAAGTCATGCCTAACACAGTCAAAAGCGTTAGCTAAATCAAGTTTAATGACCATACCTTTCTCGTTGCGTTGACAACTTGAATGAATAGCTTCTTGGACAAGGATGATGTTGTCGATGATTTTCCTTCACTTGATGAAGCCGCCTTGATTTTTGGGGATAATCCTGGGTAGAATTATTTTAAGCCTGGTGGCTATAATATTAGTTATCAGTTTGTACCCAGTGTTGCACAATGAGATCGGCCTGAAGCGGTTGAAGGTAGGGGTGCCTTTTTCTTTCTGGATCAAGGCAAGGAAGGATGAATTGGTACTTCCTCCCAACTTTTTGACCTCCTGAGAGTACCTGATCATTTTTAAGAGATCAATCTTGATTATTGACCAACAGCAAGTGAAGAATCAAGTTGTGAAGCCATCAGGCCCAGGGGCGCTATCCGGTTTCATAATTGATAAGACGGCTTTAAGCTCATTCATGGTGACAGGGGCGGTAAGAAAGTTATTATCTTCAGGATTGATAAGAGGCAGAATGAGATCAAACAAGTGAGAAAGAGTGTCTAGAGGCACCTCTATGGGGGCCGTGAATAAATATTTGAAGGTAGCCACTACTTCCTACTTTATGTCCTCGAAGTATTTAAGTAGAGTACCTTGAAAGTTTATTTCAGAGACCGCTTTAAAGTTCTTTCGGGCCTCGACCTGTTTATGGAAATACTTGGTGTTTTTGTCCCCACTTAAGAGCTAGAGACTTTGAGACTTTTTCCACCAATACTCCTCTTCTAGTCTGCATGCAGAGAAGAGGGATTTCTGAAGATCCCCTTCCTTGCGTAGGAGACTTTCCGACAAGGGGGTAGCTTCCATGTGAATTTGATGCACTTCCAACTCCGCTTGAGCTTTCTTCCTTTGAGTAATGGGGGAGGTAATGAGATTTTCCCAGTCTTTCAGATCGTGCTTGAGACTTTTTATTTTTTCTTCCCAGATGAAAGAAGGCGACCCTCTTATTTGGTTTCCCCAGGAGTTGGAAACAACTTGCAAAAAATCCTCATGTTGGATCCAGAGAGGACTAAAGCAAAAGGGAATCGGGCCAAGATCTTGTTCTAGAGCAAGATCAAGCAGGATGGGCTTATGATCAAAGGTACGGTGAGGGAGAATTTTGGATGAAGCTAGGAGGCCAAAGGAGAGGAAAGAAGAGTGAACTAGAAACCTGTCAAGCCGAGCAGCAATGTGGCCAGGTCCAACCCTCTTATTAGACCAAGTAAACTTTCCTTTGACTAGATTTATATCAATTAGATCCCAACTGAGGATAATATCTTCGACCCATTCCCTCGCTGGATCCCTAACAGGAGATCCCCCTTTTTTCTCATTGGCAACCAGAGTAACATTCAAGTCACCTGCTACAATGATATTTTATAGCTGCTGCAGATTGAGAAAAGACTCTAGCATATTCCAGCAGTCTTTTTTTTTTCTGAATGCAAAATAGGAACATAAAGGTTGAAAAGAATTACAGTACGACCAAAGAGTTTGTGGATGAGCTTTGTGAAAATCCAATGCAAAGTACGTTCTTCAGATTCTATATCATAGAGGACGGAATCCCAAAAGGTGGAGATACCTCCAGATGCACCTCTTGAGTTGCTGGCGATCCCTGGGCCCTTTTTCCAAAACATTTTCCCAGCTTGGTGGAGAGCAGCTTCCTCCAATTTCCTCTCCTGGACTAGCAGAATCTCAGGTTTATGAATTTGGACCAGATCTTTCAGAGCTTCTTCTTTTAAAGCAGATCCTAAGCCTCTACAATTCCAGGAGATGTATCGCATTAAGTACTGTGGGAGGTGGGGTTCGCCCCTTTTGAGGCTGGGGCCATTCCTTTCTTAGATCGGGTATGCATCATACCTTTCAAGGTTTTTTGTGATCCTTCGAGAACAGCCAGATATGTTGCTTCCTCTCTTTTCTTCTTTTTTGATTTCCTTCCCCTTGGGTTTTTGAAAGGGACTGCATGCAAACTACTTGATGAGGCACCATCATCTGTATCCTCACTTGGATTTGTTTCTAGAAGTAAAGGATCCTCATTTGTATCTTTGGAAGGCCCGGAGGTATCAGCCGCCATAGAGACCACTGGATCGGAATGAGGGATTTCCCTTGGTTCCAACGAATCAACGGCTTGGGATTCTACCTCCTTGCTGCTAGGCTGATTTTCAGTCTGAATTTATTCAATGCTTACTGAAACTGGGTCTTTTCCAGGTGGATCTCTAACCTTCTTTGGTTCCTGAGTGTCTTGAATCACTATTGGAGCTTCTTTTGTGGCCTCTTGGGGAGGATTGTTTGAGCTTGGTAGATAATTATTTTTCTGCATGTCCCCCGAGGTCTTTTTTCCCTGGGCTTTGGAAGCCGTCTTCCCTTTCTTAACTTTTTGCCAGCCTTCTCCCTCTTCTTGGATCTGTATTTTGGGGCAGTTTCTTTGGAAATGGTCATGCTCATGACAGTGGCGGAATTTGAATGGTATTTGTTCATAATATAGCTTTTGCTAATGGTGCCATGCACCCACTTTTAGTTTTACTTCCTCAGGAAGCCCTGCTTCAAGATCTACCTCTACACAGATTCTGGCACAAGAGTACTGGCCTTTGTTCTCGACTTGGTAAATGTATCTCCCCAGCGCATTCCCAACTTTTTCTAGGGTTTGAATATTCCAACAGTGAACAGGGAGGTTTGGTAGCGTCACCCACACTGGTACTTCCTTCGATACATCAACTTCTGGGTCGAAATTCGGAGTCCATCTATTGAGATAAAGGCCTTGGGTCCCCATGAAGTACGGGCCGCTTCTGAAGATAAGATATTGGTCCTCTTTTTCTATGAATTCAAAGATGAAGAACCCCCGTCCGACCGGGTAGCAGGTAACACTATTTTTCAGTTGGGGCCTCCAGTTCCTTTGGATCCAATCGTCTGTGGTTCTTGTTGAGGGCCAGAGCCCCATGAACTGGCTGACCAATCCTCGCTCAGCCAAAGCTAGAGCGATCTTCATGGGTTGTTCAATTGAAAGGTCAATTTCAGGGATGGATTCAAGTTTCTTGATGAAATTTGGAATGGAAGGGGCCACCAACTTCTTTCTTGATGGAGTTAATAACCTTTGGAAGGCCTCTTCAGCAGTGATCAAAGTAGAGGGAGGGGATTGCCCTCCCCCAGGAGCGGCCATGAGGGCGGCTTGAAGAAACTCTAGCTTGAGCAAGGATCCCTAAGGAGGGAAGTGCGGTGGTAGCTTGGGCAGCGCAATCCTCACCCTCAGGTGTTTTTCATAGTTACCATCAATACTTTAATTATTATTTTTGACAAAAAGTCAAAAATAAAACATTTGTAATGAATTGTGATTTGTTAATAAAATATACTAAAGGGGGAAAAAAGTGGAAATAGTTATTGAAGAGTGTTGGATGAACCACAAGAGGAAAATACAAGTGGTTGAAGCTACTGAGTGAGAACTCAAGATGCAGGATGCATCATCCCCAAAAATTAGGTCACAACTCCTAGTTGAGTTCTAAAGTGCAGGAGGCTCATAAATCACCAAGTCCTAGGAAAAATACTATATAATAGTATGTCCATAAGAAAGTGGGGGGATAGCATTGAACGGGGATTAAATATGAGAATGCAAGAGATGGCGCATTAAAGGATTTTGCTCTTGTGGTTCAATGAACATGCTCAGGGGTTCTGGAAAAAGTAACTTGGCTTCTTTGGGAGTTGGTTGGGAGGAATGACTTTTCCACTTTTGTTTTCCCAACTATGGTGCCAGGTTCTTATTCTATGTCTAAATTTATAGTAGATATGGAATTGCAAATGTAGCACCTAGTATGCATCGATTAGTCTAACTTGTTTATTAGTTTTAATTCAGTTATGTCTTGATTATAAATATTAAATGGAAACTAGGGAAGTTCTTAGATCATGCATCTATAGATGAGTTAGGAATTTCATTTTTACTCGTTTATATCCTGAAAATCAAATTCTATACTTAATCGATATTTTATCAAATTATATCTATTTCCTTCCTATGTGACAAATGTAGTTTTAACATATTACTGTACTCTTTTCTTTCTTATAAATTTCCTAATCTGTAAGATAAAACTGATAGTATGTAGAATAACCTTATCTCCTAATATTGTTTGTATAAACCTAAATATCTCATGTTTTGGGCAGAGTGAGGAATAATCTCTATCCCATTCCTTTAAACATCAAGTATATACACTTATACAGTCAAAATTTATAACCTAGTTCTTTACATATCTAAAAGTACTTTAGTAAATAATCATAAGATTTTATTAATGTACAGAATAGATCTGTTATCAATAAATCTACTATCACATATTTATCTTCTATTTTCTTATAGAATTGATCTTGTACAAATAAATCCATTTGTTTTAAACCTCTACAGAATGAACATAATTTAAATATATAAACAATACTTTATGGATCCAAGTAAACAGTCATAACCGGATCAAGGATCCAAAGTAAATAATCATCTACAAATTAAACACAATTAAATTATAAACCGGTCCTTTACCTAACCACAACATAAGAATCAAAATTAGTTACAATTGTAGAGTATTCCTTTACAACATAGAGTCTATACAATCAGTTGCCTACATGATAGTTTTGTACAACTAAGATTTAACAAATCTACTAAAATCCTTTACAGACCTAGAAGTTAACTATCTTTAATCAAACTTAAAAAGTAATTAAGTAATCCACGGTCCCAATGTAAAACAAATCGCAGAAGCAAAAAATTCCTTTTTAAGGACTTGTGTTTAAAGCCCAATGATTAAGGCATTCGATTATTAAATAAAATGAACTAAGTAGATTGACATGAAATCCAAACCAAATACTTATCATTACACCCCGATATCATTATTAAACTACTCTACAAAAATCGTGTGGGTCATATCAACTAAACAATATCAAGTTAAAGATTATGCTTGTAAGCCCATGTTAAAATGGTTTCCATCATTATATAAAACAACTAAATCAATATACTAAAACAATAGTAATCATAATAAACGTCCTACGGGTTAAACAAACCGTTGTTCTCTGGAGACTAAACATAGGTATATCCAATAGAAAAAAAATTCAATTACATTCATGGTCATAAGACCATCAAAGGATGGAATCCATTAAAATTTAAAACCTGAATCGATTTATAGGTATAATTACAAGTAAACAGAGAACGTGTGGACCCTAAGGATCATGCACATTTTCTATTATACAATTAAGGCTATCCAATTGCATACAGAGGATGTGGAAGGAAAACCATTCGTGATGGTTTGCACCATCAGCTCTAAACCACTATAAAAGAAAAACTAAAAACTTAAACCCTAAAGGTTTACCTTAAATCCACTATAGAAACTTATCTTAAAACTAGAGCGTCGCCCCTTCTCAGCTCCCTTTTCCAAGAATCTAGTAATTATTAATTTCTACTAAAAAATACTTTAATTTTTTTTTTTTTTTACCATAACATAGGGGTAGATTAAATTAGTGCCGGTAAATCAGCTACCGTATACTTTGACAAAATGATAATTCAGCATAGCTGGCCAAAATTCTCTGTCAATATGGATTTTAGCATCCAAAGCAGCCCAATGGCCTAATTACAATAGCATAAAGGTTCAAAAAGCCCAAAACATAGAGTAAATGGAAGACACAGCTTCACCAAAATAGCCATATGAAATTGGAAAGAGAGAGAGCTAGGAGACTTTCGGAGACCATATTTGTTAGAGTCATTTGTCCAGTTTTGCAAGCAGCTTGTTGACAGCAACCTCCAAGGCAGCGATGCGGTTCTTGAAGTCCCCATGGGTATTAGCCACATCCTTGAAGCTGGTATGAACACTTTCTTTAAACTCCTCCAGATTTCTTGCTGGGGCCGACATGTCTACACGCAGCTTCCTAATATCTTCATTGAGAATGTCCCAACTTTTCTCTCCATCCTGGATGGTCGATTGCAGCATCTGGTCTTGATTGTTCATTTGGCCTCTGAACCTATCCATAGCATTTCCCAGTGTGTCAAGCCTCTCTTCAACTATCAACCCCAAGTCTAAGTAGGATCCCAGTGATGCCATTGCAAGAGGATGCTAGTCTTTTCCTGAGAGCATCTCTCCACTGGATCCTCAAATGAAGTGTTGTACAAAGGCTGGCGAGAAGCTAAGTCACGAGACTTTTGTGACCCAATGGATCTTTGTAGATATTTTTTGGCAGACTTGGTAGAGGGAGAATAACCATAGTACAAGAGAATACTGCAAAATGAATGGGATTTCCAGATGAGTCTCATGATGCTACTACGCTCAAGGGACATAATGCTACATCGGTCAGGGGACATCACATCGAGTTTCAATCCCATCCCTGTGTAAGGTACCTCTGCTCAAGAGGGTTTCGCTATCGGCTTCTTTGTCTACCAGGGAATTTAAGCCATGAAGCACATGGTAGAATCTACTGGACAAATTTTTTTTTCTTAGAAGTCGGAATTTATGATATATTAAAGCTAGTTTTAATTGGGAGGGCCGCTTCTTCCTAACTAAAGCTTGAATCAACATTCTAGAATCACCAAAGACTGTTAGTTTGGTGATTCCTTTGGAGAGAGCAATCCTTAAACCTTGCAATAGACCACAGCATTCAGCTGTGTTATTTGACTCAATACCTAAACCCCAAGCATAGTTGCTAGCAATAGTTCCATTAGCTGAGATAAACATTTCACCCCCACTAGCAATGCCTGGATTACCCTTTGATGCTCCGTCGAAGAAGAAGCAGAGTTCATTCAGGGAATATTTCCAATTAATGAAGTCCGGTTCATCAAGCCTTATTTCCCAGTCAACTATATTGGCATGATTTGGTATTGATCGGGTGTGGTAGTTTGGAACAATTTTGCTTAACCACTGCGATTCTTCAGGAAAGAGTTGAATGGTATTTTTCAGGGATGTATTATGATCAAGAGCTTCCCCTAAGATTGCTCTGGCTTGTATGGAGATTTTAGAAGGATGAAGTTCTTGTTCCCTGAAGATTCGATTGTTTCTCTCAATCCAAATTTTCCAGCAAATAGCCTTTGGAATCCATCTCCAGGCAGTTTGGAGCAGAGTTTTATTAGACAGATGGAATGGAGAGAGCTTCATCCATTTTGAAAGAAGGTCCTGGATGGTGCATGGAAGATTGATACCTAGATTTAGCATCATTGCTTCTCTCCATACCTCTTTCGAGAAGGGACATTGAAGCAGGATGTGATCTGAAGTTTCTTCCTCTTTTTTGTAGAGAGGGCATCGAGTTGGGCCTTCCATACCTCTTTTCCTTAGATTTTCGCCTGAAAGTATACTTTTATGGGTCAGCGTCCAACAAAATATGTTGATTTTCGGAATGAAAGCTTTGGTCCAAAGAAATTTCCAGATCACTGGATTGGGAGCAACATAAGGGATTGCTTGGATGTTCTTATAACCCTCTGAGGCTAAATAGTTTCCTGATTTTCTCTCCCACCCTCGTCTATCTCTCGATCCTTCTTTAAGTGGAGACTTGCCTTGGAGGAGCTTTGTTAGAACATCTGGTTCTACTTCTAATTCTGTAGGTGGGTTTCCTAGATCCCAACCAATCCAGTTATTGTCTTCCCATGCCGATAGATCCCACAAGGAGGTGGCTCCTCTATCCACTAGCCAGCATTTGATATTGTCCACTTCCATGCACTTCCCAAGTGAAGTTTCTCCTAGGATGGAGTCCTCCCAAACTCTGATTTTTTTCCTATTTCCTAGTATCCAGTAGAGATTCCTTTTGAAGAGATCCAGAGCTTTAATACATAGCTCATAAACTGAAGAACCATTTCTAAATGGGGGTTGGGAGTCAAGACACCTCTCCCTTGTTCCTGGGAAATATTTTTTGTGGAGAACTTTCTTGCTCCAGCTCTCTTTTCCTGTAATCAGCTGCCAGAGAAACTTGGCTCCTAAAGCCAGATTTTGAATGGTTAAACTCCTCACTTGTAGCCCTCCTTCATCACGAGGTTGTTGGATCTTATCCCAGCTAATAAGGTGAAGTTTCTTTTCATTCCCTTTCCCCCCTTCCCAAATAAAATTTCTGAGCAATCTTTCTAGCTTTCTGATTACCGATCCTGGGGCTAGCAATATAGAAGATTGATAAATTGGCATGCTGTTCAGGATAGATTTAAGAAGAACCATCTTCCCTACCAAGTTGAGCCAATTGGCTCTCCATCCTTGAATTTTGGATTTAAATTTATCTAGGATAGGCTCCCATTTTGCTGACTTGATTTTGGTTTTGCAGATGGGAATGCCGAGATAAGTGAATCCATCCCAATCCATCGTACCTTCCATTCCCAGCGTTTTGGCTATATCCCTGAGCTCTCTAATGGAACAGTTCCAGTTGAAGATTTTGCTATTTTGGAAATTTATTTTGATTTCAGACACCTCTTCAATATAATTCCATCTCTTGTTTAAAGTGATCCGCTAACTGGATGCTTGCACCACCTAATAGCAATGTATCAGAATTGAGCATGATTTATATCCCAAACATTATTCTCCATTCTTAGGCTAGGGAGCAAGTGGATTTCATGGCAGAAATTAAGCTGGAAGCTAAGCACTGAAGCTTGAATTGTATAGAGGAGAGGGGACAGTGGGCAGCCCTGCCTTAGGCCTCTAGAGGCTTTGAAGAATCTTGTAGAACGTCCATTGACAAGAGGTGCTATCCACGGTCCGCACACACACCCTTTGACCCAGCTTATAAAGGAGGATGAAAATCCAAACTTTGCCATTACTGGAAACAAAAAGTCATGCCTAACACGGTCAAAAGCGTTAGCTAAATCAATTTTAATGACCATACCTTTCTCGTTGCGTTGACAACTTGAATGAATTTATTCTTGGATGAGGATGATGTTGTCGAGGATTTTCCTTCCCTTGATGAAGCCGCTTTGATTTTAGAGGATAATCCTGGGAAGAATTCTTTTAATCCTGGTGGCTATAATCTTCGTTATCAGTTTGTACCCAGTGTTGCACAATAAGATCGTCCTGAAGTGGTTGAAGGTAGAGGCGCCTTTTTCTTTCGGGATCAAGGAAAGGAAGGAGGAATTGGTACTTCCTCCTAACTTGTTGACCTCCTGAGAGTACCTGATCATTTTTAAAATATCAATCTTGATTATTGACCAACAGTAAGTGAATAATCAAGTTGTGAAGCCATTAGGCCTAGGGGTGCTGTCCGGTTTCATAATCGATAATACGGCTTTAAGCTCATTCATGGTGACAGGGGCGGCAAGAAAGTTATTATCTTCAGGATTGATAAGATGTGGAATGAGATCAAACGGGTGAGAAAGGGTGTCTAGAGGCACCTCTATGGGGGCCGTGAATAAATCTTTGAAGGTAGCCACTTCTGCTTGCTTTATGTCCTCGAAATATTTAAGCAGAGCACCTTGAAAGTTTATTTCAGAGACCGCTTTAAATTTATTTCGGGCCTCGGCCTGTTTATGGAAATACTTGGTGATTTTGTCCCCACTTAAGAGCCAGAGACTTCGGGACTTTCGCCACCAATACTCCTCTTCTAGTCTCCATGCAGAGAAGAGGGATTTTTGAAGATCCCCTTCCTTGCGTAGGAGACTTTCTGACAAGGGGGTAGCTTCCATGTGAATTTGATGCACTTCCAAATCTGCTTGAGCTTTCTTCCTTCGAGTAATGGGGGAGGTAATGAGCTTTTCCTAGTCTTTCAGATCGTGCTTGAGACTTTTTATTTTTTCTTCCCAAATGAAAGAAGGCGACCCTCTTATTTGGTTTCCCCATGAGTCGGAAACAACTTGCAAAAAATCCTCATGTTGGATCCAGAGAGGACTAAAGCAGAAGGGAATCTGGCCAAGGTCTTGTTCTAGAGCAAGATCAAGTAGGATGGGCTTATGATCAGAGGTACAGTGAGGGAGAATTTTGGATGAAGCTAGGAGGCCAAAGGAGAGGAAGGAAGATTGAACTAGAAACCTATCAAGCCGAGCAGCAATGTGGCCAGGTCCAACCCTCTTATTAGACCAGGTAAACTTTCCTTTGACTGGCTTTATATCAATTAGATCCCAACCGAGGATAATATCTTCGACCCATTCCCTCGCTGGATCCCTAACATGAGATCCCCCTTTTTTCTCATTGGCAGCCAAAGTAACATTCAAGTCACCTGCTACAATGATATTTTATAGCTGCTGCAGATTGAGAAAAGACTCTAGCATATTCCAGCAGTCTTATTTTTCTGAATGCAAAACAGGAACATAAAGGTTGAAAAGACTTACAGTACGACCAGAGAGTTTGTGGATGAGCTTTGTGAAAACCCAATGCAAAGTACGTTCTTCAAATTCTAGATCATAGAGGGCGGAATCCCAAAAGGTGGTGATACCTCCAGATGCACCTCCGGAGTTGTTGGTGATCCCTGGGCCCTTTTTCCAAAACATTTTCCCAGCTTGGTGGAGAGCAGCTTCCTCCAATTTCCTCTCCTGGACTAGCAGAATATTAGTTTTATGAATTCAGACCAGATATTTCAGAGCTTCATCTTTTAAAGCAGATCCTAAGCCTCTACAATTCTAGGAGATGTATCACATTAAGTACTGTGGGAGGTGGGGTTGGCCCCTTTTGAGGCTGAGGCCGTTCCTTTCTTAGATCGGGTATGCATCATGCCTTTTAGGGTTTTTTTTTATCCTTCGAGAACAACCAGATATGTTGCTTCCTCTCTTTTCTTCTTTTTTGATTTCCTTCCCCTTGGGTTTTTGAAAGGGACTGGATGCAAACTGCTTGATGAGGCACCATCGTCTGTATCCTCACCTGGATCTGTTTCTAGAATTAAAGGATCCTCATTTGTATCTTTGGAAGGCCCAGAGGTATCAGCTGCCATAGAGACCACTGGATCGGAATGAGGGATTTCCCATGGTTCCAATGGATCAACGGCTTGGGATTATACCTCCTTGCTGCTAGGATGATTTTCATTCTGAATTTCTTCAATGCTTACTGAAACTGGGTCTTTTCTAGCTGGATCGCTAACCTTCTGTGGTTCCTCAGCGTCCTGAATCACTATTAGAGATTCTTTTGTGGCCTCTTGGGGAGGATTGTTTGAGCTTGGCAGCTGATTATTTTTCTACATGTCCCCTGAGGTCTTTTTTCCCTGGGATTTGGAAGCCATCTTCCCTATCTCAAATTTTTGCCATCCTTCTCCCTCTTCTTAGATCTGTATTTTGGGGCAGTTTCTCTGGAAATGGCCGTGCTCATGACAGTGGCAGCATTTGAACGGAAGCTGTTCATAATCTAGCTTTTGATAATGGTGCCATGCACCCACTTTTAGTTTTACTGCCTCAGGAAGCCCTACTTCAAGATCTACCTCTACACAGATTCTGGCACAAGAGTACCGGCCTTTGTTCTCATCTTTGTCAATGTATCTCCCCAACGCATTGCCAACTTTTTCCAGGGTTTGAATATTCCAACAGTGAACAGGGAGGTTTGGTAGCCTCACCCATATTGGTACTTCCTTCAGTACATCAACTTTTGGGTCGAAATCCGGAGTCCATCTATTGAGATAAAGGCCTTAGGTCCCCATGAAGTACGGGCCGCTTCTGAAGATAAGATCTCAGTCCTCTTTTTCTATGAATTCAAAGATGAAGAACCCTCGTCCGACTGGGTAGCAGGTAACACTATTTTTCAGTTGGGGCCTCTAGTTCCTTTGGATCCAATCATCTGTGGTTCTTGTTGAGGTCCAGAGCCCCATGAACTGGCCGACCAATCCTCTCTTAGCCAAAGCCAGAGAAATCTTGACGGGCTGTTCAATCGGAAGGTCAATTTTAGGGACGGATTCAAGTTTCTTGATGAACTTTGGAATGGAAGGGGCCACCGGCTTCTTTCTTGATGGCGTTAATAACCTTTGGAAGGCCTCTTCAGTAGTGATCATATCAGAGGGAGGGGATTTCCTTCCCCCGGGCGTGGCCATGAGGGCAGCCTAAAGAAGCTCGAGCTCGAGCAAGGAGCCCTAAGGAGGGCAGCGCAGTGGTAGCTTAGGCAGGGCGATCCTCACCCTCAGGTGTTTTTCATAGTTACCATCAATACTTTAATTATTATTTTTGACAAAAAGTAAAAAATAAAACATTTGTAATGAATTGTGATTTGTTAATAAAAGATATTGAAGGGGGACAAAAGTGGAAATAGTTATTGAAGAGTGTTGGATGAACCACAAGAGGAAAAGACAAGTGGTTGAAGCTACTGAGTGAGAACTCAAGATGTAGGATGCATCATCCCCAAAAATTAGGTCACAACTCCTAGTTGAGTGCTAAAGTGCAGGAGGCTCATAAATCACCAAGTCCTAGGAAAAATACTATATAATAGTATGTCCATAAGAAAGTGGGAGGATAGCATTGAATGGGGATTAAATATGAGAATGCAAGAGATGGTGCATTAAAGGATTTTTCTCTTGTGGTTCAACGAACATGCTCAGGGGTTCTAGAAAAAGTAACTTGGCTTCTTTGGGAGTTGGTTGGGAGGAATGACTTTTCCACTTTTGTTTTCCCAGCTATGGTGCCAGGTTCTTATTCTATGTCTAAATTTACAGTAGATATGGAATTGCAAATGTAGCACCTAGTATGCATCGATTAGTCTAACTTGTTTATTAGTTTTAATTCAGTTATGTCTTGATTATAAATATTAAATGGCAACTAGGTAAGTTCTTAGATCATGCATCTATAGATGAGTTAGGAATTTCATTTTTACTCGTTTATATCCTGAAAATCGAATTATATACTTAATCAATATTTTATCAAATTATATCTATTTCCTTCCTATGTGACAAATGTAGTTTTAACATATTACTGTACTCTTTTCTTTCTTATAAAATTCCTAATCTGTAAGATAAAACTGATAGTATGTAGAATAACCTTATCTCCTAATATTGTTTGTATAAACATAAATATCTCATGTTTTGGGCCGAGTGAGGAATAATCTCTATCCCATTCCTTTAAACATCAAGTATATACACTTATACAGTCAAAATTTATAACCTAGTTCTTTACATATCTAGAAGTACTTTAGTAAATAATCATAAGATTTTATTAATGTACAGAATAGATCTGTTGTCAATAAATCTACTATCACATATTTATCTTCTATTTTCTTATAGAATTGATATTGTACAAATAAATCCATTTGTTTTAAACCTCTACAGAATGAACATAATTTAAATATATAAACAATCCTTTATGGATCCAAGTAAACAGTCATAACCGGATCAAGGATCCAAAGTAAATAATAATCTACGAATTAAACACAATTAAAGTATAAACTGATCCTTTACCGAACCACAACATAAGAATAAAAAATAGTTACAATTGTAGAGTATTCCTTTACAACAAAGAGTCTATACAATCAGTCGCCTACATGATAGTTTTGTACAACTAAGATTTAACAAATCTACTAAAATCCTTTACAGACCTAGAAGTTAACTATCTTTAATCAAACTTAAAAAGTAATTAAGTAATCCACAGTCCCAATGTAAAACAAATCACAGAAGCAAAAAATTCCTTTTTAAGGACTTGTGTTTAAATCCCAATGATTAAGGCATTCGATTATTAAATAAAATGAACTAGGTAGATTGACATGAAATCCAAACCAAATACTTATCATTACACCCCGATATCATGATTAAACTACTCTACAAAAATCGCGTGGGTCATATCAACTAATCAATATCAAGTTAAAGATTATGCTTGTAAGCCCATGTTAAAATGGTTTCCATCATTATATAAAACAACTAAATCAATATACTAAAACAATAGTAATCATAATAAACGTCCTACGGGTTAAACAAACAGTTGTTCTCTGGAGACTAAACATAGGTATATCCAATAGAAAAAAAATTCAATTACATTCATGGTCGTAAGACCATCAAAGGATGGAATCCATTAAAATTTAAAACCTGAATCAATTTACAGGTATAATTACAAGTAAACAGAGAACGTGTGGACCCTAAGGATCATGCACATTTTATATTATACAATTAAGGCTATCCAATTGCATACGAAGGATGTGGCAGGAAAACCATTCATGATGGTTTGCACCATCAGCACTAAACCACTATAAAATAAAAACTAAAAACTTAAACCCTAAAGGTTTACCTTAAATCCACTATAGAAACTTATCTTAAAACTAGAGTGCCGCCCCTTCTCGGCTCCCTTTTCCAAGAATATAGTAAGTGCAATAAATAATTATACGAGTCAGTGAGTTTAGACTGAATCCTTAGTAAAAACAATATTAAATAAAGGATTTAGCATAGTTTACCTAGGCGTTTAAAAACACAAGCCTAGGAAGAGGTGACCCTGTCGCCTCCCTCTCCAGCACCCTTAACCTAAAAACATGCAAGTTACTATAAAAAATGAAATTTAATAACAAAACAAAAAGAAGGAAATTGTTTAACCCTTATAGTTTTCTTACCTTGGCATGTTGTAGAGAGCGCAATGGGTCAGTTGCTCTGGAGTTGCCCTTATCCTTCCTCTACATACACCCATAGAAAAAGTTTATTAGTAAACTTTGTAAATAATGGATTTATACCAAGTAAAATACAAATACAGGTTCCATGACCTTCTTACCTATTAGAAAGCAATTTGCATGGACAAAGTAAAAGGCTTCATTGAGGCACAAGTTTTGGAATGCAAATCATTGAGGAAGCCATGAGAGCCCAAAAAACCTCGGAAGGGTTAAATCATAGTGCCACTGACACAACGTTAAACTAGGAACTCTAAAACCATTACAGAGCAGATCCTTCGGCTCTTGTCGATTAAAGACCAAAAACAACCAGTGCAATAATAAGGGTTCTGACAACCAAATAAGTATTAAAAACCTTGTGAAACATTTACATTCTCACCCTACAGGTGTAAGTCCGAGATCACTTCTCGAGCCAGGTCAAGAACCTGGCTGCGTTGTCAACTTGCATCCATGACAACTTTAAATTCAACCAAGGTACCACTTTTAATACACGAAGAGAGCAATCATATCCCGAAATCATTGCATGCATGTTCTAATATCAAAATTTGAACCATGTGATAAACAAACTCCAAAAAATCAAACCATATAATATTTTGTATGGACCATGGCGTAAATGTATCATATCAACACCTTTATATTATGCCAAGAAACATTGCATCGTAAACCATAAACTTTGTATTATGTTAATGAAGGGTTATACTAGGGTAGGTACCATATGTGTTACAAACCCAAACCGTCGTGATTAGGATGGAGGGCCACAAACATACCATAAGATTAGGATATGGTAAGGCCTAAGTCCTTTAAACCACTCTATCAACCATATTACATAATGGATGGGATCAAGATCATGGATAGTCTCCCCATCCTTAGGGAAATTAGGGCCCTAGTAAAAACTTTTAATTATAAAAGCAAGAAAACTAAAAATAATCACATGTAAATGTAACTAAATGTTTCGAAGAGAGATGACCTTTTCCTCAGCCAACAAAACCTAACATAATAGACATGATAAAGAAATTAATAACTTGCATAAGTTATAACTTAAGTAATCTGCTAGTAAAATACGGTAAAATCAATGCACGCATAAAAAAAATTACGATTTTGAGGTGTGTTACATAATGGAAATTACAAAAAATAAAAGTGAACATTGTATTGTTGGAAAACATGGACCTACTACAAAAATTGTGAGATTGTCCACTTATTAAGTGACTCATTATTAATTATTGTTATATAAAATAATCTTTCACATTGATGAATTTTTGAGTTAAAATATGAAAACATTGTGGCATCATTAAAATGATAGTCACATATTGTAACTATAGCACTAAGAAAATGATTAATGGAGGGTGGAAAGACTATTTAGGTCTTGAAAATAATTGTAAATCATCCAATCTAGTCATGTGGGATATAAAGAAGTTTCGCTTTGAAACTCTTGTTATCCTTGTTATCTTGTATGATTGTGAAGTATGGGGTTGCAACATTTCTAGATAATATTGGAGGAAGATTGAGAAAATCCAGAAGTTGTTTATAACTTATAATGTCAAAATTAATAGCAATACACTTTATCCTATCCTATGCATTAGCTATGAATAGGTACCTAATGTACAAGCATAAGATAAATAGCATGGGAAACGAGAGACTTCCTAAAATTGTTTTAAACTCAAGTCAAATCCAACTACGCCTCAAGCAGTGATGGTGTAAAGATACCATGGCTTTCTTAAACCATTGGGACATTGATGAAAATGACATTTTGCATAACATTGGTAATGTAAAAAATATTATTACTTTTAAGTTTAGAGAGAAATTGTGGTGTGGTGAAAATTTAGCGGTTAAGAGAAAATTAAGATACTCCAAGGAGGTCATTAATCCTAATTTGGAAGATCAGAAGTATCTCTCAGTAGTATCTAGCTCACATAAGAAAACTAATATAGCCAAGATTAGAACGAACTCTCATGAACTCCATAGTAAAACAAGGCATTCGTCTATTCCTAAAAATTCATGGACAGAAAGAGTTTTCCATATGTGTGAGTCTATGAGCGTTGAGGATGAAAGTCACTTTTTCTTAGATCTGAGTTTTATCGTATTTTCTACAATACAAATATTTATAACCTTTTAACTTGCCAAAACTATAGTAAGCTTGGAAAGCTTCTTGGCAATATTTTTGAGCACATAAACAAGATTTTAAAGTAAACAAAGTAGTATCTTTCTTAAGGTCTTATAAAACAAAGTTAGTCTCGATAAATGTTAATCATAATCATTAATAATGAAAAAATTTACAAAACAAAAAATGAATTTTAAATATGTTTTTATCTTTCCTATTATAAATTTTAAGATGTAATTTTATTTAGGCATTAATGTTTTTTTTTAATATTTAACACAACTACTTTGAATATGAATGCACAATTTTCTTCTATATATATAAATAGGAGCCAAAATGAAATTAGATTTTTATAATTTTTTTAAGTATTAATTTAAATATTTGATTTTGGAGTATTTCATTATAATTTTCAGTAATGTGAAAATAAATATCTATATATAAACATCTTCCTTAAATGAGGATCAAAATGAAATTGCAATTTTATAATATGTTCAAGCATTAATTTAAATATATGATTTTGGACCATTTCACTATAGTTTTCAACGATGTGAACACGATTCAAGTGAGAGTGTTTAGTTTGCATAGGACACATCATTATTAAACTAGTACAATTATCACTGAAGTGGAAGTGGTCACGAAAACACTTGTTAAAAAAGTTAAAATATATAATTTAATATTAAAATAATATTAGTTTATTCTTTATTTATTTATTTCATAACATAAATATTAAACTAATTAATACAAATATAAAACAAATATTATTTAATAAACCTAAAAACAAAAAAATTATATAAAAAAACCGAAAAACAAATTGTAACCTTTTTTTAAACTAGAACTTAGCTTAATCTTATTTAAATCTTAATCTAGATGTATTTAAGTATAACAAGATTAGACGACCATAAATTTATACAGTCATTACAAGCATGTTAATATTGTTGATCCGTTTAAAGAAATCCAAAATATCAAATAACATCTAAACACCCATCCACTTAATAACAATATATAACCAACACCAACTATATATTCTCATTGTATACCAGAATATACAATTAATGCACATTACTACATTTGGTGCCATAAACAATATAATAATATAAATATCCATATATAAATAGCCCTTAAATGTATCCCAAAATGAAACATGAATTTAAATTGTTCATTTTGGATCATCTCACGATAATTTTTTTCAATGGTGTGAAAATCACCCGATTAGGTTTTCTTTCAAGAAATGAGATTGTAAACTTTGATTAAAAGACTTGGAAAAAATGAAAGTTTTTTAATTACCATAACCTAAAACATTACTGGTTAATAATATGCATTTAAATACCAGTTTTGATGATTGGTACTTATATTTTTATGATTTTCTGTCTAAAATCCTATATCAAGTATTTGAGAAAGTGTTAAAATTGTATAGTAAGTGTTGAAATTGTATTTTTAGGTTGTTGGAATTACATTTTAGTGAGTTTTCCCTTAAAATATGTGACTGTCCTAGAAATTGTTGAAATACTGAAATTGTATTTTAGGTTGTTAGAATTGCATAATTTGAATGTTTAAGGTTAATTGACAAAACTGAATCCATTTCTTATATCAAAATTGTAACATGAAGAATAAAAATGGTGTAAAAATCACATTCTAGGTTTTAATAAAAATAGTTTAAAAATGTAAATAATAAATGTTAAACCCTACTTAAAACACTTTGTATTTTAATTAATTAATTTTTTTTATAAATTTATAAGGTATGTTTTATTTTAATGATAGATTTTTGTTATTTATTTATTATAATTTTTAAAATTTTTAATATAATATTTTTTTTATTTATATGAATTTTTATTTTTTTAATTCAATATAATTATTTAAATGTAAATATTTAGTTAGTCTTTATAAATAAGAATATAATATTCTTGATGATAGAAATGAGACATTATTTGGTCATTTTAATACAAAATAATATAAAGATTTCATAGATAAGAGTTTTTTAATACAAAATAATATAAAGATTTCGTAGATAAGAGTTAGTTAATATATAGATTGGTTTAACTTATTTTGGGTGGATTTCTTTCTTTTATTTGGTAGTTTTAATTTTATTGATGGTAATTATAAAACTTTGTTTTAGATATTTTGAGGTAATATAAATAATGAAAAGTAAAAATAAATCAAAATAAATATTGGAAAAAATGGACCTACTACAAAACTTGTGAGATTGTCTATTTAATAAGTGAACCATTATCAATTATTGTTATAGAAAACAATCTTTCATATTGATGAATTTTTTACTTAAAATATGAAAATATTGTGGCATCATTAAACTCATACTCACATATTGAAACTATAGCATTTAAGAAATGATTAATGGAGGGTGGAAAGATTATATTGGTCTTGTGTAAATCATCCAATCTGGTCATGTGGGATAAAAAGAAGTTCCTCTTTGAAAATATTGTCATTCTTGTTATCTTGTATGATTGTGAAGTATGGGGGTGCAACATTTCTAGAGAATATTGGAGGAAGATTGAGCAAATCCAAAAGTTGTTTATAACTTATAGCCTCAAAATTAAAAGCAATACGCTTTATCCTATCTTCTGCATTGGCTATGACTAGGTACCTAATGTAAAAGCATAAGATAAATAGCATAGGAAACAAGAGACTTCCTAAAATTTCTTTAAACTCAAGTCAAATCCAACTATGCCTCAAGTGGTACTGGTGTAAAGATACCATGGCTTGGTTAAACCATTGGGGCATTGATGAAAACGACATTTTGGAGAATATTGATAATGTCAGAAATATTATTACTTCTAAGTTTAAAGAGAAATTGTGGTGTGAGGAAAATTTAGCGGTTAAGAGAAAATTAAGATACTATAAGGAGGTCATTAATCCTAAATTGGAAGATCGGAACTGTCTCTCAGTAGTAACTAGCTCATAGAAGAAAAATAATATAGCCAATATTAAAACAAACTCTCATGAACTACATAGTGAAACATGGCATTGGTCTATTCCTAAAATTCCATGGAAAGAAAGGGTTTGCCATTTATGTGAGTCTATGAGTGTTGAGGATGAAAGTCAATTTTTACTAGAGTGTCATGCTTACACCCACATTAGATTTGGGTTTCATAGAATTTGCTACAATACAAATCTTTATAGCATCCCAACTTGCCAAAACTAGAACAAGCTTGGAAAGCTTCTTGGCACATGAATAAGATTTTAGAGTAAACCAAATATAATCCTTTTTAAGGTCTTATAAACCAAAATTAGTCTATGTAGACGTTAATCATCATCATCATTAATAATGGAAAAAGAAAAAAGAAAAAATTGAATGTTTTTAATCTTTTATAATATAAATTTTAAGATATAAGTTTATTTAAGGATTAATATTTTTTTAATATTTAAAACAACTACTATGAGGTATGAATGCACAATTTTATTCTTAATGCCATTAAGAAAAATGTTAAAAAATGCAACGATTTATACTAAAACTTTCATAAATAAAAATAAAATAATGAAATCTTATATTTAAACATTAATTCAAAATTTCATTCAAAATCACTTCACTATACTTTTCAAATAAAACTAATTCTTATTAATTCATTTTTAAATAAAACCAATTCTTATTAATTCAAATTTTTCATTTTAAAGACCACTTCACTACTTTTCAATAGAACTAATTCTTAGCTTGTTCTATTGGAATAAGCTTGAAAACTTTGATGAAAAACTTAGAGAAATAAGGATGTCTTAATTACGCACTATTACTAATTAGCAATGTATCATGAAACTAACGATCATATATTTTCATTGTATATGATATACAATGAATGCACATTTGTTATTCTTGAGGAGATAGATATAAATACAGACCCTTTAAATGGAACCAAAATAATTTCATTATATTTTTCAAAACCAATTCTGAGTAAGTTTTAATGAGATTGTAAATTTCAATGACAAGCTTGAAAGAAACGAGTGTTTTAGTTATACAAATTACTAGTAAGCAATGTGCCATCAAAGTAACAATATTTCTTCATTGTATGATTTCATACACAATGAATGCATATTGTTAGTGTTGATGTTGTAAAAATATAATTATATTAGTATCTATATATAAATATCAGTTTTTTTTAATGGGAGCTATAATGAAATTGGAATTTTATAATCTTTAAAAACATTAATTTAAATATTTGATTTTGGACCATTTCGCTATAATTTTTAATGATGTGAAAATGATTAAAATGACAGCGTTTTAGTTAAGCATAAGACACACCATTATTAAACTAACACAATTACAAGTAAAGTGGTCGGATGAAGCAACTATTAAACAAAAGTTAAAATATATAATTTTATGTTCAAATAATATTAGTTTATAATTTTTATCCATTTATGGTGAACATAAATATTAAAGTAATTAATAAAAACATAAAGCAAATACTATTTAATAAACGAAGCAAAAAAATTTGATATGAAAAAAAACAAAAAACAAATTGTTACCCTCCTTTTTAACCACCACTTAAGTGAAACTTATTTAAATCTTAATCAACATGTATTTAAGTATTACAATATAGGACAACCATGAAATAAATCTAGAAGTACACTTGTTACACTTGGGTTAATCTTGTTAACCTCTTCAAAGAAGTCCAAAATATAAGATAACATCTAAATGCCTATCAACATAATAACAATGTATAATCAAAACTTGCAATATATTCTCATTATATATGAAAATATACAATTAATACACATTATTATAATAATAAAAGTATCCATATATATAAATACTCAAAACATAAAATTAAATATTTCATTTTGAATCATTTCACTATAGTTTTCAATGATGTGAAAAGAACCAATTCTTAGCACATTTTTTTCAGATGAAAAAAACACTTCTTGGTATTCTATTGAATCAAAGGAATTGTGTATATCATCAGAAACATAAGGACCAAACAAGTGGCCTCTAACAACTAGCAACTAGGCAAAAAATACAACTTACATCAATAGCAAAAAACAAAGAAAATGTGTTCCTTCAAAACCAGCTAGTAACAAACCCTGGAATTATGTAATGATATTCTTAGCACATTCTATTACAAATAATGATATTGTAAAATTTGATACAAAACTTGAGAAAAATGAAACACTTTTAATTATCATAACCCACAACATTACTAATTAATAATTAATAATATGCAATATGTCGTGAAACTAACCATATATTCTCATACATACTTTATTAATAATTACCATTACAATTACAACTTACTAATGTTATATTTATAAAACAAACTTTAAATTTAATATTTTTTATTTTCTCAAAATAATTATAAAAAAAACTTTAAATTTAATATTTTTTATTTTCTCAAAATAATTATAAAAAAATTTATATTTATATTTTATATAAATTTTAATAGTTACATCATTACCTAGAAGAAATCCCTTATCCCATAATAAAAAGTCTCACACACACACACACACACACACACATATATATATATTAGTGTGGAAGACATCGTGTAGGTGAAAATATCGTCGAGGGTCCGTAACACAACTTATCAACAACCTCAGAGAAAATTTCGGAAAATATCGGTAAATATTGACAAACTTAAAAAAAAATACAAAAACATTCTTTTTTTTTTCAATTTTTTAAACATTTAAAGCAACAACAACATCAAATAAACACATTGCCACATAAATACCAAAATAAAACATATATACATGATGTATAAGATGTCTAATGATATATCATACATCAATACTAAATCGTGTCCTTACTCCTGAGTAGTAATGAGTGTACTGACTCTAGAGCCTCAAAATATCATAAAAAAATATAATAAATGAATCTCATCATCATGAGTCAAGTGTCAACCAAGATCTACATAGTGCGTAGTACAATGAAATAAAATAAAATAAAAACTAGTGATTCCCTCTGCCCCTTTTACAGGAAAAGGTGATGGCTCTGGTAATGGATCTTCCTCCAGCTGAAGAAGGCCCTATGAGTGGCAACGAAATATGATGTGTTTTAACAGAAGGAGAAGCTACACTTTGACATTCTCTAGAAGAGGAAGAAGCTATATTTCAGCATCCTCTACTAGTATTAGTGCCACTGCTATGTCCAAGTCCAACTCACTCTGTCGTCATTGTCTGTGTCTGTGTCTGTGAAAGTGGTGGTGCACTCCCATGAACAATGTCCACCAAATCATCCTCCATATCCTCTATCGCCTCCCCTTCCACTTGGCCCCCCCCCCCCCCCCCCCCCCCCCCCCCCCCCCCCCCCCCCCCCCCC
>LPNX010616825.1:57423-76218 GCA_001517045.1 Pseudotsuga menziesii
GGTGTCAATCTCATCCAATGAATGGCATCCACATATGGTGTGTTTGAAGCTTCCTCACCCATAATCGAAGGTTGTAGTAGACATAGACCATGTCATTGAGGTGGGAAGTTTACAACCTGTATGAGGGGCATAAATTATAAATTATAATTCAAATTTTACAATATATAATTTAAAATTTAAAGGTTGACATGGCAATGTGCATAAAATTATAAATGTATTATTTAAAATGGCTTCAAAATTTTATTAGAATTTTTTTAACCTGTTGCGCTTCTTGGTGTGTATTTTCTCAAACACACTCCAATTGCACTCGCATCCTGACGAGCTACATGTTTGGCTTAGCACCCAAATGGAAAGCTTTTGTAAATGGGGTACTCTTTGTCCATAGCTTATCCACCAAGCATCTAGAACAAATAAGAGAAAGTATAAAGTTAGAAACCTAATTAAAGAAAAATAGCATTGAAATTTTAAATTTTGAACTTTGAAACAAATGGAGAAGAGACATTGAAATTGGCAATAAAATGAACTTGAAGCTTACCTAGAATTTTGGCCTTCCTACATTGAACAACCATGTCAAATCCAAATGTCCCACCAGCTATCCAATATATCTCCATTTCTTTAGAAATATATGCACGTTCTTGCAGATCTAGCACCATCCTCTGAACTGTTAGAATAATCAATCCATAGTTTACTACCTTAGACATTAATTTAATTATTTTTGTATTATTTGCCTAGTTCATGTGTCCCACCTTATGCAAGTTGTCAATTACCTATCCATAGTCGTCCAACTTGCCTAATTTGACCCATGTAGCGCTTGGAAAACCTCAAGGAATCAATTCTGCTTTATTCCTGGTCTCCTAGGCGCCCTTCTACTTTTTCTGCTTTATTGCCTGCTTTTTCAGTGTTTTAAGGCAATAGGGAAAGTTTGACCAGGTGAGGTGAACTAGTTTTTGGTCCTCTTCATCCTCCACTCTTTTATCCTTGGAAAAGCATGTATGAGTTGTCATTCCATCACTCTTTAGCTTGCCTAATCCATTTTGCTAATTCGTGAGCTCCATGACAGATTTGGGATCAGCTTTTTACACCTATGGGGGATTTGCTTAATTTTAGTAAGCCTGCTTTATGCTAGATTCGAATTGCTCCTCATGCATTCAAATCCTTGATGTATTTTATTTATACAGCAACCTATTATTTTACAGGGTTGGCTATTGTACACTGAGTTAATATAGTTTAGTGTTCAGCTCCAATTTTAGTCTCTTTTGTGAGTGATTTTGCATGATCAATTGTCAATTGTTGTGAGTAAAATTAATCTATCACTGGGTTCAATTTCCACATGGTATCAGAGCCATTGTAGATCGATTTCTCTCCTTCAAAATAGTTTTGCAGGTTTGACATCAGTGACTGGGAGCCTTCTACTGACAGCCGGGACAGATTTTCTAAGCTATGGATCAATCACAGAAAACTATCTTGACTCCCTTCAATTTATTTGAATGGAAAGTAGAGATGGAGATACTGTTGAGAGCGAAAGGCCTCTACAGGGTGACTATGGCAACAGAAGTAGAGCCCAATGCAACTGCAAAGAAGATAAAATGGCACAACAGGAGGGATGAGGCCTATGGTCTCCTGTGTCTGAGTATTTCCAGAGACCTCCTTTTCCATATTGATGGATTGACATCACCGAATGAAGTATGGGAGAAGCTTTCTGATCTTTTTGGAAAGACAGATGAGATGAGGGGACATCAAATCGAAAATGAGCTGATTTCTCTGAGTCCAAATAGCTTTGAATCCCTACAACTATATTTCTCCAAGTTCAAAGCACTTGTTTTACAGCTAAAACAGTGTGGGATCGAAAAGAAGGATGATCAGCTTGTCCTGGCCATTCTCTCGAAGCTATGCCCTGACTATTCAGTGTTTGTTTCGACCTTCTATGCCACAAAACTGACAGTTCGAACCTGGAAGATGCCTAGCCTTGCAGATTTCATGGAATCTCTCACACAAGAATAGGATAACCTGGTGATGATGGGCACCATCAAACCATCCAAATATCAAGCTCTAATTGCTGGAGATTCAAAGGTGGATTCAAAAAGCAAAAGCAAAGCTAAAAAGCCACCTAAGCAAAAGAGAGACAAGAAACAGTCTCCGGAGGAGCCACAAGGTTCCAAGAAGAACTACCAGAAGAAGAAAAACAAAGGTGAAATGAGCAAGTGTGCATACTGCAATAAGGGTAATCACACTGAAAGCTCTTGTATGAAGAAGCAAATAGACATGCTGACCCAAATCCTGGAGAAGAATGACATCTCCCTTCTAGATAGCTCAAAGAAGAGAGAAGCAGGATCAAGTTCAGATGACAGAGAGAGAGTTCATGCATTGGTTGCTGGCACATCAAGCTCACCCAGTTTTATCATTGATTCTGGAGCTTCAAGACACATGGTTTCGATCAAGGAGGCCTTCTCCTCACTTGACATGTCGAAAGGACCACCTATAGTACTGTGAGATGACTCTCTCACTGAAAGTTTGGGCAAAGGGAGGATTGATCTTGATCATGGTCAATTCAGCAATGTCTTGTATGTGCCTGGTCTTGCCTCCAACCTCTTGTCAGTGTACTAGATGACCCACACTGGGTCTCCTAAGAAAGTCATATTGTCCCATGATGAAGTTGAGTTCACAGAGATCTCAAGTGGTAGAGTCATTGCAAAAGGAGTTGCAAATCATGCTCAAAAGGTATACATGTTCTCACACTTCCTACCTTACTCAAACCCCTCTGCTCTTCTGATTCATGCTAATGAAGCAAGCAAGATTTGGCATGAAATATTTGGCCACCTAAATTACAAGTATCTTTCTGATATTAGTGAAAAAGAGATGGTCATAGGGCTGCCCAAGATGAAATTTTCCAAAGGAGTCTGCCAAGGTTGTATCCTAGGAAAACACCCAGAGCATAAATTTGAGAGAGCTAGTCATGAGAGAACCTTTGCACCCCTCGAGCTGATCCATAGTGATGTTGCTCGCCCATTTCCTCATATGTCCATGAGTCAGGCCAAATATGCATTGAACTTCATTGATGACTTTTCTAGGTATTGCTGGGTTTACTTCCTGAAACACAAGTCTGAAGTTTTTGGCCTATTCAAAGTCTTTAAGGCTTTGGTTGAGAACCAGTCTGGGAGGAAACTCAAGGTCCTCAGATCTGACAATGGTGGTGAGTATGTCAAGTCTGAGTTTATTAATTATTGTGCAGATGCAGGTATTTAGATGCGGCATTCTATCCCTTACACACCACAACAAAATGGTGTTTCTGAGAGGAAGAACAGATCACTGAAGGAGATGGCAACATGCATGATGGAGGCCAAAAATTTGCCACCAAAGTACTGGGCCGAAGCTATCAACTGTGCAGCCTATATTTAGAATAGGGTGCCTCATAAACAGCTTGATGGTATGACTCCCTTCGAAGCATGGAGTGGGCACAAGCCAGATGTGACCCATTTCAGGATTTTTGGCTCAAAGGCTTGAGCTAGAATTCCAACAGAGAAGAGGAAGGCTTTGCAGCCCCAAATCCAAGAGTGTCTTTTTGTTGGATACTCTAAAGATTCAAAAGGGTACAAACTGATAAATTTGAGCACAAACAAAGCCTTCATCAAAAGGTGTGTTCAGCTTGAAGAAGAACCCCTTGCAGCAGTGGAAGTTGGAGAAGCCTCTTCTCCACCTGAACCTCGGGAAGTAAGTAAAGAGTTTGTTGAACATGATGATTCTGATTTGTCTAATGGAGATGAGTTTATTGCAGACCCTAATAGCTCTACAAGGCCAAAATGTGCAGCCAAGACACTACATGCAGCAGGAGAGCTAGCTGGGGATCCCAATGACCCAAGGAGGACTAGATCTCAATTTGATAGTGGTCTGTGCATGAAGGATCCTATGTTTGCTGAAAAATGCTATTTGATGGTGGAGTCTGATCCTCAAACATATGAAGAAGTAGCAGGAGATCCAAGATGGCTGTTGGGGTGCACACCTTAATGGTCCCTAATTTTGGTAACTCCACGGTTTTTGTGGTAAGTGTAAGCGGAGTTACGACTCAAAATAGTCTTAGGGGTGTCGGGGTTGAGTAAAAACCTTATTTTGTAATAAACCCATGGTTTAAATCCAGGGTTTATGGTTTGGGGTGCCCATGGTTTAAGCCCATGGTTTTGTAATAAGTGCACTATAAATAAGCACTCTTGTAAAGAAGTCAATTTAGGATTTTTGATGTAAGATGAATTGATGCGAAGCTAAGGCTTGTATGTAAGAAGGTTAAGTCCCAGCTGTGTGCATGGACGACCTCTGCAGCTGTGTGCGCAGTGGGTTTTGGGTGATTAAGGAAATCTGTAGCGGTGTGCATAGAGGCCTGCAGCTGTGTGCGTGGCTTTAAGGACTTGAAAGGATCTGCAACTGAGTGCGCAGATCAGAACTGTTGTTTTAGTAAAGAGTTGAATAAAACACAGTTCTGTGGATGTAGCCCTTACACTGGGGGTGAACCACGTTATATCTGGTGTTGTGGTTCTTTGTGTTATTTTTGTTCTATTCTTTCATGCATTAATAAATATATATCTGATAAATAAGATCACTGCTAACTAAATAACTTCGCTGTGAATTCCCAGTAAGTTAAGCAAGTCACTCTCTGTTTATTTAGCTGCGAAGTTATATATGTGAATGTTGAAGCTCTATGTTATATGCATATAGATTATTAAAGGCTAAAGGTACAGTAATATCCCTCTTCTGCTTGTAGAAACCTGATTCTGCGGCATCCCATAGCTGTTTCGGGTGAGACTGCAACCTGTTTGCAGGTTGTTGCCGAAAGGGCCAACACTATGGGTCTTTTGTTGGTGCGAAGTGAATGGTATAAAACCCGGGTCTGCCCTATAGCCCAACAAATTGGTTCCGTTGCCAGTTGAACTCAGTATCTGCTCAAGAGGGGTTTACGTCATACCTTGAGGGCTATGTTTTGGCGACCCTCTGTAAAAGAAATCGGTGATTGGCTTGATCAGACTTATCTGAAATTCGTTGAGCAAGAGAACAAAGATCCGTGTCGTAGTGCAAACGAATTTCTGCAAAGGTATGTTTTTTGTGACGTTTATGAAATTTTATTTGGTAGTATCCACATAGAGTTGCACCAGTGGTTATCCAGGTTAACAGAGTGAAGGATGAACTTCCAAGAACGTCAGTTTCCTGAGTGGACCCCCGCAAGAATTAATATACTGAAAAGGGTGAACAACGATATTTCCCGTGCTGTTGAATTCTGGACAACGCGAACCCTCGAAGCATTTGTGACGGAGTTCACCATCGACACGATTACTTCCTTTAGTGAAGCCGAGCAGCAGTTTTTCAAAGGACCACGGGGTAAGTTTTTGAGTTCATTTAGTTTGAGAATTAAAATGCTATTAGCTGAAAAAGGTATATTGTTAATTGAATCAGACTGTTAGATTTAGTATTACTAACCTATGGTTGCAAGTGAAAATACCTTCGACGAGCAAAGAGGTTTGCTGTGAAGTGGCAAAAGGTACAAGAGAGATTTTAGATCCTACTCCCAGGGTCAGCATACCGAGTATTCCCCTGTAAATCCCGCAGATTCAGAACCTGAAGAAACCCCTTCTGTTGGAAACCCTCCTGTAACCCCGCAGCGAAGGCCTATTATTCCTGAGAACCCATCGCAGTCTGAAAGTCACCCTAGCCCGAGTATTCCTGTCGCAAGTCAGACTACCCCAATAAGTTCCCCCCCGCCTACTTCCAGTCCTCCTCCATCCCCCCCTAGATATGCTATGGACCACATGCATGATGACATTAAGCTACTTGTTTTCAAAGGAACTGGATTAGAGGATCCAGAACAGTTCTAGTTTTAATGTGAAGCAGTGTGGACTGCTAAGACCATTATGGACCAAGATACAAAAAGAGCGCAGCTGGTCACTTCTTTCAGAGACTGCGCTCTGACCTGATTCATGAAGTTTTCCAGCACTCAGAACCATGCATTGGCTGATATAAAAGCAGCAATGATAAAGGAATTTAAGAAGCCAAAATCAGAGTCGCAGTGTATCACTGAATTGAAAGAGATTTAGCAGAGGCGTGGTGAGTCAGTGTGGGACTTTGATCAAAGATTCAAAGTTCTGCTAGACCAAGTCAGTTTCACCATTGGACCTGCAGAGCACAAAGAATGGTTCATTACAGCATTGCTACCGCATATCAAAACTCCACTCATGCAACAGAAGGTTGCTGACCAGCAGGAGGCTCTGGAAATCGCGATGAAGCTTGAAACCGCTCCTATTGAATACAATTCTGGTCTCGCTCAAATCCAAGCGCAGTTGGCAGCGATGGCTCTGGAGCTGCGCGATATGAAGAAAGGAAAAACCGGTCGCGAAGAGTTTTGGTGTACACAATGTCGGACAGAAGGTCATGCCAAGGAAAAGTGTCCTGTGGTAAGAAATTACCTGAATACTAGTGCGCCAAAACTGTTTAACCCGCAAGTCCTATATTGTGAGCTCTGCAGAACAGCAGGCCAACATCGACCTGAAGACTGTTATCTGTTACAGAGATATGGGCAAGTAACTAAGAACTCCTATTGTAAATTCTGTAAGTCCGTAGGCCATAATGAAGATGAGTGTCGCAGTTATGACCTCATTGTAGCTAGGGTTTTACCCCTAGCTTGTGCGAATGAGAACCTACTAAGGATAACTGACTCCTTAGTAGCAGTTTAGTAAAAAGTAAATAACAATGCTAAACATGAATGAAAACTAATCTAAAACACGTGCATGAAACAAAACAACAAAATATAAAGAATGGTTTTTTATTGATATTACCTCCGATGTGGAGGTTGGTGAAGCCCTTTGCGCTGATCCGAGAGGTTGCTCCGAGCTCCAGCTGCTCCTTCTCTTTCTCCAGTGGTAGAAAATGGGCCAAAAGGGGCTCTCAATGGTGAAAGTAGCTCAAAGGGTGAGATAGGGTTTCAAGAGCAATTTTGGCAGAGTGAGGATGCTTGTGACTGTGGATGTGAAATGAGGGGTTTCCATCACTTATTTATAGTTTTTTAGTGGTGGAGTGCTGGCCCATGGTTTTGGAAACCATATGGTTTAGGGTAGCTTGTTTAGGGTTTTTTCCTCCTTTTCCTCATTATTTTATATTTTTTCTTCCCTTTTGGGGATTTTTGCTATTTTAGAGGAATTTTGGATATTTTTGGAGGAAAAATGGGTTTTTTGGCCTCTTGGAGGCATTTTAGGCCTTTTGGAGGCTTTTTAGATGGTTTTATGGCCTTTTGGAGGCTTTTTAGTGGGATTTTCAGGGAAATATGGTAGGAAAATGAACAAATGAGCCATGTAGTGGGGTAGATGAGGTAGTGAACACTTTTTGGGTGTTAACAGATTGCCCCCTGATATGCGAGGGCAGGAGCTCATCGTATGGCCAATGGACATCATAAGTCATATATCGTTTGCTTGGGGTGTGGAGAAGAGAAGAAACAAACTGAAGCCTGGAACAACGAGCCCGAACCAACTGCAAGAACAAAAAGTACATAACCTCAATAATGGATGAGGAATCATCTGATCATATGGAGAAGGCGGGCATTCCCATGCTCGTATCAGGATATAACATAATAATAACAATGGGGTACAAAATATGGGGACCTGATATATACATGGCCTCAAATACTGAATGAGGAAGAGTCTCAATATATGGACGAGGCGGGCATACCCATGCTCGTATCAAGATACATAAACATAACTGTGAGGCCCGAAAAGGGGGACCTGTAGGATTCCATACGGCTCGCTGTAACATACTGCTAGGCTGATCATGTATGAGCTAAAAAACTGGTGCACTGGAATGACAGCAGTGCTACTGAATATGGTACCAAAGGAACTGATGAGCTGCTGGATCAGAGTGACAAGGGTCACACTCGCAATGGTACACTGAACTGAAACTGTACTGGGTACTCAAGGAAGCATGGAACTGGGTGACTTCCGAATACAATCGCCAACGCAGCCCGGACATCCACGGGAACATAGAACTGGGCGTTCCGAAGTGACTCACCAATGTGCTAGAGTCGGGGGAAATCCGGGGTCTTCGACAAATAATGGAAGGGATCTAAATCCTGCGCGATTCTCAACGATGCGATCAAGGTGCTGAAGTCGAGCATGTGAGAAACAACCATTTGGAGAGGCAATGATGACTCCTCCCAAAATGGTTCGTAGGCACCCACCACAGATGGTGAGGGGTCCAAGGCGCAAGGGCCTCTGGGTCTATCCTCTGGAATAGAGGGGCTGTCGTCGACAGAGGGAGACCTGCAACTATCAAGGCAATGATGTTTCCTTGATAGGAGCGCGAGGTGAAAAACCGAAATGTGATACTACTAATGACAGGATGGATAAACTGGGGGGGAAAACTGGGCAAGTAGAGTGGGGGACTCAAACTTCCTTTGTTCAGAGTATGATGGTGGGGAAGATCGGGCAGCATATGAAACTGACTGGTGGTAAGGGGATCAGAGTTGTATGGGATCGGGAAGGGTGACTGGGCTGAGGGAGACTCAAGCTGCGGTAAAACGACAGGAGACTGTAGAATACTCTGAACAAAGGCGACCGAATTGGGGGTGCTGCCGAGAAGATCGATCATAGCGCCAAGAGGCACGGGGGGACTTCTTCACGGGTTAGGGAACGAGAAGAAGTATGTATATAAAATGGTACTGTCGTGTGGATTTTACGAGCCCAGGACAGTTCATGCTCGTGGTTGCTTTCAATTTTAAGGAGTCTGAAAGCAATAAGAAGACTCTGAAGGAATGGAGTGGTATGGTACTGTCGTGTAGATTTTGCGAGCCCAGGACAGTTCATGCTCGTGGTTGCTTTCAATTTTAAGGAGTCTGAAAGCAAATAAGAAGACTCTGAAGTGATGGAATGGTACTGTCGTGCGGATTTTACGAGCCCAGGACAGTTCATGCTCGTGGTTGCTTTCAATTTTAAGGAGTCTAAAAGCAAATAAGAAGACTCTGAAGTAGTGGAATGGTACTGTCGTGTGGATTTTACGAGCCCAGGATAGTTCATGCTCATGGTTGCTTTCAATTTTAAGGAGTCTGAAAGCAAATAAGAAGACTCTGAATGGATGTAATGGTACTGTCGTACGGATTTTACGATCCCAGGACAGTTCATGCTCGTGGTTGCTTTCAATTTTAAGGAGTCTGAAAGCAAATAAGAAGACTCTGAATTAATGTAATGGCCAGGCAAGGAGGAAGTGTTTAATCAAGGAATCATTTATGATGACCAGGAATGAGGGTGGGGGGGGAACACTTGGTGGGCCTCCTTGCGGGGTGAATGAATGGTGGAAAAATAACGGAACATTTGCAGTATGACAGGAGTGAATGGCTCATGTAAAAAGTGTGGAACAATCTGATGGCGGCCGATGTGGCGCGCAAACCAAGGCGACTAATGGTGTCAAACAATGGGTGAAAAGGGACGTAGAAAAAGGATGTGACGAGGTGACCGACGTGACGGGCTTGTTGTGTTGATTCCAATGGTGGAAACGGTTCGAAAAATGGACTTCGTATGGGTTCAGAATGGCCACAATAAGAAAAAATTCAACTGACTATAAATAGTAAGTGGGCCCAACATGACAAGTGTCATTTGTACTATTGGACGTTGACCAGCGATCAGAGTGGACTAGAGCTGAGGTGACATTTCTGGACGATCTGACCGGCCGACTTCAGATCCGAGAGATACAGGTATTCCGTTAAACTCATACCTGCATTGTTGTTGAGTTTGGGGGGGGGTAGTGGGTCCTAGGGTATTACTTGTACGGTCCACATGGGGTGGACCGCGGGTTTAGGCGTGAAAGCCGCGGTTAGGGACCGCGAGATTAGGCCCGACAGCCGCGGCTAGAGGCTGCGGGTTTGAACTCGATAGCCGTGGTTTTGGACCGCGGGTTTAGGCCCGACAGCCACGGTTTGGGGCCGCAGGTTTAGGCCCAACAGTCGCGGTTAGGAACCGCGACTGTAGGCCTGACAGCCGCGAGCGGGTTTTTTTTTTTTTTTAAGTCTGATGAGGTTCCTTGGTGTGATTGATAGGATGTCGCAGGTGTTGTGGAGAGAGCGAGAGATCCCGGATGAGATCGTGACTGTTTTTTTTTTTTTTTAAGTCTGATGACGTTCCTTGGTGTGATTGATAGGATGCCGCAGGTGTTGTGGAGAGAGCAAGAGATCCCGGATGAGATCGTGACTGTTGTTCGAGAGGATCGCCGAGTGCGATCGATGCTGGGACTATTCGGATTGCTGAAGTTCGCCGAGGTGCCTATGATGCGGTCAGCAGCATTGCTGCTAAACCGATTGGTTGGTTTCTGGGAGCCAGACATACTGGCGTTCCGAGTGCAGGGTGAGAGGGTGGACCTCACCCTGACTGATGTGTACTTCTTGAGGGGGTTGCCCTGCCTGGGGAGGGTAGCAGATACACAGCCGCGGGTGTCTACAGACATTGATATGGATGACATGTTGTAGCGGTTCTGTGGGCCAGAGGCTCGGGTGCATAGGAATGCACTCTTGGTGAGAGACCTACAGGAGCCAGCAGTACGGGCCATGGCAACATGTGTGGTGCGTGTTTTGGGGTCCCAGTCACCGGAGAAGGTGTCTAGGGGTCAGATGCAGCTCGTGGAGCGTGTACTAGCCGGGACTTATTATGCGTGGGGCCAGATGTTCCTGACCTGCGTGCAGCGGCAGCTAACCGCAGTGAAGGAATCTGGCAAGGGGTTCTGCTATGGTTCGTTTTTATGTGCATTTTTTATGGAGAGGGTACCCACTCTGCGGCCGCGGGTGCCGGTCATAGCAGGAGGCTTAAGGGAGCCTCGGATGGTGCAGTGGGGCGAGATGATGCACCGCCATGGTGGTGGTGACGTTGGGCAGTATTTTACGCAGGAGTTGTACCTGCAGTGGCTCCAGCTACCGTTGACGCTGGAGGATTATCCATATAGAAATATGGACTTTACTGGAGATCCGGATGCGCCACGGCCGCCAGGACAGGCATGGGGACCAGATGGTATGTATGATTTTATTGCATTGTCAAGTTTTATGTATATGATAGTTGATTGATATATTGTCACTGACAAAGGGTGATTTGCAGATGTGGGTCCGAGGTCGCTGCCAGGGCATGTGGCACGTAGAGGGATTGTGGCCGTTCCAGCTCTGCTTGGGCGGGGGGAGGTACGTCGCCGAGATGCGGAGGGGACGCTGGAGTTGGTACGGACACTACTCGATCGTCTACTGGTGGGAGTGACTGATGAGGGGTGGCGGGACCTTGATCCGAACGTGGTTCAGGATTGTATGAGGGCACCCCGGGATTTTAGATCGATTGCGATCCGGGTGGCTGTCTTGGTGGACAGGGTACGGGCACAGGAGCCCGGACGGGATGAGGATTTACTGGAGGAGGAGCGAGGGGAGGACTCAGAGGCAGTGGATACCGGCAGTGACGTGGGGTACGACTCTCATTAGGGAGTGCAGGGGACTCCCCCCGAGTTTTGTAGCTACGACGTGTATTTTATGAGATGTAGGGATGTACAGGCATTTTTTGTATAGCTGAGTACAGGGGTACTCAGGGCATGTATAGCACTGTAACATGTATTTTTTGATGTATATATAGATGCACATGGATGCACCTTTTTGTGATGTTGTTTTAGTTGTACGCACGTGGATGCGCTTTATGATGTGTGATATGTTGGTATTGCACGTGGATGCAAGTAGTCTAGGATGTTTGGGCACGTGGATGCCCCTTGTGTATTTTATGTGTTTTTATGGTTTATGTACATGGATGCAAATGTGGATGCACTGCAATCTTTTTGGGTTTTTATATATTTTGATGAGATGCTATGCAGGATGGAGGTGTTACATGGTGTGATTGATATGCCAATCTAGGATGTTATTGGCCATTTGATCTGCGACACTATTGTAAGCTCTTGGGACATGTGTGAATGTGATGGATTCAAACTGTCGGCTGAGTTGTTTTGTACGCAGGAATTTTCTAAATAGGCAAGGATCACGCACCTGGTAGCAATTGTTGAGCTAGGAGACAAGTAGCTGGGAGTCTAGAAACACATGAAGGTGACATATGCCCATCTGGAAGGCAGCAGTCAGGAGACCGGTCACAGCATCATACTCCGCCTGGTTATTGGTAGCGGCGCCTATACATATTCTGTCAAGGTGGATCAATTTGTTGGAAGGGGAATACAAGACCCATGCTGCAGACGCCAGGTTGGGAGACCAGCGGCTTGCGCCATCAGCAAAGCCAATGTAACGAGGTGGAAGATGTTCCATCTGTGGGCATGCAAAAAGAATGATGGATGTAAGATTATGGTAAAGAAGGTGAAAAACAAAAAAGAGAGCAAACTGTACAAGGCGGACCAATGAGGTCGCGGTTTCAGTTATGGGTAAAAGCGTTTAAGATACAACCCATTACGAGGGTTGCGTAAAGGGTGGCCTTCAGAGTTAGCTAAAATGTATGCCCCCTTGCTGAGGCAAGTCTGCACAATGTAAGGGCCTTGCCACATGGATTCAAACTTTCCTTTACCGGTTTTGTCGTGGGCTTGGTCATAGGCGAGGACGAGATCCCCTTCGTGGAAAGTTCGAGGGTGGACATGCTTGTCATAACCGGCTTTGGAGCGGTTTTTGGCCGCTTCGATGTTCTGGAGAGTGGCACGACGATATTCATCTGCTTGTTCGAGGGAGAGCAGACGTTGCTCAAGGGGGGAGGTGTCGGGGAGGAGTTCAACGGCGATATGCAAAAAGTAGGAACGATGGTGCATGTCATCCCGGGGATACTCCGGGGCAGTGAGAGCCTCGAGGATCTCCTCATCAGTGCAGAAAGTTTGTGTTGTCAAATCGGTTGACGAGGGAGTAGCGGCGGAAGAGATCATATAAATGGTATTAACCTCTCCGGAAGGGGGAGAACACGGGGGGTGGATCTCCTCAATGGTGGGTGGTGCGGTCTCAAGATCCAGATTGTTCATCTCGAAGAGAGCTGCTCTGTAATTGGGGAGATCAGGACAGTGATTTGTGTAATTCCCGTAAATACCGCATATGGCACAGGGGTGGTTAGTGCGCAGGGATTTGTTGCGAGGCTTGGGGGTTGGATCAAGGTGGAAAACTGGAATAGTAGGGTCATCGTCAAGTAGTTCCATGTGTTCCTGTAATGCTGGTAACTGAGGACATTGGTGAGTCGCATGGCCCAACTCATCGCACAGTGAGCATTTGGGAGGAGCACGAAACACAGGGGGGTTTTTGACTGTCTTGGGAGGTGGGACGACAGAGTAAGGTTGGGGGCCTCTGCCCCCAGTTGGTTTGGTAACAGGAGGGGGGGGGTTCGTGGAGGACGACGGGGTAGCGACACCGGGAGGTGGTTGACTAGTAGTGACAATGGGTTGCACCGGTTGCAGGACGACATCTGGTGTCGGTGGGGGAACGGGAGGCGAAAGATACCAAATGGGTAATCCTAAGGTTAAACCAGGGAGGTTGAGGGTAGCCATGACCGGGGCGCTAACTACTCCTGATGGAGGGAAGAGGAAAGGAATGGTATGGATGGGGGTAGCACCAATGTGGCTAGGTACCAAAGGGGGTTTAGGCAACATGGGTGGTTGATTAGTAGGAGTTCGCGTATTATGGGACAGGGTACACAGGTCAGACACGTCAGTGGCGGGTGACGGGGGTGGAATAGATTGGAAGGTCGAGGTCATAGGAGCATCTGAGTAAACTCCGGGCCCCATAGAGGAAACAACTGAAGTGGTGGCACTCAAAACAGGTTGTTCAACCATGGGGAGAACATTTTCGGGTGCCGCGGGGGCATTGGGATCATAGTAGGTGAGTTGGTCGACCTTGACCATGCGTCCCTCGTGGGGGAACATCATGGTACAAAAAATGAAAGACGCAACCGCCCGCATGACGTACATGTAGCTGCGGCCCAGTAAAAGGTTATAATCAAGCTGTGCGTTGATAACCTCGATGTCGATGAGGATGGTTTTGCCAGCCAGCTGGACAGGGACGTTAGTTAATAGGCCTTGTGGTTGAGCTGAACGGCCGTCGTAAGCTCGCAACGCGGTAGTGGACGGTTGGAGAGGGGGGGATCCCAATTTCTGCCAGATGAGGGTGGACATGACACATGTAGAGGCACCTTCATCAATAATGCATCGATGGATGAAAAAATTCCGAACGGAAACACAAACTTGGAACGCTAAAGTGGAAGGCATGCGGGGTTTGGATTGGTCCAAATCAAAAGCCATTAAACTCGAATCATTTGGATCGATAGCCCCAATGGCTAAGAGTAAAGTCTTATGCTGCGAATGGCAGTTTTTTAAGACTTCTAACGCAGACATGGCTGCGGGGGATTGGGCTAAGTCATCGACAATGCTGTAGTTGGACGCAGCCCGCGCATTGGGGTTATTATTGATACGGCGAAGCGAGAAACGAGGGGCTTTGGGAACGCCATCTAGTGGAGGTGGAGGTATACGTAACGCTTGATCAGTGGGATGAGCATTAGTGGGTTTATCGATGGGAGGGGCTTCAGGGGTGGTGCCATATTGGGTCCGCCGGGTCTGGAGGTTGACCTCATCGGAGGACATCATCAACAAGTGGTGGGTACCTGAGTCATGCATGGGTTGATTAGGAGCAGCTTAAGTGATTTGTTGTTGGGTTGGTGCGTTGGGTTGAGGGGGAGCCAATGGTTGGGTGTTCACTACGCCTTGGGTTGGTAAGGGGTTTTGCAGCACCAAAGGTGGCTGCTGAGGTTGTGGGGGGTTGGGTGGTGCTTGAGGAGCCGCTTGCCCTTGGCGGTGGGCATCTGCAGCCCAAAGTTACCGAACTCACTCCATGTGTGGGAAAAAATGTGTGTAGTGGCCATAGACCCCGCAAATAGAACAAGGATGGTTTGTTCGCAAATTGGGGTTTTTATCCTGCTTGGGCGGGCGATCACGGTTTTGGTTAGCAGGGGCCGCATTATTATTATCAGGGGGATTAGGGGGTTGACCAGCTTGGTCTGCAGGTTGGTTATTCCCACGATTCTGGCCCCTGCCACGGTTTTGTTGGCATTGGTTGCGTTGGTTGGTCTGGTTTAGCTGTGGGTTTTGTTGAGCGTAAACTTGCCCTTGGGCAGCAGGTGGATTCTGAGGTTGCGCAGGTGCTGGAGCAGGATGCGGTGGATGATATGTAGGTGGAGGCTGCGCAAGTGCAGCAACTTGAGCGGGTTGCTGATAAGGCTGCGGAGCAGGTTGTGGGTTTGCCGCAGGGGCTGCCTGCAGTGGGTAATAAGCGGGTTGGCCTGGTGAAGGCGTAGGAGCTGGTGCAGCATGCTGGTGGTAGTAGGGTTGAGGTGCGACCGGGGGGGCGTAAGTGGGAGTCGCATGACCGAAACATTGTGGTGGACATGAGGGTCCATGAGAATGGTGGTGATGTTGCATGGGGGCATACGAGTTGGTGGCTCCAGGTTGTGAGGTATCCCGCGAAAGGTCAGGGCCAGGGGTAGGACGTGCTATGGAAAAGGGTTGAGGATGTGAAGAGACATGGCCAATGATACCATCGGTAGTGTGGGATGCCCCCGGCGCATCGTGCTGGGAGGACTCGCCGCGAGGGGCGTCAGGTATGATGGTATAGAGATAACCTGACTGGGCGTAAATAAGGTCGAATTGCTGGGCCTTAAGGATGGCCTCTTCTTCAGACTGGGGTCTTTCGGATGCCACATCCTTAGCAATGACAGGGAGAAGGGATTTGAGGAACCAATCTAGGAAGATTCGATCGTCTAATTTGATTTTGCATAGGCTACGGCGTCAACGCCACTCATGAATGTGGTCCGTGATGTGGGTAGCCGTGTTCTGTCAGCATGATAGTAGGATCTCAATGCCTGCATCATAGCAGACAGGTAACTGGAAGAACTGCAGGAAGGTTGATGCAAGGGAAGCAAAGGTGGCATGGGTTCCATGGGGTTGCTCGATATACCACTTGGCTGCAGAGCCAATGAAGGTGCGCTGTAGGAGACGGAGGCGGATAGAGTCATCCACTATGGAGTTGGAGGAACACCATAGATGGAAGGACATAACATGGTTTTGTGGGTCCTCACCTTCCTTGCCCTCGAACTTAGGGATGTCAGAGGGGAGCTTGGTGGGCATGTGAGGCCACGCAGGGTCGTGTCGGATAGGGTCGTTAGTTAATCTGGCTAGGTCAGGCAGGTTGAGGCTAGCCATGAATGGAAAACTGGAAGAGGGATGTGACACGGTAGTGGGTTGGACCAAGTTGAGGCCAATGCCCCCAAGTGGAGGGGTAGCGTTAGGGAGGTTGCCCCCACGTGGGGGAACTAAGGTGATGTGGGATGGTCCTGCACCACCTTGGGTAGTGTGAGCCAATGATGGAGTGGAAATAGGTATTCCTGCTGCGGGAATAGGTGCTGTGAGGGGAACGGTAGATGGGAGCCCCATGGAGGGCATACCCAAAGCAGGAGTGGTAGCTGGTGTAGTGGTGGAAGTGCCACCAGCGATTTCTACCAAGACGGGAGTGGAAGTCACGCCAGCCATGGGGCTGGTAGGGGCAGTGTAAATGGGGTTCTCAGACTCTGGCTCGAAATCGGAGGTAAAATAAGGGGCGTCACTATCAGGTGATGGAGGCCGATGCCGCTGACGAGTGGAGTCAAGTGACAAGGCTCAAGATCTATGATAAGTGGTATCAAGTGAAGATGATCTGTGTCGATGACGGGTGGTGTCAAGTGAACCGTGCTGTGGGGGTTGGCCCCTAAGGCGCCGAGAATGTCTCAGAGACTCAATGGTGGTAGCTGGTGTAGTGGTGGAAGTGCCACCAGCGATTTCTACCAAGATGGGAGTGGAAGTCACGCCAGCCATGGGACTGGTAGGGGCAGTGTAAATGGGGTTCTCAGACTCTGGCTCGGAATTGGAGGTAAAATAAGGGGCGTCACTATCGGGTGACGGAGGCCGATGCCGCTGACGAGTGGAGTCAAGTGACAAGGCTCAAGATCTATGATAAGTGGTATCAAGTGAAGATGATCTGTGTCGATGACGGGTGGTGTCAAGTGAACCGTGCTGTGGGGGTTGGCCCCTAAGGCGCCGAGAATGTCTCGGAGACTCAATGGTGATAGATGGTGTCGAATCTCTGTGGGTCGAGGTGAGTAAAAAACAGCTCAAAAATCCTAATGCAACCGAGTGTGCAGAAGGAGAGCTCAAAAAATAGGGCACTCAGGACAACAACCAACTCAAAACACCCAATGTAACAGCTGTGCTACAATAGGTGGAGTGTCAACAGAAATGGTCAGAATACCAACAAACAACAGGTTTCCTAAAAATAAAAACGGTGGACTCACTAGACCAAAAGGAGGTAAGGGAGCATGCAAACACCTAACTAAAAGTATTCTGACTCAACTAGACATATCCTCTGCAAGGTGATGAAATCCAAGTCAGAAAATATGAATAGGAAAGCCAAGTGGCTAAGATATCCCCCTACCAGGAGGGACACCGAGAAGTCAATCCTAGAAGAATGGCAACTAAGATACCCCGTTCATGACACGTCTAGAAAGGTGAATCTGTCGTTTGGTCCTTTTACCGCAATACCCCTATACAGGGATATTCCGAGAACTACGAAAGGTAGCCCTTCAGTTACTTAATGGAGTGCGGTATTCCACTCAGGCCTCCGGAACCAATCTCGCGACTTCAACCCTCCTAAGGGAGAGGCCCTCTGGTAAACTGGTTGTGACCATGCCAAAAAATACTAGGGGATTTTGGTTCCCTAAGTGGACAACAGCTATGTCTCAAGTGTAAGTAACCGAGGGGTGTTATTGGAAGCCTATCCCCCCGATCCTACCTAACTACAAAGATTCTTTTGTGTTCCCCAAATGGGGTTAGAATGTTGGTTGAGTTAAGTAGTTTTTAAGTCTCACTTGAATTAGGTGACAGAGTGTGTGCTCGTGCGGTGATGAACCTGAAATAGAAGTGCCACACAAAGGGGCAACCTTCTAATATTGAATCCACAACTTTAACATGCAAAATTTTCTGAAAAAATGCTGAAATTTCAAAAAATGGAACAGAAATTATGCTGCAGAAAAGACTGTAAGGAAGTAGGGCTGCAGGTGGAACAGATGGCTGTGCAGGTGCAGAAAATATTGCAGCAAAGGGGCTGGTTTTAAAAATAGTAAAATATGCAGAAAATAGACCGCGGGTTTGAGGCAAAATCGAGCGGTCGGACCGCGGGTTTGAACGAAACAGGCGCGGACAGGTCGCGGCTTTCTGGACGACAGACGCGGTCTGATCGCAGGAAACCGGCTGAAAGTCATGGTCAGGACGCAGCTAGGGGGTTGACAGCGGCGTTCGGATCGCAGCAAATGGGCTGAAAGGCGTGGTCGGGACGCAGCTAGGGGGCTGAAAGCGGCGTTCGGGTCGCAGCAAATGGGCTGACAGGCGTGGTCGGGGCGCAGGAAAATGGCCGACAGGCGCAGCCAGATCGTAGCAAACAGGCTAAATAGCCGCGGTTGGATCGCAGGTAACAGACTTGAATTCGTCGGTAGGGCACCGGAGACGGTCTGATAGCCGTGGTCGGGTCGCAGGTAAAGGCCTGAAAGACGCGGTCGGGACACGGTTGCGGAAGGAAAAACTGCGGTTTACGGTGGCCGAAATGGACAGTCGAAAGGAAAAAACTAACTGAAAACAGAGATTCAAAAGAAAACCAGCGGAGTCGCCAAAACCGTAGCTAGGGTTTTACCCCTAGCTTGTGCGAATGAGCACCTACTAAGGATAACTGACTCCTTAGTAGAAGTTTAGTAAAAAGTAAATAACAATGCTAAA
>LPNX010616825.1:76353-146705 GCA_001517045.1 Pseudotsuga menziesii
CTTGGAGGCATTTTAGGCCTTTTGGAGGCTTTTTAGATGGTTTTATGGCCTTTTGGAGACATTTTAGGCCTTTTGGAGGCTTTTTAGGCATTTTGGAGGCTTTTTAGTGGGATTTTCAGGGAAATATGGTAGGAAAATGGACAAATGAGCCATGTAGTGGGGTAGATGAGGTAGTGAACACTTTTTGGGTGTTAACACTCATGCGAGAACGCACCTACGACACCTATCGGGTACAAAATGAGGGACAGAGCAATGATGGCTATGGTTACCGCGGTGGTGCATCAGGTAGAGGTGCTTTTGGAGGTCATGGTCGAGGTGGTATGGCCGGAAGAGGAAGAGGCCAGGTGGTGTGTTACAACTGTAACCAGGACGGGCATCTAGCGAGAGACTGTCGGAACCCAACTACGACATGTCGGTATTGCCGAGCAGTAGATCATGTGATCGAGCAGTGCCCGCAATTAATAGCTAAGATTCAGGAAAGAAACAGTGTCCCTACTCAGAATATTCATATGATTTCTGTCGAGCAAAGACCTTCCCCAGCCATTAATGTTGTTACCCGGAGTGGAGCTACGACGGAAGCGTAGAACAAGGAGAAACAACCTGCCGAGGCTTGGGTTAGGAAGGCCCCAGAAAAAATCCCTGCACTTGATGTCGACAGAGAAAAAGAGACATTGATGGCAGCCACAAGAAACTTTGCTGACCCCAACACATCAGTAATACCTGTGCAACATCCTCAGAAGAAGTCACAGATGCAAGAAGCTTCGACAGACAAAGTAAGTACACTATCCTCCTTTTTACAGAGTTGTCTGAAACTCCTAAGAAATCAGAATGCTTTAAGTGAGTTGCAGAAAGTTATTGCTTCCTGCGATCCTCAACAAAGTTCTAGTCAGGAAAAAGTTGTTAATAGAGTCAGGAGGACTGGCAGGGAAATGAGATTGAATGCTCAGATAGGAGAGTATGATATGACTGTTGTTATCTTGGACCTAGGATCAGAGGTAAATGTCTTAACTAAGCAAACTTGGGAACAAATAGGAAAACCTACCCTTGATTGGTCCCCTATACAGTTGAGATTAGCCAATCAGCAAAAGATTGTGCCTCTAGGAAGACTCCCTAGTGTACCAATAGATATTGATGGAGTCAGTACCTTAGCTAACTTTGAGGTAATTGAAATAATTGATGACAGCAATCCCTATCCCGTACTACTAGGAATTGAATGGGCAATAGATAATGATGCAGTCATCAACCTGAAGAAGAGACAGATGACTTTTGAAGGGAAAGGAATGAGAGTCATAGTCCCATTGGACCCTTCTCAAGGAGAGAGATACACAGAGCCAGTAAGAGATGAAGACCAGGATGCTTTGGACCACATATACAATATCACAGCTAAGGAAGAAGATTATGTTGATCCTACTACCAAAGGTATCATGGATTGGCAGTGTGACAGCTCCTGCATGACGGATTCAGATGATGGGTTAGAAAACTGGAAGAACAGACTTTATGAGCTGCATGGACATAGATGTGCCAGAATTACCAAATCTATTAGATGGCTTGGTGCACAGGTAAGAGTCCTACCTAATTTTGATGACTTGTCAAACCTAGAACAGTTTATTGAACAATTCTCAGACCAGATACCAGATCCACAGAAAAGAGAGACTATGTATTTAGTATTCAGACCCACAGCAGCCAGATGGTGGAATGACCATCAGAAGAACAGTCCTAGTTGGGAAGCTCGTCAGAAGTTTCTTCGCCAGAGAATTATGGATTAACCCCAGAAGGTGCAAAGCAGGTTTGATAGGAAGACTATCCCTCAGGAATATTTGGCACAGTGCTCCGAAGCATGGCAGCATGTACCTCAGGAAGTATGGGTACATAGGTTTGTACATACTTTGGAACCAATAGCAAAGAACTGGTACGCGAAGGTTGAGCTTCGCCAAGATACTGTAAGTTGGGATCCTCTTGTTCATAGTTTTGTGCTTAACTATTCTACTAATGAAGTTTGTCCAGCTTTAGATACAGCTATCAGGTTGGTCCATACTAAGGTATTGGATGTTCAGGAAATAGTAGAATATTGGCCTGATTGGACAGCACAAGAAGCTCATGCAGTCGAATATTATAACCTCGCAATTGACAAGGATGATGATCCGTGCAATATTGGTATTCTTGAGTCAGAAGAATAATGCGACGTACACGGACCAGCAGCCGAAGCCCTTAAAGTGACTCAGCCCCTGAAGACGCAGACAGTCAACATTGGATCAGAAGACTAGCCTAAGTATGTTACCAGTGGAGATTATTGGGATGAAGACATGGCAAGCATAGCGACCCAACTTCTCCATGAGTGTTGGGCCTTATGTCTCAGGTAGTTCCTAGAAATAACAGGAATCATGGAAGCTGTGGATGGCATTGTGTTGTGGGTCAAAGCTTGACTCCGTGTCGCAGAGGGTGTCCAGAGGTGTCGAATGTCCATATTAGCACGCAGCCACAGCTAGTGCTTGTGCCAAAGAAGGAAAGGTGTGTCAGAGCTTAAAAAATGATCGTTAAATGGAATCAAATTTGGCGGCACCGGTACGTTCTCTGTATTAACTGCCTGTATTAATGCGATCTTGGCAAATCTACCTCCGTTTGGACAAGATATTTGTTAGAATTGGTGCCATCAATGCACAGTTATGACAGATTTCGGGGATAGATTCTATAAGAAGACACCCACACCCGCAAGGTTCACATTCTTCAGATTCTTAAGTTTTACAATTGCATCCATGTCCGCTGATCGTGAGTTCCAGGAACTATTGTGAGAGTTTGAGCAGATAGGATTGCCGAACCTCTTCCACCAACCACCTGCATCTGCTCCCCGTGAAGAAAATCCCCCAGCGCTGACTCAGCCAATGCAGACACACTCTGCCCGAAAGAATTTTAAGCCAGAAGTACGTTCTAAACGCAATGAAGATCGACACAAGCAATCAGGGAAAACACCAGAAGATCCTGAGATGCAGCCATCTGGTTCAGCAGAGGCCCCACCTATAGAGGATGAGAATATTGCACCGAAGCGTCCATCGTATCTTCCACCAGTTCGACTAGGAGTCCAGCCACCTCGACGACTAAAGAAATTCACATTACGCACCCCTTCGTTTCCCCCAGATGTGCAGCTGGTCGGGACCATGACAGGGAAAATAGATAGGCTTAAGTATGCCAACCATGACACGAATGACCATGGAAAGTTTCCACAGTTTGCCCCATCCCAATACTTGCATTTTGCCAAATACGCAGAGACTAATGCGACATTGTTGGAAGTAAAACAGTGGACTGCTGGCTTGGATCAAGTGGGTCTGCTAAAGATGCTCGATGTTCCCCATTTTGGTCGCAGAACACAGGTGACCATAGTGGTAAAACAGCTGCTGGAATTAGTACATGATGACTACCTATGGATAGGAGACAAGAAAATTCCTATAAATGGTGAGCTCATTCATAGGATCACAGCCTTACCAATAGCAGGACCTGATCCAGGGACCGAATTTCCTTCAAAGCATGAGGATACGAAGCTCGCGCAAAGCATGAAGGAATGCTTCATCCTGACAAAAGGAAAATGAGGATATCACACTTCTGCAATTCAACAACATAATATTCGCTTCGCAGTTGAGCTTCTAGAATGCAAGCTCATGCGAAAGTGCAGACCATATGAAGTGCCTGCCCCGGTTATCAGAATTGTTGCGAATTGAGCCGAAGGCTACAATTACAACTGGGCAGCATATATTGCGAAGGAATTCCTTGAAGACGTCCGTGACGCGCAGGATAAAGGTAGGCCCTTTCACTATTCTTGGTTGATAGTCCTTATCGCCCTGGTAGGATGGAAAGAACCTAGTGAGGCGCAGTTTGCTGCTATACCTCCGGACTTACCTGGCGCAGTGAGGTACGCCTCACTATGGGTTTCCCAGGATAAAACCCTACAGCAGATGACCAACTGTGTATTTTCCTTTTATATGATGAGTATCTCGTATGAGATCACGAAAACCCCTCGGCTCAGTAATGAGTTATTCGCTCAGTACGACGGCGTAGCCCATTTTAGCGTCGACATGCATCATATTTTCATCCAGGCCGGTGCGGATCAAAAGCATCAATGGTTTAAGTTACCCTATGTAGTGACCAAAGACGACATCCTCGCGGTCATTCAACAGTGGCCAGCAGAGTGGTTGAAGGACGTAGGAAAAAAACCCACCATTCCAGTTCCCCCAGTTACTAATCTAGGCGCAGGACCTAGTCATACACAGCACCAAGACCCCCTTGAAGACAGCGCATAAAAAATTGAGTCGCAGCAGAGTGAAAGCGACCAGGATGGAGACGATGGTAATGATGAAGAAGAATACGAATCAGTTAAAACTATTTCAGACCCTAGTCGGCAGGATAAGCGCAAGACGCCAGAGCCAGAGGAAGTGAAAAAACCCCAGTCCCAGAAGAAAATGAAGGCGTCGAAGGACAAGAATATTGATGAGGAGCCTAGCCTGACAAGTGAGAAGATGGATCTGGCTCTCTCGAGGTCCACAAACGTTCTCACCAATAAATGGTTAGAATTTGCATCTATGCAACTGCATGCCATCACCGGTGTAACAAAACACATTTCAGAGTTGAAGGACTTTGCAGAAAAATATTTACCCGACGCCTCAGCAAGCACTGTCCCCATAAGCGCGCCACCAGACCTCAGGTAGTGGCCAGATAGAGACAACAAAGGCCAAGTGTTGAGTGCCACCCTCATATTAACAGATGCAACGTCTTGTTCGGAAATAAGTGGGAAGGTTGGAATTGATTACACTAAGATGTCCATGACGGAGCTACATCTTTGTCAGTTAGCAATTATGAAAGAAATCTAGGCACGCGACCAATATTCACAAATACAGCTGGAAAATTCCATAAGTAAGCAGTGGGGCTTTGCCACGCAGCTGGAGGCAGCGGACCAGAGAAAGAGGGATGCAGAACGTAAGCACATTACCCTGGTACGAGTCTTGGATGAGGCATGTCGAAGTCTTCTTGACTTCAACGTGCAGCGGGTGGAAGAACCAGAACAAAGATTAGCCAAGATGAAAAACTACGCACAACAGTCTTGCAGTGAAATAGAGAAGCTCAAATCCGAACATGAGGCTTAGATTGCGGAGCTTCAACTCTGCCTCAACCCGGAAAGCACACTAGAGGTCAGGGAGCAACGCCGAGTAGACATTCAGGCCTCTGCAGCAAAAATCTCGGATACTGTGAGCAGCGAAGCAAAGTTGCTAGAAGATAGTGTTGAGGCCTGGACCACCCTGCAGGAACATCCTGAAGTCGAACAGTTGCAAGAAACCATTAGGTAGCGACAGATAGAGTTGGATACAGTAAAGGCCGAAATCAAGAATCTGCCGCCTATGGAGAAAATGCTCAAGGTAAAGCGGAGCAATGAACTCCAACAGGAAATTGAGTTGTGTCGAGCAAAAGCAATAGAAGTAGAAATTGCTATGCAGCCACTTATCAACCAATCTTTCGAGTTGAGTACTAATGTGGACACCCAACTCAAAGTTCTGAAAGAATACGATGCATTTGCGCAGCAAAAGACCAGCGAAGCTTCCACCGCAGCATTACAGGAGTTGATCGAAAAAGAGAAAGCAGCCGAAAACATCATGCGTGCCCTCAACAAATAGTTTGTTATCTTCGCTGACCAATTTCTCCTACCAGAGGAGCAGCAGAGTGACTCAGGATGGGCCACTGGTGAGTCTTAGGGGCCTATTGGGGCGCACACCTTAACGGTCCCTAATTTTGGTAACTCCATAGTTTTTGTGGTAAGTGTAAGCGGAGTTACGACTCAAAATAGTCTTAAGGGTGTCAGGGTTGAGTAAAAACCTTATTTTGTAATAAACCCATGGTTTAAATCCAGGGTTTAGGGTTTGGGGTACCCATGGTTTAAGCCCATGGTTTTGTAATAAGTGCACTATAAATAAGCACTCTTGTAAAGAAGTCAGTTTAGGCTTTTTTATGTAAGATGAATTGATGTGAAGCTAAGGCTTGTATGTAATAAGGTAAAGTCCCAACTGTGTGCATGGATGACCTTTGCAGCTATATGCATAGAGGGTTTTGGGTGATTAAGGAAATCTGCAGCGGTGTGCACAGAGGCCTGCAGCTGTGTGCGTGGCTTTAAGGACTTGAAAGGATCTGCAGCTGAGTGCACAGATCAGAACTGTGGTTTTAGTAAAGAGTTGAATAAAACACAGTTCTGTGGACGTATCCCCTACACTGGGGGTGAACCACATTATATCTGGTGTTGTGGTTCTTTGTGTTATTTCTATTCTGTTCTTTCATGCATTAATAAATATATGTCTGATAAATAAGATCACTGCTAACTAAATAACTTCGCTGTGAATTCCCAGTAAAGGGTTAAGTAAGTCACTATCTGTTTGTTTAGCTATGAAGTTATATATGTGAATGTTGAAGCTCTGTGTTATATGCATTTAGATTATTAAAGGCTAAAGGTACAGTAATATCCCTCTTCTACTTGCAAAAACTTGATTCTACGACATCACATAGCTGTTTCAGGTGAGACTGCAACCTGTTTGCAGGTTGTTGCTGAAAGGGCCAACACTGTGGGTCTTTTGTTGGTGCGAAGTGAATGGTATAAAACCCAAGTCTACCCTATAGCCCAAAAATGGCAAACATCCATGAAGGAAGAGTTCAGCTCACTCCAGAAGAGCAACACATGGGAGCTAGTGGATCTTTCCCCAGGGAGAAAGTTAGTCCAGTGTAAGTGGGTCTATAAGACCAAATTCATTGCTGATGGTTCAACACTGAAGTACAAGGCCAGATTGGTAGCCAAGGGCTACTCACAGGTTCATGGCATATATTACAATGAGACCTTTTCCCCAGTGGAAAAGATGGATTCCATCAGGCTAGCCTTAGCCATTGCAGCCTCAAGGCAATGGGAGGTACATCACATGGATGTAAAATGTGCCTTCCTGAATGGAGATCTCACTGAAGAGATATATATGTAGCAGCCTCAAGGTTTTGATACTAACCCTTCTCTTGTGTGCAGGTTGATAAAGTCATTGTATGGGCTAAAGCAAGCCCCCAGGGCTTGGTATGCCAAGATCGATAGCTTCTTGCTATCACTGAATTTTGTTCAGTGCATATCATATCCAAATGTCTATTTGAAGTTATTTAATGGTTCATTAATGATCATTTTGTTATATTTTGATGAACTCCTCATTACAGGAAGCTCAAAGGCTGAGATTGCTTCCTTAAAGGGTGTTATGAACCAAGCCTTCTCCATGATAGATTTGGGGCTCTTAAGTTAATTTTTGGGGCTTGAGATTGCTCAAACCAAAGATGGAATCAAGGTGCACCAGTCCAAATATGCCTTGGACTTGCTAAAAAAATTCATAATGAAGGATTTCAAAGCAAGTAAAACTTCTTTCCTTTCAGGAGTGAAGCTGGAAGAAGCTGATGCTTCACCTATGGTAAACAATATACTGTATAGGAAATTGATTGGATGTTTTTTGTATCTGACACATACTAGACCTGATATTTCTTATGCAGTAAGTGTGGCTTCTAGATATATAGATCAGCCTCATGAGATCCATTGGAAAGCAGCCAAAAGGATCCTTAAATTTGTTCAGGGAACAAGGACACATGGGATCTTCTATAAAGCAAAATTTGATCTTGATTTGATTGGATTTACTGACAGTGATTGGGCAGGTGATAGCACAGATAGAAAGTCCACATCAGGATATGTGTTCATGCTTGTACAAGGGCCAATCAGTTGGTCAAGCAAGAAATAGAGTGCCATTGCACTCTCATCTATAGAAGCAGAGTACAGAGGAGTTGTTAATGCAGCAACTCAATGTTTATGGTTGCAGGGATTATTTGGAGAGTGTGGCTTCGAATCTGAGTACTCAACTACCATCTATTGTGATAACTAGAGTACCATTCAAATCTGCAAATATCCAGTTCAGAAGCAGAGAACCAAACACATTGAGATCCATATGCACTACATCAGAGAGCTTGTGCATGATGGCACCATTCACCTACTCTTCTGTTCATCTTCAGAACAAGTAGCCGATATCTTCACCAAATAATTTTGTGAGAATACCTTCAGCAATCTCAAATCACTGCTGGGGATTGCTGATCATGCTGTGAAGCATGAGTGAAGACAAGATTTCCAAATTTTGTTTTACAGTCCATGTTTAAGGGAGGATTTTCCCTAGTTGGTTTTGCCTCTTTCCTTGTTTAAATGGACATGCAGTATGTAAAGGGTGACTAAGCCTTGTTGCTAGGCCCTATAATTTTCTGATATATTACTCATAATCTAGGCTTAAGGGGGTGTGTTAGAATAATCAACCCATAGTTTACTACCTTAGACATTAATTTAATTATTTTTGTCTTATTTTCCTAGTTCATGTGTCCCACCTTATGCAAGTTGTCAATTACCTATCCATAGTGGTCCAACTTGCCTAATTTGACCCATGTAGTGCTTGGGAAATCTCAAGGAATCAATTCTGCTTTATTCCTGGTCTCCTAGGCGCCCTTCTGCTTTTTCTGCTTTATTGCCTACTTTTTTAGTGTTTTAAGGCAATAGGGAAAGTTTGACTAGGTGAGGTGAACTAGTTTTTTGTCCTCTTCATCCTCCACTTTTTTCTCCTTGGAAAAACATGTATGAGTTGTCATTCCATCACTCTTTATCTTTCCTAAGCCATTTTTCTAATTCGTGAGCTCCATGACATATTTGGGATCAGCTTTTTACAGCTATGGGGGATTTGCTTAATTTTAGTAAGCCTGCTTTATGCTAGATTCGAATTGCTCCTCATGCATTCGAATCCCTGATGTATTTTATTTATACAACAACCTATTATTTTACAGGGTTGGCTATTGTACACTGATTTAATATAGTTTAGTGTTCAGCTCCAATTTTAGTCTCTTTTGTGAGTGATTTTGCATGATCAATTGTTAATTGTTGTGAGTAAAATTAATCTATCACTGGGTTCAATTTCCACATGAACACATGTGAGGAATCCATCCATAACCTCATCATCAAATCTAAAACCACAAGAGTAGGAGAATGTGGGGTTGAGGTAGATCCCTGCAGCATGAATGGGGCGATGGAGTGTATTGTTCCATCGTTCATCAATGACCTTCCATAATAATAATATTCTCTCATACCCCTCATCCCCCTTGTCCTCATAATATGCATAGATGGATTCTTTGGCCCTATCTGTGGCCTCATACAAGTAGCCCATTGTGGGTTTGTCTCCATCAACCAACTGAAGAACCTTTACCAAAGGTTCACTAATGGCACATGCCTCCTCCACTCCTACCAAAAATATCTCCTGGAGTGACACTAAACTTTATATGGCTTTCCCCTCCGGTTTTGTGCTAAATGACAATGCATTCCACTCATCGAAAAGGAACATTCTCTTAATCTTCCACATGAAATGAAGCTTGTGGAAAATTGTGTGATTTTCAGATGCACCAACTCCCTGTTATTTGTGAATTGTCTCATCAAGATGAGCATAGATGTATGATTATATATAAATTTTGTGATGCTCCTAAATGAATCAACAATATCTATGATAAAAGGAATTTTCCCCATATCATCTAGCATCAAATCGATGTAATGTGCAACACAAGGAGTCCAAAACAAAGTCAGATGCCTCATCATAAGAAACCTGCCAGCAACCACATAATTAGTTGTGTTATCCGTTATGACTTGGACAACATTATATGGACCTATCTCTTGGATGAACTCATCCAACAACTCACATAACAACGATGAATATTTGATATGTGTAAATGCATCAATAGATCTAATAAATATGATCCTATTGGGGAAACTAACCAAGAAAATAAGAAGGATCCTACCCTTATGATCAGTCCAACCATCTAACATAGCCATGAATCTTGTGAGTCCCCATAACTCCTTAAACTCCTCCAATATCTGAGTGCAGTCAACCTTTTCATCTTGAAGGATAAGCCCTCTCAAGTCATCAAAGGTGGGGGCCTTATACCCCTGGCCAACAACAACAACAACATCAAACATAGGTTGGTATAAGGGCTTGGTTTTGGAAATGTTGAAAGGAATGACACTCCATAAAAAGAACCCGCCCACAAGCTTGTCTGCTTCAACCTTCTCCTTTATTTTAACCATTGACCTAATAGAAGGTTCTGCACCACAAGTGGTTCTTGGAACATAGCACGTTGAGGCGGATGAGGGCATTATGGAACTTGAAGGTGTAGATAAGGTAAATCTCTCACTTCCAGTTCTACTTCTTCCAATCTTAGTCCTCACTGATGCCCTCACATCTCTCTTTATATTCATATCATGAAGTGGTTTATTGGTAATTTGAACAATTTTTGGGGTTTCTTGTTCACAAATTCCCACTTCATGCCCAACAATTTATGCAACCTGGTATTTCAGTCGACTGATCCCCCCTATCATTTCCTTTCAACGCAACTTGCAAGTCAAAATTTTCTATTAAACCCTTCCAAGGGCTCACCATATACCCACATAGAATCCAAAACTTTAGGCATTTTGATTTTTCACACAACAATGATCCAACCTGGGAAAAACAAATAAAAATAAATTTCATATTCAAGCTTGAACAATGAAGATAGTAGATGGTAAGATTCATTGAAATGCCCCCACCCTCCCCCGCCCCGAAAAAAACAATGCTGCAAATAAAAAAACAGTCCTAGATTTGGCATAAATGGTAGTAGATTTCTCTTTAAATTTTGGAAAGAAGAGGGAACATTTATAAGAACCCTAAACCTATAACAAATTTACGAAAAAATAAACAAAAGATGAGCAAATGGTTACACAATGATATACATTCCTGCAAATTGAGAAACCACTAATGGGAATCAATCCCCAATCCACAATAACCTGATGATTATTGATGGAAACACAATAAATCTACTCCTTGGCTCCAAACAAACTGATAGCAAGCTCCTTTTTCTCTCCAAACCCCTCAACAAGCAAGCGAAATGAGAAAAAAAAAACAAAAACGACCTTTATTCCCAGATTGTCTGCGGGCTCGGCGATTTTTTCCATCGACTCATGATGTTTGAGGAAAAATTGGGTAAAAATCGCAATTTTTGTAAAAATTGTGATTTTTACCCCTGCAATATATCGTTGGGGTGTGGACATTGAGATATATCGCATACATCGCGATAAATCATCGATGTCTTCCACACTGATATATATAACCTTCATTTTATATATATATATATATATATATATATATATATATATATATATAACCTTGATTATATAAGATTCATTATTTAATAGTTCCTCATTCTCTACTTTAATTATAAATGTAAGATGAAAAACGTTCATTACATTACTAAAAAATATTCTCTAACTCAATTGTAAACCACTAGTAATATGAAATAACCGTAACATCAATAAATTAAGGAAAATGAAACACATAAATGAGTTTGAAAAATTATTATCTACTTCAATTGTAAGCGTAATATGAAGGAACCGTAACATTAACAAGAGCCACGAGGTGGAATTGTCCCCAACATTGCTACCTATTGTTACAAGAGCATCTAGAGTTGATTTTACAATTGGAAATAGATTATTCTGAACCTTTAAAATGAAAAGGTTGTAAATGATTGGTTTTCCAATTGGAAAGAACCATATACAAGACTAATCCAACATCCTCCAACTACATAGCATTGATTCAAAAGATAATAAAATTATTAATAGCATGTCCTTGTTGCAATATAATAAAGTTCCCGTCAATATAATAAAATTTGGTTCTACATACAAATAGAATGGTAGGTTTTAAATTGAAATATGAAGCAAACATCCATCTTAAAAAAATAAAAAGTATGCACATCAAGAAATTTTGAACCCTCTCTACTCAGATAGAAAAAATATTATAGAAATAAATGCTACAAAATTTAAACCATATATATACATATGGTGACAAGCATACATCATTGTCTCCAATTTCCAACTTCACACCAATAGGCGCCATTTCAAACATGTATTGGATTTGTTGTACCTATGCCAAGAGTTAATAATATGAGCATTTAAAACATGTTCTGCATTTATATTGAGTTTCCCATACTCTCAATTATATGAATGAATTGATGATTCTGTAGAATATAGCATATAATTCACCAAAATAGTATTTCCAACACAATAAGTAGTGTCAAACTAAATATAATAAATATGCCATGTCCCAAAAAGATTAGATCGAAGCACATAATACTACTTTTGTGAAGTAAACTTCATAAAGATAGAAAAGGGTTTAAAGTCATACTTGAAAACAACCATTAGTGCTTTTAATAATGGATTTCACATCATAAGATGAAGGTTGTGCCTTGGGTTTTATAACAAATGAAATCATTGAGTGTATATCCAAATGAAATCTAGGTCCCATCTTTTAACTTTTGGTAGTAGTCCTCTGTTCTTTGTACATAAATTTTCCTATATCATGATCATACAAGCTTGGTTGTTTAAATGTGATTATATATTAAACAAATTCAGTAGTTTATATTCCTAACAACAATAAACAAATGCTCTATTACAAGATGTGTATTGCTTATCATTACCATTACCATTGTGTGTGTGCATAAAGAATCGGTCATTTAATCGCTTTACACATTACAACTAATGTTATCAAATATTCATTAATGCAAAGCCACTTCAATTTCTATGAGATTAATAAATACAAAATTGCTTCAATTGTGATTTTATATAGTGTTTTAGTCATTAGCTCTAACAACTCCATTAATACATCAAAACATCAAATACATAAAAACAACTCTAATACAAAACACACTTTGAGAAGCTCATAAATACAATATCAAATATCATAATCTCATAACGTTGGATAAAGGATTGTGTAATCTATGTTCACATATTAAAAAGTCAAGCTAGAAGTTTTGGATAACTTGCTAATCCCGAACAATATCAAGCAGTTCAACAATATTTTGACTTCTATAAAGGATCTACAATATTCTAATCATATACAATAACACTAGACTATATTATTGATGTTGATCCGCTGATCTGCAGCAACAACATAGATTATCAATAACATTGACGAGCAAATTCTTCTCTCTAACATTGATGTAATTGTAACTTCGGAATGTATTCACTTGTATTTCTTATGTATTGTAACCCGATGTTTATTCCGAGATGTATTTGTAATGTACTTGAGTCATGTCATGCCCCGAGGTTCCTATCGAGAGTTTCTATAATGTAAACAAGTCATTTCAAGTCAAGGTGGGTAACCCTCCTATTGTCTAAGGGTTAAAGTCCCCACAGTTTCGGGGCACTAGGGTTATTAGACTCACCTAGTGAATTCGGCCCTAGTTGGGTTTAGTCAAGTCGGGAATTAGTATAAATAGAGAGATAGCCTCTCTATTTATCACACACTCACTCACACTCAGTTGTAGCGCATAGCTGAGGAAGAGAAAGACACTGGGGAAAGGAAGAAAGAGGTTACTGCTGTCGGGAGATCATCTTACTGTTTTTTGGTTTCACTTTTGGTATTGATTCTATCTCTGAGGAAGTTGCAGGGTTTTCTCCATTTATGGTTTCCCCAAGGAAAAACACTGTGTTCATTGTCTCTTGTGTTTGATTGTTGTGCTTGTTGTTCTCTCAGTTAAAGATCCTAAAGTTATGCTAGCTTAATGTTAAAAATCTAACATGGTATCAGAGCTAACCTGAGAAGAAGACACTATGCAGCTGCAGGAACTAGGGATTCCTACTTTGTGGATCTCTCTCCATAGATTTTCAGCAAAAGTAGGGTGGAATAACTCTCCTCCCTAGGGCGCATCTTTTTGTCGAAGCAGAATCCAATTCTAAGGTTTTTTAGTTTTGGACCCGACACTACTGCCAGAAATTAGGGCTTTTCACAGAAGTGGAATTTTTCAGTGAGCCCAGGCCTGGATTGATCTCCTCCTCAAAATTGAAGTTAGGGATCAAATTCAAAACATTTGGTTGGACAGAACTCCAGAAAAGAAAAACCCTAATCTACTCCTGAACCAGCACTGCAGGATTTCAGATCCAAATCCAGATCCGACATCTTGACCTGGTAAGATCTAAATCTTTTGTATTTCCATTTGAGGTTCTCAATTAAGATGTCTCATCATACCAAGCTTAATGAAAAGATTAAGGGAGCTGATAACTTCCGAGCTTGGGAGTATAGGATCTCCCTGGTCCTGGAAGAAAATGAGTTGGACTCCTATATCAGTGAGGAGGTTTCGGTTCTAGAGGGAGATGAGTCTAAGGCCTTACATAAGAAGAATTTGGTTATGGCAAAGAGGATCATTACTGATTCTATCAAGGATCACCTCATACCACAGGTGTCCTCCCTCAAGACACCTAAAGCTATGTTTGATGCCCTAACCAAACTGTTTGAAGGGAAGAACATCAATAAGAAGATGACTCTAAGGAACCAGTTGAAGAATGTAAAGATCCAGAATGAGGAGACCATCCAGTCATACTTCACAAAGGTCTCCAAGATCAAAGAACAACTAGAAGCAGTAGATGAAGAAGTGGAGAATGCAGAAATTGTGATGACAACCTTGAATGGTCTCCCTAGGTCATGGGATTCTTTCATCCAAGGAATATGTGCTAGGAAGAATTTAGTCAAGTTTAGTAGACTGTGGGAAGAATGTTCACAAGAAGAAGCTCGGATAGCAGCTCAAGAAGAAAATATGGGAAGTGAAGATCAAGCTCTCACAGTACACTCCAGGAAAGGAAGAAGGGAAAATCACCATCACCAAGGAAAGCATTCTCATCAGAAAAATAATCCTGTAAGAAGGGATCCATCCAAAATTAGACATTAGAGGAAATTTCAACTCAAAATGGGCCTCCTAAGGAAAATTAATAAAATAATAGTTAAAATAATAAAATAATATTTATTAATTTTGGAGGAAGAAAAGAAAAAACTACGTTTTTGTTCGTATTTTCGAGATATCTCCCTGTTCTTTTGCTCAAATTTTGATCGAGAGAGCTCATTGGATGTGGAATTTAATTCCTCATCCAACGAGTACCCACTCGGCATACTTTTGATGAGCCCCGCTACCCAAAAACAAGAAATACTTGAAAAAATGTGATGATGACATCATCATCACATTTTTTTAGGTATTTCTTGTTTTTAGGGTAGCGAGGCCCGTCAAAGGTATGCCAAGTGGGTACTTGTTGGATGTGACATTAAATTCTGCATCCAACGAACTCTCACAATTGAAATTTGAGCAAAACATAGGGAGATATGTCGAAAATACAAACAAAAAAAGTAGTTTTTTTTATGATACCTATCTCCAAATTTATATTAAAAAATTGTTTAAGAGGTGCTCCCTTTTTGAATTTTAAAGCATTTTTATTTGCTAATACATGATGACATGGAATTTGTATTATTTTTGGAAGGCCCATTTTAAATTGAAATTTTCTCTAATGTGTTATACATACGGTGAAATAGGACACTTTGCTAGAAATTGTCCCATGGATAAGAATGGATCCAAGAAGAAGAAGAACTCCAAAAGAAGACATCATGCTCACACTGCTGAGGATGATTATCCTCCCAGGAAGAGAGTAAAACAAGAAAGTGAAGACTCTTCAAGTGAAGATGAATATGTTCTAATCTTCACTCTCACGGGAACTATCACTCATGGAAGCAAAGATTGACTTATTGACAGTGGGGCTTCCAAACACATGACAGGTTTCAAGGAATCCTTTGAGAAACTATCCGAACATAATTCACCCCATAAGTTGAAACTTGGGGATGACTACCAATATCCCATAAAGGGTAGTGGTGAATCCTCCTACAAGCTAGACTCCAGAAAGACTATGAAGATGAAGGATGTCTTGTTTGTACCAGGACTACGAAGAATCTTCTATCCATATCGGCACTAGATGCAAAAGGCATGAGGGTTGCATTTATAGACAGCCAAGTCCTCATGTGGTCAAGAGGAAAGACTATTGACGATGCAATAGTGATTGGAGAACAAGAAGGAGGTTTATACAAATTGAAGGGCCATCTAGAACAAGCTTTGGTCCATGAAACAATAGAGCCAAATGAACTTTGGCACAAAAGACTTGCACATCTGCATTACAGAGCACTACCACTTGCAAGAAAAGTTGTTGAAGATCTTCCAGAAATTCAAGCAAAACATGAAGGGGTCTGCAAAGGATGTGTGAAAGGAAATAATACAAAGAGGACATTTCCAAGTAGTGAGAGAAAGGCAAAAGGAATCTTGGAAATCATCCACTCCGATGTATGCAGACCAATGTCATCAAGTTCACTAAGAGGGTATGTATACTATGTTTCTTTCATTGATGACTTTTCTAGGAAGACATGGATTTACTTCATGAAGAAAAAAGATGAAGTATTCAGCAAGTTCAAGGAATTCAAAGCCTTGATCGAAAACCACACAGAAAAGAAGATCAATACCTTTTGATCAAATAATGGTGGAGAATTAACATGAAATGAATTCAAAGAATTATGCAAAGAATAAGGGATTAAGAGGGAGTTATCCACTCCATATAATCCACAACAAAATGGGGTTGCAGAAAGGAAGAATAGAACTATCATGGAAGCTGCAAGAGAAATGCTTCATTATCAGGATCTTCCCATGCATCTATGGGAAGAAGCTGCTGAAACAGTGGTGTATGTACAGAACCGTACTCCACACAGAGTACTTGAGAACAAGACACCTGAATAAGTCTTTTACAGCAAGAAACCAGAAGTCAACCATCTTAGAATATTCGGTTGTCCAGTGTACATACACATTCCAAAAGAGAAGAGAATGAAACTAGATCCTCCAGGAAAGAAGGGTATATTTGTGGGATACTCTGAAAGCTCAAAGGCTTACAGAATATACTTCCCAGGATTCAAGAAGATCGACATCAGCAGGGATGTGACATTTGACGAAGACACAGCTTACAACAAATCCAGAAAGAGACCTGCTGAAGATCCTGAAGAAGCAGAAGCACCCAGAATTCATGATACAACCATGAACGAAGAAATTCAAGAAGAAGATCGAGAATTTGAAGAACCACGAATACCTATAGATGCACCTTAGGAGAAGAATCCTCACAAGAGGAAACCTTCTTGGGTACGATAAATTATCCAAGGTGCAGAAAGATATGGGGCTCCAGAAGAGAATCATAGAGAAAGAAAGAGAACTAGATCCTACTCCGGATATGTAGCTTTACTATGTGACTTTATCAATGAAGAACCTTCCAATTATGAAGAAGCGACAGAATGAAAAGAATGGAAGGATGCTATGATCAAAGAGTATCAATCGATCATGAACAATGATGTTTGGGATGTTGTCCCAAGACCGGAAGGGAAGTCGATTGTAACTTCCAAATGGATCTAAAAGATCAAGCATGCTGCAAATGGTAGCATAGAGAAATATAAGGCAAGATTTGTGGCTTGAGGTTTCTCCTAGAAAGAAGGAATAGAATATGAAGAAACCTTTGCACCTGTAGCTAGATACACTTCCATCAGATCAGTACTTGCTTTGGCTCCAGTGATGAAATGGAAGATACACCAAATGGATGTCAAGACTAATTTCTTGAATGGTGTAGTGGAAGAGGAAGTGTATGTAGAACAACCACTTCGTTTGGAGACACATGACAGTGAGTCTCATGTGTGCAGATTGAAGAAAGCCCTGTACAGTTTGAAACAGGCACCTAGGACAAGGTACGGAAGAATTGACAACTTTCTATCCAGTTTGGAATTTACGAAAAGTAAAACAGATTCCAACCTTTACTATAAGGTTGAATATGGCAACCCAGTGATGCTCTTACTGTATGTAGATGATCTGTTTGTAACAGGTATGGATGGGTTGATTTGTGATACGAAGAGAAAGCTTGCTGCCAAGTTTGAAATGAAGGACTTGGGTATGATGCATTATTTTCTAGGCATGGAGGTGTGGTAGAATGCAGATGGAATCTCCCTCGGACAAGGGAAGTATGCAGTAGAGATCCTGAATAGGTTTGGGATGATGGACTGGAAGGCCATGACCACACATATGGCATCGAACCTAAATCTATTGAGTGATTCTTCATCAGAGACAGTTGATGCTACGATGTATTGTCAGATGATTGGGTCCCTGATGTATCTGACGAACATGAGACCAAAAATTTGCTTTGCTGTGAACACCTTGAGCCAGTTCCTAACAGATCCGAGACATGTTCACTTGATTTCTGCAAAGCATATTCTGAGGTGCCTGAGGGGTACAATTGATTATGGGCTCAAGTATGAGGAGAATCAGAAGATTAACCTTGAGGGTTATGTTGATTCAAATTGGGCAGGCAATTCCAGCGATAGGAAGAGCACCTTAGGGTGTTGCTTCAATATGGGATCAGGTGTGATCTCTTGGTTTAGCAGGAAGCGATCATGTGTTGCACTAAGTACAGCTGAAGCAGAGTATGTTGTAGCTTGTTCAGCTAGTTGTGAGGCAGTATGGTTGCAGAAGCTACTATTTGATTTATTTGATCTCTAGATGGATGCTACTTGTATACATTGTGACAACCAAAGTTCTATGAAGTTGTCAGAGAATCTAGTGTTCCATGACAAGTCGAAGCATATCAAGATCAAGTATCACAATATCAGGGATATGGTGCAGAGGAGAGTAGTGAATCTCCAGTATGTTGCGACGGAGGAACATATAGCTTATGTGTTGACAAATCCATTAGCTAGGTTGAAGTTCGAGTACTTCATGGAGAAGATTGGTGTTCTCCATATTGAGGTTTCCTCCAAAGGGAAATGATGAGACCCAGAGCCATTCTGACATGGTGAGAGGATTGGTTCCTTCCATGGTCAAATTTAAGGACTGAGCCATTCTGTCATGGTGAGAGGATTGGTTCCTTCCATGTCAGATGTGATTGCTGAGCCATTCTGATATGACTGTAGGATTGGTTCCTACATGATCATAAGTAAGTGCTGAATGACATTCTTGGAATGGAGGCAACTGGTCAGTTACCAGGTATCTCAATCTGGGACTAGGGGCCATTCTGATATGACTGTAGGATTGGTTCCTACATGATCAGATGTGAGTACAATCCCTTCTAACATTGGTTGTCAGATTTAAGTGCAGATCCCTTTTGGCATGAAGTGTTGGTTCCTTGCATGGTCGAATATAAGTGCTGATCCTTTCTGACATTGGTTGTCAGATGTAAGTGCAGGGCCTTTTGGCATGGAGGATCGATTCCTCGCATGTCCGAGTGTAAGTGTCGAGCCTTTTCGACATTGGTTGACGGATGTGAGTGCTGGGCCTTTCTGACAGGATTGTTGGAGGTGTTCCCACATGGTTATATGTGAGTGCTGGGTGTGCCTTTCTAATATGATTATAGGATTGGTTCCTACATGATCAGATATAAGTGTTGGGTAGGCCATTCTAACTTAGGGTTAGATGTAAGTGGTGGAAGAAGACCTACATGGAGGTTAGGCCTACAACTAGCATGAAAAAGGGCTAGCTCTGTAGAACTTCTTGTGACAAGAAGAATCATGAGATAGCACCCATGAAGATCCCGTGATGATGATCCAGTAGAGATGATCTAGATCGAGGGATGATCCAGATCTAGTGATGATGATCTAGCATAGATGATCCAGATCGAGGGATGATCCAGATCCAGAGATGATGCTCCAGAGATGATCTAGATCGAGGGATGATCCAGATCAAGTGATGATCCAGATCCAGGTGAAGATTACTTGAAGATAGAGATGACTTGAAGATGAATATGACGAGGACTCGATGATGATCCAGATGATACAGAGAAGAAGACTTGTGCCGATAAATTGTGTCAAGAGAATAACTTCGTAGTTAAGAGGGAGTGTTGATGTAATTGTAAATTCGGAATGTATTCACTTGTATTTATTATGTATTGTAACCCAATGTTTATTCTGGGATGTATTTGTAATGTACTTGAGTCATGTCATGCCCCAAGGTTCCTATCAAGAGTTTCTATAATGTAAACAAGTCATGTCAAGTCAAGGTGGGTAACCCTCCTATTGTCTAAGGGTTAAAGTCCCCACAGTTCCGGGGCACTAGGGTTATTAGACTCACCTAGTGAAGTTGGCCCTAGTTGGGTTTAGTTAAGTTGGGAATTAGTATAAATAGAGAGCTAGACTCTCTATTTATCACACACTCACTCACACTCAGTTGTAGCGCATAGCTGAGGAAGAGAAAGACACTGGGGCAAGGAAGAAAGAGGTTACTGCTGTTAGGAGACCATCTTACTATTTTTGGGTTTCACTTTTGGTGTTGATTCTATCTCTGAGGAAGTTGCGGGGTTTTCTCCATTTATGGTTTCCCCAAGGAAAAACACTGTGTTCATTGTCTCTTGTGTTTGATTGTTGTGCTTGTTGTTCTCTCAGTTAAAGATCCTAATGTTATGCTAGCTTAATGTTAAAAATCTAGTAAGCGTTGCAACATTATTTCTTAATAGAAAATAAATGGTGCAAACACATCTAAATGTGACAAAAAAATTGCAAATGAAAAAACAAATATGCATATCTAATGTCTACTATGTAGTACCACATAATTTATTTTGAACAAAATGTAAACAATGTAGCAGCATGGATGTAGAACAAATATTAAACTTATAACATGTATCCATATCCATGTTAGTGAAATTGAATTTGGTTATAGTATAAAACACATGAACAAAAAAATCAAAGAATAAAAAAAAATTAAACAGTAATTTACGTGGAGTTGTGTAGCCAAACGAGCTTGCAATTAAAGCATGCATTTACGAGGCACGAGCTTGATGAAAGAACTTGAAATCTGAAACATGGGATTCAAAGTTGGAGTCCACGTCAATAATATTGTTGTATTTTAAATATAAACAAACAACAAAGATGGTAAAGATAGTACAACCTCTTGGTATCCTCCACTGCAATTTTATATCTAGTTAACTTGACAAATAAGATAGATTACATTATATATTGTGATAAAGATCAAGTTAATGGATGAACTGAAATCAAATGGCATTTTATTGGGAACTGGTAACAGAACCTGGGTAGGCCACATCAAGAATCAATAAGCATGTAAGGGAAACTTAAATGTTATATAAATGGAATTGAAAAGTGTTGAAGATGGGTATTCATTGAACTCCAAAATGAAGGTGTGTAAATACAGGGGACAGTAGTAGAAGAAAGATGGGCTTCATAGTGACTGCTTACCTACAATATCTATTACGATCATGCCATGCTCGTTCCTCCTACATGCTCTATAGGCTTTCAATTAAGACCCTAACCAATGAAAATACCATACATTTGTACTCTGATGTCTTCTCATTTTGTTTCCACCACTTGGGAGATATCTGATACCTGCTTCCATGGAGTTATGGGATCATGGATCATGATGCCCCTATATTCCATTGAATGATGCATCGTGTGTCCTGGAACCCCATCCCACATTACTTTTTCCTTTCCAATACTTCCCATGTTGCTGAAAACCTTCACTAAGCCCCAACACATCCCAAGTGTCGAGCTCTCATGTTGATGAGTGTTATGAGAATCTATGTCTAAGGTACTTCCATGTGAATTATTGGGAATGAAGCCTTTCCAAGATCCATATCCATGGGCACACAATCCTCCTTGACGAATCCCTTACACTTTTGTTGAATGTCCCAACTATGTCAATGGGATCCCTGGTGGGTGATGTGCCTAGGATTACCATGCCTTGGGTGACTTCGCTTACCGATGGGATTCCACAAGGTGGACCAACAATTAGAATATTTGGATAAATGTACCACTTTATCATGGACCCAATGAGTCCCAAGCCATACTACTTGGGCATGTGGGAGAAGTGGAGAGGTTCCCATACACCAAGGTCATGACAATGTTTCCTAAAAATTCTGCATAAATTTACCGCAATGCATATCCTTTGCGTAGAGTTTGGTTAATCACTCTCCTTTTATATTACTAAATTATAATATTTACACCATGACACAAACCTTTCATTCAAATTCCCATTCTAATCATTCTAGTGTAACAATTCTGGGAAAGGGCCAGTGCTCCTTGTCTCTATCTCCCAAAAATTATTAGAGGTACAAAAAGGGAAAATTGATCACTCCAAGAGTTTGAGAAAGGGGTCATGCCACAAAGGCTCCCAAAAGTTTTAATTCTAAGGAAGTGTATGTTCTAGTCATTAGAATGGAACAAGTGTTGGATAGGGCTAGTGCCCCTCCACTCTTCTTGCAAAATTACTGGGTTGTTGGAAAACAAACCCACTCCACCTCCTTTTGATCACTCTAACCACAAAAATTGAGAAAGGGCTAGTGCTCCTTCTCCTCCCATCCCAGTTTTCTATAGCATAGAAAACTCGCATGGTCACCCTTTATACTTGCAATATTTTTGTGAAAGGTAAAACACCCTTGTAATTTGGTCATTGGGTCATGAATGGTAGTCATTTTAAATTCATACTAAGGCATGTCGATTGCATAGAGTAATGATGCAACTGAGAAAAATATTGAAATGATTGTTTCTTCATGAGTCTTCTGAACTCAGCTACCAGATCCTTGGCCCATCATTTCATATCCAATCCATGACACTAGATGATCATCTCATTATCACTATACATATATATATCTACATGTACCCCTCTTATCCATGCAGTTCTAGCCATATTGTGGTTGTTGCAGTTCTGTTGCCCTATAACAGTACATTCGCCTCGATTAATCAAGGGTTGTTCATTCATGTGAAACTGTAGCCAATACAAATGATTTTTTGTGTCAAACTTGAAAAGAATACACCAATTCAGCTCCGCATCATATTTACAACTGAGTTGTACCATCCATTTGATTCCTCATTCACCATTTCTACCGCTTACATGTATAATTTTCAAGGAATTTCCATCATGAAAATCCAAGATTAGTTGACAGATCCTTGACTCACCATTTCAATTCTAATACATGACATGCAAATGGCCATCTCATTATAATGACTACATCTATATATGGAAACTAACCATGGTTGCAGCTCATTTCCTTTCTCACCACACTAATTGTCCTCTCACGTCTTGTCCCTTGGTGATCATGTAGATAGCCCAGCAAACCCCCAGGGTTTTTCCAATTTTGTTTTATGAGATGTCCTCATGTTGTAATATATTTTCCAGTTGCATCTATGTAGAACAACCCATCAATCGCTCCCAACTACTACTCATGTTGAATGAACATTGCAAGGTCCAAATCGTGTATTAAGATTGAGAGCCCACGTTGAATGAACATTGGAATGAATGATATTTAAAACCAACTTCATTGGGCTCAACATATTGTATTTCCTCCTGGACTTATGCAGACACGAAATCCTCATCAATATCATTAGGCACAGTGGAGGTGAATTTGTTCCTTACTTTAGGGCTTCTTACTAGTTGGAAACACCATCTTCAAAAAATTTAATGTTGGGTTTGCATGAGACTTCCAACAAGAAATAATATAATCATAGGAAAAATGTGGAATTAACAACCTTGTCGATATTTTTTCCATATGTCTATTCTCTTCTTGCATCCCTTTGATGGATCATTCTCATGGTATTGTACCAACACAGGTTGTAAAGACGTTGTTTAGTATCAAAATCGGTTGCATCCTTTAAACTTGAAAAAATTACTATGATTTGCAATGTTAGAGTCACCTTTCTCTTTCCTCCTAGTCTTTCTTCATGGTATACTAAAGAAATTTTGTTATTGTGAAAAAACACAATGGTAATAGGGAAGAGATGAAAAAAATCCCCTTGATGTATTTGATGTATTCACTATTGTATATATGAAATAAAGATGTTCTGATTTGAAACCAGAGACGAAGCGATTTTCCACTAGTGTTTGAATTAAAAGTATCTTTTATGTTGTTCAATATTCGTTTGAAATAGTATGAATTGTATTCACTTTCTCACTCCTCGTCACTCTAACTATGAAAGGGTGTTAAAGGGCCATTTCTCCTTCTCCTCCTTATGGAAAATTTCAAAAGTATGAGGAAGGGCCATGTTGGCGAAACCCACCAACAAAGCCTCGTTGACAGGGGTTCACCCTCTGTCGATGCCAACCAACGCAATCTCCTTGAGCACTAGCCCAGACAGGTTTTACCATGTCCAGCAATGTCTCTGGAGAAAATGAGGTCTCACCTGAGGTGTTTAAGGGAGAGCTGTCGAAACTGATTTTTCCACGATGGGGATGGAGGATATGGGGATCCGATGAAAGGAAACCATAACTGCTAGGTCTAGAGCTTTACAGTTGGCTTTACACCATTTACTCAACTTGCAGAGTGTATTCAAAACTTATGCAATCATTTTAGTATCATATAGTTATCACAATATTGCTAATACCGCAGCATTGTCCATAAAACATATCAAGCCATAGTGCAACAGATAGTAGCAGAAGAATAGATCGCATCGATACAGTAGAAAAATAGATCACATCGATATAACAGAAAGAGACTAAATTACAACAACATTAAACTAAAACAGTTCATAACATCATCACAGAACAGGTCGCAACATCATAACATATTAGATCGCAACAGTGATAACAGACCCGCATTACACAGTTATTCTCCAAAATAGGAGACCGCATACATCAAGAAAACGCAGATAACTCACAGATACACAGGAAATTCTTCACAAAACCAAATTGCACTAGATCTTATGCCCCAATTATCCTCTGGTGCGATTCTCCTATTCTTCCTCTTTTATCTACTTGCAAAACTAGATCTATAAATATCCTTGTGCCATTACATTGAGGGTCCAATTCTAACTAAATTATAACTGCTAATGACTTATTACAACAAAACTTGGTCAAATAACATATAAAATATTCAAAGCGGTTATTCTTCTGCCCATCGCGCTAATCTAGCCTTGCGTGGTACCACGTGAGGTTGCGTAGCTTCCGGGATGCTGTACGACTCACTTACCAAAACCCCTACCAACAGGCCCCCAACACAGTCTTGTGGCTCGTCCCCGAGCCACGTCAGGTTGACAGGGTATGTGCCGATATCCGGGCCTTGAAATCTTCAAATTACTGCGCAATCTNGGACTTTGTCGGTAGTACTCTGACAATTAGTCAAATCCTGCTTCACTGGGTGCTCTTCTTGGACCTTGTTGTTGACTATTTGTCAATGCTCTTGTACTTCTTGTAGTGTGGCAACTTCTTTAACAACCAACTGCCCACCGATTTCCTAAAATTCATTAAGCTGAGCGCGACGCTTTTGTTGGTGTTCCTGTGCACAGGAATCTCTCTACTGTAAATCCTTCAGTTCCTCATCCCGTGTGTTCTGCACCATCAGTGGCATGGCCCTCAATTATATCTTCAAGGTCGTCAGTTGACCTTCGGCTTCTTGCACTTGTGCAATTAGTTGATCAAGCTGCTTGTCCTGGAAAATGATCTGCCAAAACTATGTTGTCGCTTCCATAATGGTTTTAGCTTCTTGCTACATGCTTTCAAAATTAGTAGCGATGTCTTCAATGGAGGCTTTCCTTTCCGCAACCTGCTATGGTGGTGTCGTAGGTTGCAATAGAGCATTAAGCATCAGGTTGGTATCTTGAAGCTAAACAATAGTTTTCCCCAATCGTTTGGCCTTTTCTACTGGGGTGAATTCAACTGTGTTCTTGAAAATGTGTTGGCAGGCTTCAGAAACATCCTGCTCAACTTCGACGCACCTGGAACACATCTGCGCCCATTAAATTATCAGGCAGTCTTGCACCTTTTTTAGTTTTTTAATATCTTCAGCATCCTTTCACTGCATCTTATCCTATGTCACCTTCAGGGAGTCGATTTCTTGAACTTGTTCTTCTACTAGCTGCACCCAAACCTGATGTAGCTTGTCTTCCTGTTTTTGCAGCTTCTATGCAACACTCTGGGACTGGACATAGCCCTCAGTTAGTTCTTTATGTCATTCCACCAATTCTAGGGTGGCAATGTGTTGCAACTCCACTAACGCCATAGTGGAAAACTTGTTCAGTTCCAAAGCCACACTCTGGATCGGTCGCAACAACTAGTGAACTTCCTCATTTCTCATGTCAATCGCAGTCGGGGGAACTTGCATGTTCCTGGCCTGGGGCTCAATGCTAATCAATGGGATGTCCTGCATTATGGGTCGCAAAGATGAATACCTAGAAACAATGCCAAAAATTGAATATAATCGATCTCTTACCACACTGAATTCATCATGGTTTGACTCTCGGATTTCCTTTGTTGCATCCACGGATGAGTCAGTGACCGCTTTGATAAACCACTGCAATTGATCCTCCATCCCCGACTTGGTACCACTACCTGCTTCATATTCCTGGTGCCATTTGGTATGATTCTCCTCCCGCATGCACTATGCTGCATCGTCAGGGTCCGTTGACGACTCATTGTCAGAGTTGTGAGTGCTCAGGTCCTTCTGGGCAGGCTCTTCTGGGGCATCCAATGTCTGTTCTTTAGATAATTCCTCTTGAATCAATGGGTTTCTCCACTCTATCGACCACTATTGGACAATGGCATCCAAATATTCTATCATGAATTTGTAAGGAAAAGGTAGCCACTGCTTGTCAGGGTCCTGTCGTTCCTGAATGTAGATAGAGTGGGGCCCAATGGCAAACCGAAGGATCCGAAGATACTTGGCCATGATGTAAGGAGAGACTCGGGGAATGACAACAACTACGACTTGTAATGCTTCCCAATAAACCCAAAAGTGAATGACATAGTCCATCTATCGGTTAGGCTCTTCAACCCACCATAAGTTTTGATACCTTGCACCTTAGCACACCTTTGCCGCATCCACTGCCATCAGTTGATAGTCTTCTGGTTCCATCTAGGAAACTAACGTGATAAGGATCAACAACCAACTATATGAAAATGACCACCCAGCCTGAGCAGCAAGCGCTTCTTCTAGTAGTTGATTCAGCAAAAACAAAGACCAATTCATTTGCACCCTCTTGACACACTTCTGGGAGCATGCGACAACAACCGAGTTGCATTGGACTGGTAGGTTTCCCCGAATGACCTTGCTCGCCAAAATCCTTGCGTCGATGCACACTGCCTGTGAGTTAATGCTATCAACATGATAAGCATGACCATCACGCCGTAAACCAAAGTGCTCCTTCAGTTGCTTGGCAAGATTTTTTTCAGCATCTCTCCCACGGATATACTGCACTGGATCTTCCCAGGCCTTCTCCAAGCCTGTGATGCTTGCGATCAAATCTACTATAATAGGGGTCGACGTATTCAACCAAAGTGTCCCTCTATGAAAACAAGCCAACGGTTGCTTCACGCATGCATGGGATTCATTCAAGCACCAAAAATGAGGCCTATTGATGAGCCCCAACAATCCAGATTGATCTATCCCACTTTCCCAAGGTTGAGGAATCCATCGAAATTGGAGCACTAGGCCCCATCGAGATTGACTCATAGGGCTCATCCTTGACATATTTGAGAAATAGTAGGTCATGGTCTTCAATTTTCAACCTGATGAATGCACGGATGATGTTGACTAAGCACTTCATCCCCTTTGGCAGCGGCAACCATTTTGGTGGATACTTCTGATTCTTGGATAGTTGCCTTGGCTTGGCTCATGGATGCGTAGGAGAAACATGTCCAAAAATGTCATGAATAGAGACACCTTGAGGTGTTGTAGACTCAACATCTCCCAAGCTCGACGTCCTAATTTGTGCAGTTCCTTCTCCTTGCACTCTCGCCAAGGTGTGAGTTTTCCTCTTCTGCGGTGGCGTGGGGCTGGGCCTCTGAGCCTGCTGCTTTTGCTTGGGAATGGACGATGAACCGACTGGCATACTCATAATTTATTCTTCAACAGTCATGGGCAGAATAGAGGATTCATACTCACTTGAAATCTCAATGGCATCGAGGTTGCTCAGCATGCCTCATGCTTCAACCCTTCAAACCTAAGAATGCACTCAATAGCTCTAACCTGTAACACTACAACTCACTCAATAACTCACACTGCACTGCACAATTCCTTCTCTGCTTCTAACTCTTCTTGCTCAACTGAACAATGCCATCCTTACGCATCCCGATCGCTATTTTATAGCGACCTCCAATCCAAAATTCATCATTTCCAAATATACCATCACCATTATTACTAAATCTGGTATTAATGATGCTAAATCCATTGGCAACCCTACTCTTCCAATGGTTGGATCAATCATTAATGCGAGTTGCTTCAACAAGCACCGTCGGCCAACTATTGTAACTATCCGCATTTATTACTTGATTTGACCAACCCATAGCCCTGCAACTGTCATAAGTGGTTGACCAATCATTGCTAACAACTTGAACCTTACACAGCCTCCCCCCCAGGGCTCACCTTGCTGTTCTGAACTAAAATCTTCATTTATTTTTTTTAGTGCCTCAAGTGGTGCGCTTCGCCAGCCCTGACCTATAGGGATTTAAGAGACTCCCATTGACAAGTGTTGGTAAGACTGCACCATATAATTACTATAATTGAACTGTACCGCCAGAAGTAATGGAATGAACAAGATAGGGACCTAACCAATGCATTTATAACTTACCTGGATGTTTGACAAACTTACTATCATATAACAGCACCAAATCTCCTGTTGTAAACTGTTTTTTCTTAATGTGGCGATCATGCCACACCTTCTGTCGATCCTTTGCAACCTATTGGTGGAAGCCAGCAATAAAATGGTCTTCTTTAAGTTGGATCAACTACACAATTCATTCTTCTAATCCTTCTGCATCATCCATGCCCGTCATTACGAAAATGCGTAGACTGGGAATAATATACTCCATGGGAATGACTGCCTCTTTCCCATAGACCAGCTTAAATGGTGTCTGACCGATTAGCCATTTAAAAGTAGTGCGATAGGCCCATAGCACCACTGGAATTTTTAGGTCCCAGTCATCACGGTTAGTGTTACATACCTTAGTCAATGGTGTTTCCAATATTTAGTTGAATGCTTTGACGGTCCCATTCTCCTGTGGATGGTATGGTGTACTCCTCTTATGTTGCACCTGTAACTCCTCAGTTAGCACTTTCAAAGTCGGGTTGATGAAATGACTACCCTGGTCACTCATCAAGATCCTAGGACACCCAAACTGTGTCACGATGTTTTCAAAGATGAACCTCGTTGTCGTCGCAGCAGTACAATCCACAACTGGTGCAGCTTCCGCCCACCTAGTGATATATTTGGTTGCAGTAATGATGTATCACACACTAGTCCACTTCCCTAGTGGATTAATAGGACCCACAAAATCCACACCCCATTTATCAAATGGTTGCAGAGTCACATGTGGTACCAACGGCATCTCATCCCTCCGTGATGGTTTACTGACACGCTGGCAGACGTCGCAGCTCCTTGCATAGTCTGTAGCATTGTTATGCAATGTAGGCCACCATAGTCCGGTGTGCAACGCCTTCCTTGCAATAACCCGACCTCCATAGTGACCTCCCGCAATTCCTACATGTGCTTCTTCGAGAATGGGACTGTGCTCATGTAGTAAAATACACCGTCGCAAGATTTCATTCGGTCCAAGCTTATATAACTATCCTACAATTAATTGAAAATCAGAAGCCTTTACTACCATCTGCTTCTTTTGGCTAGTCCACATGTCCTTTGGGGTGACACCAGTGAACAAAAACTGAATATTTGGTGCATAGTGATCATCTGCTATGTCAACACAGAACAGTTGCGCATCTGGTAATCCGTCATCAATATTGGTCGACTCTTCACCATTCTTGATGCGAGACAGATTATCGGGGCCAGCGTTCAACCGTCCTAGCTTCACAATTATTTCAAAATCAAACTCTTGGAAGAGTAACAGCCATCGACAAATCTTCCCCCCCAACATAGGGTTATTGACTAGGTATTGCAAAGTAGAATGATCAGTGGACATATTGAAATGTCCGCCCAACAAATAGTGTCGAAAATTTTGTAGTGCATAGACCATCGCCAAGACTTCCCTTTCCGTCATTGTATAATTTTGTTCAACAAAAGACAACTTTCTACTGGCATATGCGATCGGGTGATCCATGTCTCCCTCACATGGCTACGCCAGAATGATCCCCAGTGCAATAGAAGAAGCATTGACATGTACATGGAAATCCTTATCCCAATCAAGAAAAACCAGTATGGTCGCAGAGGCCATCTTCAATTTAAAAATGTCAAAACTTTCCTTTACATTCCTGAGTCCATTCATAGGCTGCATCCTTCTTTAGTAGTTTCTCCATTGGGGCAGTAATCATAGTGTTTCCTTTGATAAACTTGCGATAGTATCCAATATGCCCCAGTGTGGTCCGAAGCATCTTAACATTATTCGGTGGTGGTAAACTTAGGATTAGCACGATCTTTGCCGGATCGACCAACAGACCTTCTTTGCAGATGATGTGCCCCAATAGCATGCCAAATGGTGCACAAAAAATACAGTTTTTATAGTTTAAGGCGATCTAATGCTGGAGACACCTTTCCAGCATTAGCCACAGGTTGTCCAAATGGTCCCTAATTAGTCCATAGACAGTCCAGTCATCCATATACACCTGTAGGAACTTTTGAATAAAATATTTAAATACAGCGACAGCTACGCAAGAGAATACAGCTGGTGCATTCTTCATCCCAAGCGACATGATTGTATATTGAAAACAGCCCCATCCAGTGACAAACGTAGTCTTATAGCTATCCTCCTTCGCAATCCAGATTTTGTGGTAGCCTGAGAATCCATCCATGAAAGATTAGATCTCCTGGCCGCCTACACCTTCAAGAACTTCGTCTGTAAAAGGGGTCATGAATGGATCATGTACACATGCATCATTCAACTTCCTTAGGTCAACACAAATGTGGATTTCTCTTGTCTATTTATCCTAGAACACCATAGGACTTATCCAATCGGATTCTTCTACAGGATCGATGATCCCAACATCAAGCATCCGGTCAATCTCGACCTTCACACGGTCCTTGTATCGTGGATTCATTCGATACGGCCTTTCTTACACCGGTTTTCCATTTGGTTTCAACATGATTTTCATCTCCCCCAGGTCTCCTAAATTTCCCTTCATCTATGAAAACTGTGTCAGAAAAAGGTCCTGGAATTCATGTACCAGTTCTGTGATCTTGGCCATGGTCTCCTCGTCCCATTAGTCTCCGACATTAGCAAATTTTGGGTTTTTCTTTCCAACCCAATGTTGAATTTCCAGATCTTTAGCGACTGACTCATCGAGTCCATCGGTATGTATTGGGATGCAACATCGCAGCTTCCTTCGGAAGTTGGAATATTAACATTCCACAACTCATCATCATCTTCAGGTTCCCCAGACAAGTTGTAGCAGGTCATCATGGAATGGATTGAACAATGCGTATGTGGATCAACTGGATAGGTGACAGGGGTGACCTTGAGTACGACATCACAGATGATTTGTAAAGCATTGCATACCTCTGGGTTGATGTCCTGAAAACTAAACATCTACACAAAACAAACAGGCAACTCTTCCCAAGTGGTGATAGTTCTACGCAACTCTTTCACCACATACCATGATCTCGGCATTTCTTCCAGACTGTGATCAAAAGCATGGACCCATTCATCTCTAGGTCATGGTGCCCATAAAGTATGACACTCGATTAAATGATTGGTCAGATCATTCTGTCCATCATATCTCCCATCATGGTAGGCCTCTAAATCACCAAAGCACACCATCATCAATCTGTGGCACTGTTCTTAGTCATGGATCATCTATTTGTGTGTCTCCCACCATCGAGCCAGAGTAGCCTTCGGTGCTACATCAAGAGCTAGTATCCTTTGTGGTCCAAAAACTTTCTCTTCAAATTCTTGAAAGAAATCTAATAGTCTCGTTAGTCCTTCATAAATGGGAAACTCGATAGTCTCAGTTGCAACATGCCGGAGAGACTGTGTAATCAACCCGCATTTCCTGAATGATACTTCATGCAATCGATTCTACCAATTTTCTAGAGCATCTTTAGAGTTAGAGGACGTGGAACTTGTGCTATGCCATCCAAGTTCTCCATCGACGGTAGGATGGATATAGTATTCAGAGATGTTATAAGTGTGATCCCAAATTCTCCTGACTTCATCCTTTACAGGTTCGATATATCGCCATTCTTACTGAGGGTCAATAGGAGCAATGAGCCTCACATCCTGGTTTTCAAATGTCATAACTCATTTTTTGAAGTTGATAACTACCATGCTATCATTAGCCCGTCCAATCCCTAGTAGCATGGGATAGGAACCACCATCTTCTATGACTTCTATCACATCAAATTCAGCATGTGTTTTCATACCTTCAATGTCGACAACCAAGTTTGAAACACGACCAATGGGATGAACCTTTGCCTGGTTTGCTAGTCACAGCTGTACCGGCGACCATCCCAATGTTGGCTTTCCCAGCAATTTCCAGGTTTGCTTGGTTAGAATGTTTACATCTGATCCAAGATCCAGAATGACCGAGTCAACCTCATAATCACCAATTTAGACATTCATCCTCATCTCCTTTCCTGTCTTCCTTTTTTGCAAAGAATTCACAGTAGAATCCTTCACTGTCTTATCCAGGTGGTGCAATAATGTCTCAAGCTCGACAAGGGCATCAGATTCCCTTACCAGTGATAGATAACTTTCAAAGAACTTTCGCAACGTACCAGGCTGCCACGATGGTCCTGCCTCTGCAGATGGATCTAAAGAAAATGGCATATCAACAATTGGTAACTTACCCGGATTTCTCTCGATTGCGCTCTTTGCGCTGAAGAAGGTGTCTTTCTCTGTTGCAATATCACATGCAACCTTTTTCTTACCAGCGAGCTGAACTTGTAGATGCATTCCATCATCTCTAGTTGTTGCACCAGCGTGAGTGACGATCCCAACGTCAACATCGTTCATTCGTGGCTCGGCCTAAATAGTGGCAACTGTTGATCCTTTATTGAAGTTCATGATGGCAGGTTCTGATTCAATGGTTGATTCATTGGTTGGTTCTAAGTCTAAGGTGGGTTCTGGGTATGATTCTATGGTGGGACCTAGTTCTACATTATGATTTGGTTATGTACTTGGAATGCAGGATGATTATGATTTTGTACGTTCTGTAACTAAGGAATATTTCCTGCCTACCATTTTGCAATCAACTAAGGGTAGCTTTCAACATTATGATTGCTAGCTGCACAGTATGTGTGACTGCGCATGAGGGCACTCCCTCTGATAATGCCCAAATACCCCACAGGTGTAGCACTGAATTGATTCATGACCTTGTCCTCCTCCTCGACCTCTGAACCCTCTGCAGAATCCTCCTTGGTCTCCTCCTTGCTAAAAATGCGGTTGGTCCATCTATTGCTGCAGTGGGTTTGGTTGTTGCTGGACATAGTGCACAGCTTGAACATATTGTGGCTGATTATACTATAGTCGCAGTGCCTGGTTATACTGTGGTTGTACCACCATTTGCGGTGAAGGTGCAAATTACAGCTTTAATATAAACTGTTGCGCGAGGACAAAATGCAATGGAGGTGGTGGTGTATACAACACTTTTGTTGCTAGCTATACTACTTGTGGCTATGCTTGCACTATTCGGGGGTCCTCACCTTTCACAAATTATGAATCATACATCCTTTCCTGGAGCAAATCATAAGCTCGACAGTTTTTGTCATCATGTCCGACTGACCAACAAAATGTATAGTACAAATTTTCTGCCTTGGTAACCATCTTCTGCATGTAATCACAGTTCTCATTTCGATGCCCATAGACCTGACATATGCGACACCATGTTACACCAGCACAACTCAACAGATTCGGGGCTCTTGACAGCAAATAGTTTTGAAACGTTGGGAAGATGTCCTTGGTATGTCTGTTTGCATGGAAATAGGTGCACCAAAGATCATCACGATCTTCCTTTGCCTTTTTAATATCTTGCAGTTGGAGCGTCAAATTGTCCAACTGCGCTTGAATTTGGTTCATTCCGATCGTAGATTCTCCTACTGGTGATGCCTCTAATTTCATCATGGTTTCCATATCCTCACTATGTGTCACAATATTTTGTTGTATTATCAGCTATCTTATATGCAGGACAAGTGCAGTGATGAACCATTCCTTGTGCTGAACATCGCTCATCTGAAAACTGACCCGAGCCATCAATGTCTTAAACCACTGATCAAAGTCCCAAATCGTCTCATTGGGGAACTGTTTGATCTCCTTCAATTCAGTAATATACTGAGCCTCAGATTTTGATTCTTAAATTCTTCAAATAACCTCGTTTGGATCTCATCTAATGTATTCGTGGTACCTCCCTGAGGGATCCTTTTGAATATCATGAACCATTCCAGCACACTGCCCCTTAAAGTAGTGGCAAGATGACTTTTCTTAACATAATCATTGACAGTTTTTTGGGAGGCCCAGATCGCCTCACATAAGAACCAGTACTGCTTTGGATCATCAATGCCATTCCCATTGAATATTGGAACTTCATTTCATCGCTCTCCATTCTAGGCCTTCTTCCTCCTGCTGGTGCTCTATTACTAGACTGTTGCTGACTCATCGGGAAAGTTGACCCAGAGTGTGTATTTTTTCCTTGTGGTGGAGTAGTGCACGGAGGCATGGGCATGTTACTGCTAGGGTTCGATCCTATTGTCCTTCTGGGTGTAACCTGGGCTTGGTAGTCCTCGTCGTCACAAAAAGGTCGCTTCATCCCGTGTGTTTGTTCTTCACAGCATTGCACTTTGATCACAGTAGGACCTTCTCCTGTCCTCTGCCTTTTCTCTCAAAACCTTGCTCCTCCCCTTGTAAAACCAATTGTTTCCTTGGTGAACTTCACATTCATCCCGTGTGTTTGTTCTTCACTAAAGGGCTTATTGGTGTTGAATACAAACTCAGTGATGTATCCTTCTAAGATACTATCCAACCATGCTTCAACTGCCTATGATGCCCTATTATTGGTTTCTTGTAACTCCTGGATCAACTCTGGGGTCCAGGATGTCGAATCTCCTCCTTGAAATTTTGTCTTCTTCTTAGTGAACTTTTCTAGCCATTCTTGCAAGAGGATAGAAAATTCACAAAAGAACCATTTGTGAGGACCGTCATGGATATACCTGTCTAGCCAGTGGCCTGTTGACAACTTCAGATTCTGATTTTCGGCTTCAGTAAACTCTCCCAACTTTAGATCAAACCACCCTTCGATCTTCGGTTGAGTCAGATGCCAAAACATATCCTCCTCTTAATAGCAACTTAGGTCCCGCCAACGGAACCATTTGTTGGTGAAACCCACCAACAAAGCCTCATCAATAGGGGTTGGCACTCTATCGACACCAACCAGTGCAATTTCCCTAAGCACCGACCCAGACAGGTTTTACCCTACCCAGCAACGTTTGTGAAGCAGACGAGGTCTCATCCGAGGCGTTCAAGGGAGAGTTGTTGGAACTGAGTTTCCGACAGTGGGGACGGAGGATATGGGGATCTGATGAAAGGACACCATAACTGCTAGGTCCAAAGCTTTGCATTCGACTTTACACCATTTCCTCAACTTGCAGAATATATTCAAAACTTATGCAATCATTTTAGCATCATACAATTATCACAATATTGCTAATACTGCAGCATTGTCCATAAAACATATCTACCCATAGTGCAACAAACAGTAGCAGAAGAACAGATCGCATCCATACAATAGAAAAACAAATCGCATCGATATAACAGAAAGAGACTAAATCACAGTAACATTATACCAAAACAGGTCATAACATCATAACAGAACAAGTCGCAACATCATAACAGATTAGATCGCAACAGTGATAACATATGATATTTGTGCCACAATTGCCATATCATATTAACCTTGTGCAAAGGACCCACATTACACAATTCTTCTCCAAAACCGGAGACTGCATACATTAGGAAAACCCAGATAACTCACAGATACATAGGAAATTCTTCAAAAAACCAGATCGCACTAGATATTATGCCCCAATTATCCTCTTATGTGATTCTCCTATTCTTCCTCTTTTATCTACTTGCAAAACTAGATCTATAAATAGGCTTGCGCCATTCCATTGAGGGTCCAGTACTTCTAACTAACTTATAACCACTAATGACCTATTACAACAAAACTTGCTAAAATAACATATAAAATATTCAAAGCAGTTATTATTCCACCCATCGCACTAATCTGGCCTTGTGCGATACCGCGTGAGGTTGTGTAGCTTCCATGATGCTACACAACTCACTGACCAAAACCCCTCCCAACAGGCCAATGTTTCCAGCCCTTCTAAGAGTCTAAGGGAGTTCCCTTTCTACTCATTCAAATCACAAGTGTCATATAGGTTCAGTGCTCATCAACCCTTCCACTCAAAATTACTAGAGCGAGAGAAAAGGCCATTTCCTCGCTCAAATACTAAGTCTAGTTTGAGAAAGGGTGCGTGCTTCTTCTTTTCTTCCTCACTCCGCATAACTCTAACCATAAAAAGGTGATAGAGGGTCAGTGCTCCTTATCCTCCTTACCCAAATTTCATATGTGTGAGGAATGTCCATGTGAGAATTGCTTCACATTGAGATCTAGGAGCTAGATCAATATTCACAATCTAAGTTATTCACAAAATATGCAAGAGAAAAACAAAAGAGAACAATATAACACACATAGATGGTTCCAATAAATGATATTTCTATTAGTTTAAAAATTTTATATCTATATGGAACATACTTATAATACATTGGGGAAAATTCGTGATCCCTTAGAGGCAATATGGATGCATACAAGTGTCAAGCTAGGATTTGATCCCTAAACCCCCCTAGGTTGACCAATAGCCTCCCAAACATTACCAAACAGTCACAAATGCAAGTGTGGAAATGTATGGAGGCATGATGGGTCATAAATGAAGGCATGTTAGGCATGGGTGAACACATGTGTGAGTGGGAGAGTCTCTAGGAGCCAATAAATGCCCAAGAAGATCACAAAACAACCACATTCACACACTAGTGCCCTTAGTCAAACATATTCCATAAATTAAGGGATAAGGAGTGGTATGTAATCAATGAGGGTGCCTAGGTTGACATAATGATGAAACTAGAGAGTTTCAACTATCAGGATGATCAAATTGGTGTGCCTCAACTGTGAGTTAATGAGCCGGAAATCACCTAATACACCAATATTGATCAGTATAACCTAAGTAGGATCATATAAAATAAGTACAAGACAAATGAAAATGAATCCTAGGTGTAATACAATGGTACTAAGGTATATTAATTCTCTAACACCCCCCCTTAATCCTAACTTAGTACAACTTATACCAAATGTTTATTGAGGCCTTAGCAACTAAGGCTCAAGTCACCTCTTATAAGAAAATTTTTATTTGTCCATGTAAAACAAGGAAAGAGGAAAAACCTCATGGGGAAAATACTCCCTCAATAATGGACATGACAGAGATGATAAAAAATGTATTCAAAAGGTCCTCTTCTTCACTTGAATGAGCTGAAATAACAACTTTTTGGTAATGGACTTGGTGAAGATGTAGTGGATGCCAAGATGATGCATCAATGTGTTGTAGACAAAGATCGTGTGGAGAGGGCCTTTGATGGTCATCATTTGCTAATGGATTAGCATAATAAGAATGTATTTTTATGCCAGAATACTCATATATAGAAGAATAATAAATCATGGAAAATATATCTCTGCAAACTCTTTCCCAAATAACATCAAAAGATTTAACAAACTCTACCTCAAGTGTAGCTGCCATATCATGAATAAAACCATGAATCTTCTTCCCAATTTGATGAAACACCTTCATAACTATGTAATAAAGTTCATGATTCTATGAATTATAATAACATATGTCAGATACAACAGAAAATATCATAGTTATGGTGTCTCCATGATTGAATGGGTCCATAGTGGGAGAAGAGTGAGCAACTAGATCACACCTACAGTTGAGCGAACCTGGAGGGTCTTGAGATTTGAAACTTGAACCATGAGTGGTGATATCAAGTCCAAACATATGGAAAAATAGTCCAATAAAGTAAAAATCCATGTTTTTCCAACCAATGATTAATTACATACAAGACATAAAAGCAAAATACACAAGTGACATAGCATTGGAAACTAGGCAATTTTGAGATTTTCCAACTAGTGAACTTGAGGGTTGTCGGGTATTTAGGAATGAAATGGTTGGGAAAATGAGTCTATGAATGTCATAGGATGTATATAATCCTATATTCCACCTTCATAATCAGAATAGGAAGGATCTAAATGAAGTGGGATATATCTTTCAGAAGACACATCGGGAACTAGTAGAAAATGACTAGTTTCTGGAGGAAACTTTGATGAACTGGTTGGGGTTTCTTCCAAGGAAGGAATTGAGGTTTCATATTATGATAAATAATAATTTAATCATAAAAATATCCATCTGAAACATATATATGAGGAATATTTTTCTCCCATGCACACAAATCATGTGTAGTCTTACCATCTTCTTGCTTGTGCTCCCATCTTCTTGCAAAAGATGGAACACCAATATTGTTCTCCTCAAGGAGCTTGGTCATGATGTCCATATTCTTTATGAAGCAATATATTTAATGATGTGAAACTTTGAAATAACCAAATATGGGTCTCTCTTTATTTTTCTTCATCCTCTTGTATCTCAAATCCTCATCAGTTGAACTAGAGCTTTCTGTATCTAAATGCTTCTTCTCCTTCTCTCTGTTACTTCATATCCTTGACTTTCTTCTTTCTTTTGGATTTTTTTGACACACCAGAAGAAAGGGATTGATCCTTGGTGGATTTTATGGAACCCATTTGCACTAAATTGTCTTGCTCATGAGTCAAAGACTCCATGAATTTCACCAGCGCAAGCATCCTCCAATTTATAGTTGTGAGCTTGCTTGAGTGGAATGTTGAAACAAACAAAGAATACTCAGGCCCTAGATTAGAAAGGATAGACAAGATAAGATGATTATATTTATTCTCTATACCACACTATTTTAGCTGAAGCACCAACGCTTTGAACTTGGTGAAGAAGTCTTGGATTGTCTCATAGTGAGCTGGACTAAGTGAGATTAGCTCATTTTCAAGCTGATGGCCTCTCATCTCATCAGTCTTCCCAAATAGTGACTCAAGCTTGAGAAAAAATTCATTGGGTGTGCAAGACTGTCTACATGGAACAGAACATCTCTCAAAGTACTGAAACAAAGCATACCAAATTCCTCATTAAGTATGTTGAAGTACTTAGCTTTCTCCACAATAGAGTTGGGCTCGGTATCAGTCCCCATGGTGACTCTATACAGGAATTTCGACTTCAGATGGATCACCATTTTATCCTTCCATTCAAAAATTTGAATGGGGTCAGCAATACACGATTCTTCTCCATTTTTCTTGCACACTATGTGAAAAAAACAATGTTGTACCTGCAATGCAAACACTCAAATTTTATGTAAAATTCCCTAAACAACAACTCAAACACTCTTAGTTTTGATTTGTAGCTCCACACAGATCTGATACCATGTGAGAATTGCTTCATGGTGAGATCTAGGAGCTAGATAAATATTCACAATCTAAGTTGTGCACAAAATATGCAAGAGAACAACAAAAGAGAACAAACTAACACACATAGATGGTGCCAATAACTGATCTTTCTATTAGTGTACAACTTGTAGATATATATGTTACATACCTATAATACAATGGGGAAAATTTGTGAGCCCTTGGAGGGAATTTGGATGCATCCAAGTGTTAGGATAGGATTTGACCCCTAAACCCCCCTAGGTTGAACAATAGGCTCCCAAACCTTACCAAACAGTCACGAATGCAAGTGTGAACATGTATGGAGGAATGATGGATCATAAATTAAGTAATTATAAGAATGGGTGAACACATGTTTTATTAGGAGAGTCTCTAGGAACCAATAAATGTACAAGCTGAAGACCAAAAAACAACCACATTCACACACTAGCTCCCCTAGTCAAACATATTCCATGAATTAAGGGATAAGGAGTGGTGTGTATTCAATGAGGACACCTAGGTTGATAGAATGATCAAACTAGAGCACCTAAACTGTCAATATGATCAAATTGGAGCACCTCAACTTTAATTTAATGATCCATAAATCACCTAATAGACCAATAATGATTAGTATAATATAAGTGGGATCATATAACATAAGTAAAAGAGAAATGAAAATTCCTCCTAGGTGTAATACCATGGTACTAAGGTATATTAATGCTCTAACATTCCAGCATAATTAAAATAGGGGAGAAAGGGCCAACATTCTAAGTCCTCCCAATGCTCCTCCACTCTTCCTCCAAAAATTTACAGAGCAAAAGAAAATTCTAGTTTGAGAAAGGGCCCATGATATTTCTTCACTTCCTCAGTGCCAATCACTCTAACCATAAAAGGGTGATAAAGGGCCAGTGCTCCTTCTCCTCCTTACCCAAATTTAAGAAGTGTGAGGAAGGCCAATCGTAATTATAATAGGGGAATAAGAGTAGAAAGGGACAATATTATGAGCCCTCCCAAGAGTCTAAGGGAGTCCCTATGGTACTCATTAGAATGGAACAAGTGTAGATACCATTTAGTGCTCCTCAACTCTTCCTCCCAAAATTACAAGAGTGAGAGAAAAGGTCATATCCTCACTCAATGACCATGTCTAGTTTTAGAAAGGGCCCATACTCCTTCACTTCCTCACTCCTAATCACTCAAACCATAAAAGGGTGATAAATATCCAGTTCTCCTTCTCCTCCTCACCCAAATATCAGAAGTGTGAGGAAGGGCCATTGTAATTAGAATAGTCTGATGGTAATTAATAGACCTGATGGTTTATTCCTCCATATCAACATTATTAGGCCAATTCTAATATTGTCGACATCGACTTTGAAATCCGTGAATGTAAAATGGATCATAACAAAATCCTCTTGATAAAAAGGCCACATTAATTCCTCATTGCGTGGATTGGATAGACTAATGATGCACTAGAGATTCAACAAATAAGGTAGATATCGTAATGACTATGTACACAACATTACCAAAATACCCAGTAAAGGTATGTAGCTAAAAACAAACATAGAGCACTACAAATACTCTAGAAACAATCTTAAATACCAAAATATAAAATTGGAAACATTAAAATAATTTAAAAGTAAGACCATAACAAATCACTACTATGAAAGTGTAATAAATTATATGATTAACAGAATTATTACATTTTAATTTTAATTAAATAGTCTAACAATAATTAATAGACCCAAGGATTTATTATACCATCACAACATCACCTTCCAAATTCGACAGTATCAATCCATTCTGACATTGCCGACATCAGCATCAACATCGAAATTCGAAAATATTAAATGGATCATAACAAAACACATCAACGTACCGATCCCTATTTCTTTGCATATAATGTTCAAAGTCGACATGGTCACATCAAAAGTAAGCATAACACCTTCGAAATGTCGATCACAACACTAGCACATCAAACCTCAGAAGATAGAAACGACGCCACAACTTCAAAATATGACTCTGATTCCATGATCGACATTGCCACATCAGCTTTTGAAGTCCACCTATCAACATAAACAATGAATATTAACACCCTCCAACTCGATATTCAAAATTCAGACATCCAAACGTGTCCTCAATCTATACCATTTGATATCGATTATGCCAAAGTCAAAATTTGAAAGTCTATAACGTGCCGACGGATTAGAGAAAAATATTTAGACACCTTTCCATATTACTACAATAAATGCCACATAACCAAACTTGGGATTTGATGGAAACCATTTAAGGAAAACACCACCATAGGATTAACTTTCAATCTACAAGTTTGCAAGAGTCACAAAATGCAACTAGATTCAATAAATGTGGAGTCAATAATTGGAATAAAACATGCGATAAATGATGTTGGTGGCTCGTTACTTGGATGGGATATTAGGGAGGTGGTTCTATGGTATTTCATATATTGTGTCAATATGAAATAATATACTAGTCCATCTTCATAACATATTCATAGTCGATCCATCCCATCCATTTGATCCCTTATTTGTCATTCATGCTTTCATGTGTAAATGCAATCATGAAAATATTAACTCAGCCACCATATCCCTGGTTCATGATTTCACGTCCAACCCACGACATGGATATTTTCATCTCACTATCATCCTACATCTATATATCGACACGTACTCCTCCATGTAGGTCTAGCCATCCCATGGCTACTGCAATTCAACCTCCCTAAAATTGTATATTCACTTCGATTAACCAAGGGTTGATCATACGTCCAAAACCGCAGCCAAGCCAATTAAGTTTTTGTGTCAAAATTGAAAAAATATGCTAGTTCAACTTCAAAACATATTTATATCCAAGTCATTACTTCCATTTGGTCCCTTGTTCAAACATTTCCCCCACTTACACATATAATTCCAAAGGAATTTTCAACATGAAAATCCTGGCTCAACAATGAGATTCCCAACTCATAATTTCAAGTCTAATCCATGACATGTAAATGGCCATCTCATTATCGTGACTACATATATATATGGAAATTTACAACAACTGAAATTCATTTCCTTTCTCACCACAGTGATCACTGTCTCAAGTTGTCACATCCCCTCCCCTCTACCTCGTCGAGGAGAGGATGCGACTACACTGTTGTTGTCTATCAAATCGGGAAATATAGCCCCATGAACATAATAATAAAATGCATTGAAATAAAATACATATGAAATTGTATAATTCATTAAAATATAGTGGAAGAAAAATACATTCAACACATTCAAGCATCCGACATGTTCATGATAATTTAAAACAAATATAGTTGGAGAACTTAAATACACAAGAAAAACTTATCTTGAAAAGAAGTTGTCCTGCAACTAGCTATGTCACTACAACATTCCACCCAACCATAGGCTAGTGTGCTCATCAATATCTCAACACCACTTCCACCCCTAATCTGTGCATGGTTTCCCCAAGGAAATAGGGAACAAGAGGCTCACACATATCCAAATACACATAAAACCTCAATAAAGCCAAACACAGTTGGGTTTATTACGATGCTAAGGTAGTGGTAAGGAGAATTGCTAAGATAGTGAGCTCAACCATAGAGCTATGGACACCTGCATAAGATGTTTCTTGGCCTCCACAATACCTACACACCCAACACAAGGAAGTATCCCCTTCACTGCTACACATTCGCTCAGGCCATATCTTCCCTTCCAGTGCTCTTCAGGGTATGCATAGAAAAATAGCCAGCCCCTCTTGATCTGTCAGTGAGGTTCCTCTCTTCACTAGGTTTATCAATCCAATTCTGGCCTCTTCCACTCCTAATGGTTCATACCAAAGCAAGGATCTATAGAACAACAAAACATGAGTGCTCAGTATGGACAAAATGTCCTAGGAACCAAAATAAAAAATGGTAAAAATGAGGAAAAAAAACATGGGTGAGCAATACGAATTTGGAAACCATTTATGGTCTTTACGAGAGTAAAAAGGCCTCAACAAACACCTAAAATCGTGAGTCTCCTCTCCAATTATTTGTGCAACACCAAAAACAAATTCCGAGGCATGGAGAAAATGAAGAGAACTGCCGAAAACATGAAGGGAAGCACACATGTAGCTTCAGTTGCATGGGGAAATGAAGGACGTGGGTGAATAATGGGTTGGGCAGATATTTTTGGTTATTTACTTTCCCAATAAGTCAAAAACACATTTTTCAAAAATGATGGCTTGCCCAAATTCGAATTGGACTGCCATACTCTTCCAATCCCAAGGCATTAACTACCTCAACCAATTTCTGGAAGAAATAAGTGATTGGGAATAAAAGAAAAAAATGGGTAGTTGACAGCTTTATGGGTTCTCCCATTGACATTTGGATTTACCCTATTGGCTCAAGGGTTTGAATAATTTCCCTCCCTATTCCTTGTGAAATCATGCCCCCATCTCTTTTGTTGCATTGACATAGCTAGTCGTGGTTATTTTTTATTAATTTGCATATTTACATAATGTATTAATTTATATTATGCCTGGCTAGCACGATGTTGGAGGAGCTAGTTGGTGAGCCAACTAGACTAGTTAGTAGACTAATTAGAGATTAGGTTGGCCTCCAAAGGTCATTTTGGTTAACTGAACCAACAAGTAGTTATTCATAATTGTTTTGTAATCATATATAATAGGCTGTTGAGCCGGATACGAACTTGGTTCGGTTTGATGCTTGTATGAACCCATATGTGTTTTGTGTAATATAAGTTGTTATTCAACCTACTATCTTTTTCTCTTGTCTCTATTATGATTATATGATTCTTTATGTGTATTATTGGTAACTTAGTGATCTGAGTAATTACAATATTGGTTCCATTGCCGGTAGTACATGTACAGATGAAATGACCATTAGCAGATGACCTCAGAGCAAGATATTAAGGACTGGTGGGAGCGTAATATCACAAACTATTTGTAGAACTATGCTCAAAGAAACAAGCTAACTATTTCCCGGGTGAAGGAGAAATTCTTCACTGAAACACATGAAAAGTTTGTAGAATCGATGCCTCAGTTTCTAAAGAAATTACTGGATGAAAAATCCGATAGACACTAACGAACAAAAGTTGCTCCAGAAACTTATACGGGACGGATGAACAAACCTGTCAGAGTGGTTTGATAAAATCACAGATGAAATTGTCAGGAACAAGCCGTGGAAGAGAGAGTCTCGGTCAAAACTATCGAAAATAGGTTCTATACCGACTTTACTGAGCAATTTCTTTGCTCACTGCTGACTCTTTTATTTAAATTCTTGATTGATAAAGGAGTAGGACATATTTTTTAGCCTTGTCCATCACTGATCGAACCGCCATCGAATACCAACTGGGCGGAGAGGCAGAAAGTGTGGGATAAGTTCATCACAGAAAGGGAGTGGGAGTACTTCTTGAGCAAATAAAAAGAAATATCCAGGCTTACTAAATCATACGGTAGGATATGGGGGGCTAGCTTGTCATGTGTTGAGGTGGAGTAGAAGGATTCTAGTTGAATTTAAAAGGAACCACCAGCAATGAATAGTCGGGCCAAGAAAGAAATAATTCAAACAGTGACTCACAAAAGAAATCTAGATTTTTAGAAAAGAGAGAGAGATAAGAGGCAGAAGAGAATGGAGGAATGAAGAGAGCGGGCCATTGCACTTCAGATAAGAATGAATACCAGGGTGACTGAATAAGAAGGACATTCTCTAGATTCGGGTCATGACCAACAAGACAACGGCGTAGATGAGGAATAAGTGTCACCAATGGAAGAATATCTGTGGATAGTGTAGTGTGAAGCTCTCCATATTGAGATACCCTAGGAGGTAAGACCTCAATCTCTAGTTAATCCGAACCTAAGTGTCTGAGTGTAGACCATTGTTGAAGAGGACCTAAGGCTACAATATGGTGAGTTTGACATATGGAGTTGACTAGATGAAGAAGGAAATGATGTCGATCATCTGGTAATTCGTCGACCTAAGGAAGGAAATTGGGTCACATTCCAAACGTACCCGTCCAACCGAAGTATCAACCTACTCTGCCTAGGAAATGAAAGAGCACCCTGCCTGCCAGACACAACTTTAGGAAACACAGAAAAATCAGATCCACGAAGGAGAATATCCGAGCTACAACAATTATCTTGGCCTTCAATAGAAGAAGTCGAATTGATCTGACTAATTGTTGAGGAGGAATCGACAAATAAAAATTTCGACGAGAAAAAGAGTTCAATCAAAACTAGTTGTGACCAACATAGATCCACAGAGAATATCCCACGACCCCCACCACCACCATCTGAAGTAGACACCAATGCCGACAACATGGGGCATGGCGTAGCACACATCCCCCTTTATGAGGGTGATGAAGATCCCAGACGAGACATGGGAGGCTAACACTGTAACTAGTAAATATAAACATATGGAAGAGTTTCTTGGTGCCTTGAGGAAGCGGTAACTAACTTGGTATATGACATATACTGAGAAGACACCTAATGCAACCAAGGAAGAAATTAGACAACAGTTCTTATCCTTCTTCAAAACACCAAATGCAAAGAATATTGTGGCAAGAAAGCTGAAAACAATTGTTCAAAAACCCATAGAAACTATTAGGGACTATGACAAGCGATGGAAGGACCTATTGAGCCAATTAGACTATAACATTGATGAAGAATTATTAATTCATTGGTTTCTTGCAGGACTTGTACAGAATATCCAAATACATATAAGTCTGGACACATTCCAATCATATGAAGAAGCACTCATGAAAGCACTGCAGGTCGAGATGGACAATGACTATCCAACACACCCTGTCGACAACTACATTAAGGAGTAGTTGGAAATCATGCAAAAATCACTAAGAGAACTAAACCTCAAAGGTCAAGATATCTAGTGCACGAACTGCTTGACAGACAGGCATACCAAGGACAACTTCCAACAAGAATTCACTCAACAACATGTCCGTTTTGTTCAAACGAAGTGTTTCTATGACATTTTCCAAGAACATGGGTCACACACAACGAAGGACTATCCATACAATATGAAAAAAGGAAAAGCTTCCTGGTGCGCGGTCTGTGAAGTAAAAATTCATGCGACAACTGACTACCATTTGAACCTAAAGAATCGACAAAACTACCATGCAGTCAATGAGACAAACATTGTTGCTCAAAAAAATGATAATATCTCGAGAAACAATGAACAAAATGAACCAAGTAACCAACGTTACAAAGGCCGATGATATGAGCACCGATATGACAATCGTCGTGGAGGATTTGGAGGTTGAGGCTGATTCAATGGAAATCGGGACAATAGACCATGGCGACAAATTCAGTGTTTTGCATGCTATAAGGAAGGCCACTGATATGTAGACTATTCGTATAAAGATTGAACAGACCTGAAATTTTGTACTAGTTGTGGAGTGCATGATCACTCACTAGAGGATTGTTCGACCATACTTGACAAAATAAATAGGAAGAAAAATGTTAATGTCTTATCGTGTGTTTAGAAATGTGATATAATTCCTGCAAAGAATTTACATGTAGTCACTAGACAAGGAACAAAAACTGGTAATGATAATCCATGCATAAGTAAAATAAAAAACAAAGACAATTATCCTAACCCTATAAAGGAAAAAAAAATTGTACAATGATGCATAAAACATGTTCCAAGAATTCACCCGACAAAAATAAATCGATAATAGTCGACAGGATATCTCACAAGAATTACTTAACTTAATACATAATGACAAATCAGTAGCACAGTTTATTGATTTGCTATATAATATTAAGAAAAAACCTAGCATGGAGAAACAAACTAAAAATATATGTAGCCTAAATCAGAAATATAAGAGCGATGCCGACCCTCTTGTTGACCTGGAAATTGAGGGATATCACGTTCGACAAGTTGTGCTCTAATTTGAATCCCAAGTAACTATTATGACGTGGGATACATGGGAACAACTAGACGAACCTTGACTAAACAAATTAGGCATGTATCTAAAGTTGGCAGATCAAATACTGATCGAACCCATCAATGTATTGCGTAATGTCGACACGACCATCAAGGGAATTACTATGAAATTTGATTTCAAAATCATAGACCCTAAAGAAGGATCCAATTCTTTCTCAGACTTGGTGGGTCGACCATGGGGTAGGAAGATGAAAGCATCAATTTTGTTAGACAAAGAGAGCATAAAACTCAAAGGAAATGGATAGAAAGTAATTGTCCCTATTCATCCTTCTCAAGGAGAACCTTGGACTGAACCAATAAATGAAGAATTCGATGTTCGACAACTTTACAAAATTCAAAATAACGAAGAGTATATTGAGCCAAATATCTATGAGGAACTTCACTTGGGTAACCAAGATTCTGTCAGATATAATTTAGATGTAGAATTATATGATTGGGATATAGAAAATTATGAAGCTCAAGCACAAGGATACTAGAATATCCAAGCCATATAAAATAAATCGACTCAACAATGCTTCTCCGTGTCCATCATTCCAAATATATTTGAAAGGAAAATTAGGGAATACCCTTCTTTAGCGTTGATTAAAATAGAAAATAAACAATCTCTTTGGTACAAATAAAGAGAATCACCAATCCTCCATGTCGAACAAGTCTCCAAAAATTTAGGCGAGCATGGACGAATACAAATATTTGTTGAGACCTTTAGAGATCAAGCTGCTCGATGGTGGGATACCCACCAGTTGAGGTTACAGACATGGACAACAGCTTCGACATACTTCGTCTAAAGATTCGACGGAAGGAAGCTAATTAAATAGCAACAAATACCAGTCTTCACAAAAGGACAAAACCCTGAAAATCACATAGTATATGCGAAAAGGAATGGACAAGACTTGGGTACAAAGACAAACACACATGGCCACACTGATTTCCATCCTCACTTGACGATTTAACAAACAAATGGTATAAGATGGAAGAAGGTCAAGGAGAAACATTCATATGGAAGGAACTTAAGGGAAATTTCATTAAAGACTTTAGATTCATGCCGAAAGATGAAAAACTGGTCGAAGCAACAAAACAAATAAAAACATTAATTATACACACTACTGTTCATCATAATTCAACATAAAACCATAACCTACTGAAAGCATCTTGCAATAACATTTGATCGAATAGAATACCACAGTCGATTGGAGAATGAGCACACTCATGGAAAAATATTTTAGTGGAAAACTAATCATCTAGAAATGATAAAACCAATTAAATAAATATTTAAAGTTGATTCGACCAACAAGGATGCTACTGATAGGATGACAGCAGCAGAATTTCCCACATCATTTTCTCAGTTTAAGGAGGGAAGTCGACAAATCAACAAAAATAAGGCGCTATAATGGATGGATGCGAAGGTCAAAACTAAAGAAGTCGACATCTCCAATGATGATTGACAAAAAATGGCATGAATAGGTGATGATTGGAATGGCGAACAAACAACCAAAATAGTTAACCTACTTAAGGAATTTCAGGATGTCTTTTCTCGAGACTATAAATATCTTAAAGGATTAGTACAAGAGATGGGTGAAATGAATATAGACATAAACCTGATGCAATACCAATTAATAAAAGGCCTTATAAACTAGCTCACAAATACAAAGAAATAGTGAAAAAAGAGATCGACAATATGCTAGCAGTTGGAATGGGAAAGTCCTATGGTTGTCTAACCGAAAAAGCATGATCCGACAAAACTGAGAATTTGTGTTGATTTTTGAGAGCTAAATAAATTCACTTTAATAGATCCATTTCCTACACCATTCACAGACAAAATCTTAAATTAAGTTGCAAGACACTAATGCTACTCATTTATAGATGGATTGTCGAGATATAATCAAGTTTCGATTGCAAAAGAAGACCAGAAGAAGACAACATTTGTCTATGAATTTAGGTCATTTGCATATAATTTTATGCCATTTGGATTAAAGAATGTGCCAGCTGTGTTTTTGAGGATAATGGTCAAAACATTTCAATAATACATATACAAAACGATAGCGATATACTTTGACGATTGGACAATATACTCCATGTTGAAATATCACTGTAAGTGGCTAAGACTAATGTTGGAAAGATTTCAACAAATCTAGTTATCTCTCAATATAAGGAAATTCATCTTTTTGACTCCCATAGGAATCCTATTGGGACATATCGTATGCAAAGAAGGCATCAAAGCTGACTTTGCAAAAATAAAAATCATTCTGGACCTAAAACCCCTGGTGAACCCAAAACAAGTCAGAGTTCTATTAGGACACACGGGCTATTACAGAAAATTCATTCGTCATTATTCAAATATGACCTACCCTTTGGAAGAACTATTGAAAGAATATTAGGAGTACAAATGGACTAAGGAATGTGATACTTCATTCGACATGTTGAAGAAAAACCTAGTCGAAGCACCCATTCTTAGGTTCCCAAACTGGTTAGTTAAATTTCACGTCCACATTGATGCATTAGGCATAGAAATAGGTGCAATCTTAACTCAACCTGGAAATTATGGGATGGACTATCCAATTGTGTATAGCAGTAAAAAACTAAACAAGGAAGAATGTAACTATTCAACGACATAAAGAGAGGCATTAGGAATGGTATTTGCACTATAGAAATATCGACATTACCTATTAGCAAATCCGTTCATATTCTACACAGATCACCAAGCCTTAAAATACTTGGTAAACAAACCTTTACATCATGGAAGAATATGTTGTTGGTTGTTACTTTTCCAAGAATTTGATTTCAAACTATTAGTTCGATTAGGGAAGCTAAATGTCGGCCCTGACCACTTGTTAGGAATCGACACGGGGGAGGAACCGACAAGAGTCGAAGATGATCTTCCAGATGCACATATATTTCGAATAGAAGTTGTACCAGTAGAACTAGAAGAAATAACTCAATTCTTAGAGAATGGTCAAGCACCTGAAGGTATGAGCACTAAAAAGAAACAAATTCTAGCAATGAAGGCCACACCATACACTCTAATGAACGGATTCTTATACAAAATAGGCTTGGATGAATTACTTCGTCGGTGTGTTTTAGAACATGAAAGAGAAAACATAATGCATGAAGCACACTATGGACCAGTTGGAGGACACTTTCAGTCAGATACGACTGCCAAAAAGATCCAACAGTCAGGGCTATGGTGTCCGACATTACACAAATATTGTCGAAAGTTTGTTTGTAAATGTGATCGCCGTCAACATTTAGGCCGACCCTTACCTAGTACTGAGATGCCCTTAATATCGTTAAATACAAGTTTAACATTATAAATTTGGCCTATCAAGTTCATAAGACCATTTCTAGTTCCAACAAGAAGGATAGGTGCACGCTACATCATAACAGCAGTAGAGTATGTTACTAAATGGGCAGAGGTAGAACCTATTGAAACCTGTTCTAGCGAAGTGGCTTCCAAGTTCATATATGAAAATATAATTACAAGATTTGGTTTTCCATTGACCTTAATTATCGACCAAGGATCACATTTTATTAACAGAACTATTGCAGCATTGACGAAGTAATGCAAAATCGACTACAGACAAAGTACAATTTATCACCCTCAGTCTAATGAGGCAGTAGAATTGTTAACCCGAAAAAACCCTCACTCAGCTCCACATGGCCTACACCACCCAAGGACACCCATATAGGACCCTCATTTCACCCCATTAGACCCCCACACCCTCAAAAAGGCTTAAGAATGAGAAAAAGGGCTTAAAAACCCCAAAAAGAGCCTAAGTAAGTTCTCTTAGGGGCTAAAGCCTCCAAAATGGGGCTAAAACCCATAAAAGGAGCTAAAAAGCCCAAAAGGGGCTAAATTTAGGGAGAAAGGGGCTAAAAGCCCAAAAAAGAGGCTAAAACCCCAACCAGGTGCTTAAAACCCTAAAAATCCCCCAAAAAACTATAAATAGAGGGGTGGGGGTCACTCTCGAGACATTCTTCCCTTGCATACTGTTATGTTGCCCGTGGATGCCTTGACACCCTTTGTCTCTCAAGCCACCCACATCCCCCCTCTCATCCATTCATTCTCCCATTGAGCCATAGCTTTTCAAATTTCCAAGAGAGAGAGAGAGAGAGAGAGGTGCTTCTTCCAACCACGACATGGTGACCCATTACACCAAAGAGAAGGTATACATGTGTATTCGCTTTTATCTAATCTATTACTTGTTTGCAGGATTTTCATTTTCTCTTTGCAGGTTTTCTAATACGTTTTTGCAGGTTATTAGGAGTTGAATCCTAACATTGTTTGCAGAGGGGTTCTCCATTTGCTTTTTCATTACTGTCCAGCTTCATTTTTGCTTTTCTTTTCTACATTTCCATACAGGAACCTATCCTTCCATCCTATAGATGGAAGGTATCTATTCCTACCCTGTAGCAAGGGAGATATACCTGCTACAGAACTGGCGACCATACCAGGTCGATCCCTGGGTCTGTTTTTAAAATTTTTCAAGTTTTAGTTTAGTTTTTCCCTAGGTTAAATTTTTGTCAAATCTAGTTTAAATCTTATTCATTTAAAATTTTTGTTACTGCCAAAAACTCCACAAGGAAAATCCTAGTCCATTTGTCCATAGTACAGGTTACTTTCGGCTGGATCTGACTCAGGATAATAAAAAAACCCCAATCCAGAGCATGTCACACTTATCGAGCCTAAACAGGGGACCAAGTCGCTCATTTAGGCCTCACAGGTGTGACTAGGTAGCCCTTTTCCCCCCAAAAGGTGTGACTTCCTTCAGAAAGACAGACCGCTTCTGTCTGCAGAATCTGATCAACCCCCTCACCTGTTTCTGGAAAAATTTGGTGACCCCCTCGCCACATTTGACCCGAAACATGCGATCTGTCACTCAGAAGTTGGTTTTTAATAACTAGGGACTATCAATGCGGCTCAGCCGCCTCTGTCCATCCGAATTGTTGATTTATATTTCTGTTTTATTTTACTGCAATTTCATTCACAGAACTAAGTGTAAGTTAAAAAAATTTAATGGGTTAATGAATCTAGCCTAACTAAAACTTACCTAAAATCAAGAATATTGCTTACCCTTCCTCCTCTACCTAGTCATCACCCTTTGGGGTATTCTAGGATAAGACAAAGGGCATAGCTCATATAGTAATAGGCCCTTCACCCAATATTGTTCGAAACCACCAAAAATGGGTGACTTGGAAGGTAGAGGGGGTAGAGAAAGAGGGCTTCTCACAGTGCTAAGCGTCCTCCCTGTTGACTAACCTTGCATCCGAGAGGTGACCTATGGATCTATGGATGGGATTAGTCCCATTATGTTGAGAGCCCAACACCTTCTCCTGGTTGAAGAAGAATATAGGTGTAAGGTAGTCACCTAGTTAGGCTATCACAATTCAGGGTAAAAAATGGTATATGTCTACAAAATTTCTGTTTATTTACTGCCTTTAACCACAATATGATTAACTCTATGGAATATTCATAAACCATGTGCAGCCACTAGATAATAGAAAAACCAAAATACATACACACCATAGCACGTAAATCAACCCAACTCAGTTCATGATGCTGAGAGAGCCACTAAAATTTACAAATTTACACTAAGTCAAAAATCTGTAGTCTTTGAGGACATAAGTCCTTGACTGCCTCAACCATGGGAAGTACTTGGGCTTAGCCCAGAAACTCATTGTGAGGAGTACCACAAGAACCCCAAAGTAGCTGGCTGCTGAGAGGAATTTCCAAGCGAAACGGGCAACAACCCCTACCGATTGAGTAGAACGCCCATGAGGAAAAATCTAAGCGTTGTATTCTGGCAGTCTTGGTGGCCGAGTGACCACCTATAGCCAATAGGAAGCCATTTGAAACTGGGGTCCAAAAAATCATTTCCACCATTTCATACACAAATCTAACATAATTGATCCCTCATGCTCTTCCTCACACCTAAGAGGCAAACCACCACAATTCAGGTCATTGAACTGACATCGTCGAGACGATTCTCAATGACCTCTCACACCATCAGAAGGCCACACAGCCTCTGATTTAGATTCAGACCCATATTAGGTTGAATCAGACCTACACACTGCACCATCAAACCCCATGGCTGGTGCAAACCCGGATCCATTTTTTGGCATAGCAATCACTAGTGGAGCCATGTCCACACCACAAACTATCACTAACAACCCTGCAGGTGGTCCCAACACGGTCATGCAAACTGTCATCAGTCAAATGCCACCACCCATAGTGACCACCCAAGCTGTCCCACATGCAATGCATGGGGCCCAGTGGCCCTTCCACCTACCCTACCCCTCCTATCATACATGGGGGTACTGGCCCTTCCGTCCACACTATCCCTCCCACCACACTTGGGGGCACTGGACCATCTATAATGGCACCACCAGTTCCCCCAGCTATGCAGATGCATTATGCACCTGCAAACCCCACCACCATACCTGCCCCATCTCACATCAGCCTGGGGTCAAACATGCCCTTCATGGCTCATCTCAACTTGCCTGATTTGGCTTGATTGACAAATGACCCCATCCACCATCAAACTTTTTATCCTCCCATGCCAACCAAACTCCCCTCAGATATTCCCAAGTTTGAAGGGAAGGTAGGGGAGTGCCCCCAAAACCACATCATGACATTTCATCTATGGTGCTCATCAAACAACATCATAGATGATTCGATCAAGCTAAGACTGTTCCAACGCACCCTCACAGGTGTTGTAGCCAAATGGTACATTGAGCTACCACAAGCCAAGTACCCAGATTTCAACTCCCTAGCCTTCATGTTCCTACAATATTTCCAACTCCCCATCATATATGATGAAGGCGAGGAGATCTGGTTATCTTACTGCCAGAAAACTGCGACCCATATAACTGAACACATCCGTGAGTGGCGGCGACGCTGTAGTCTATGTAAGATCCAACTCGATGACATGATCTTCCTAGATTGGTTCCTCAAGAACTTGCTCCCACCCATAACAAAGGACATTGCATCTGAACGTCCCTAATCCAAAGAGGAAGCCATGCTAAAATCCCAACAGTTTAACCTGATCTATGCACAGTCTGGATACCTTTACACCGTCATTCCAGACACTCCCGGCATGGGAACCCCCTACCGGGATGCACCGGGGGCATCCCATGCTGCAGATGGCATCATAGGCTCGGTCTCCCAATAGCCATAACACCGTCCGACACCACCTGCAGTACCACCACAACCAAGCAACACTGCTAGTGTTGCCTACCAAAGCCAAACTTTGGACTATGCAAGAATGGTGTCCTAGTCCGAAGCAGGCTCAGGCCTTGGCTTAGCCAACGCAGCAATACACGGGGTAGAGGCCCACATTTATGGCACCGCCACCCACCCAAATCTACTATGCACCACTAGTGCAAGTAGTTCAAGCCCCTGCCCTGACTCCACCTGCTCTGTTGGGACAGGTGTTTGCACAAGAAAATCATCCCAACTAGCCAACCTCCAATAACCAACAACAGCAAGCCAGAAACAACCGACCTCGAAACCAAGCCAATAATCAACCACAGGGAGGCAGTCAACAACCAAGCCCTCCCAACAGCTCCGCGGCTAACCGGCCATCCCAAAATCCCTCATGACCAAATGCATCGAGACGTAATGCCCTATTGCATACAAACCAACCATGCACACTCTGTGAGGTCTATGAGCACTACACATTCGAGTGTCCCTTCATGGATCACGCCAAGCAGGCCATTAGGAATGAGGTGCAACATGCCACCAACACAATGGACCAACCCCAACCCAACCCGACACCAATCCATAAGGACCTCCTCCTATGATGCTCCAAAACCCACTACCAGTCCAAGGGTTGGTAGCAACCACACCCCCTCCCCAACCCAATCCCAATGCTTCGAGTGCACCTCCCACGACCGAAACAAGTGTCCACCACCTGCTAGCTATGACGACTGAAGAGGTCAACATAGACCAGAAAAAATTAGTACGGAACCAACACCGAACCCGCTAACACATCAGGGGAATCTACGTTCAAATCGGTTAATGCACCTCTTCAATTACCCCCTTTCCCATGCCCTCCCATACGTTGGGTTGCAAATAACGCCATGGCTAGAGCTGCTATTAGCTATAGCATTGTGGATGATTTGGCCCAAACACCAATTGCCATGTCTGCTCTTGAGGTACTCAAAACGTGCCCAATGTAGCAGAAATCCTTAATAGCCACCCTTGGGACTGTAGACCCCTCCGACTCCAAGTTGATCACATTCGACATGGAGAATGGAGAACCGCGCATGCCATCAACCATCACCTTTCAAATCCTAGTATCTATCTGGAATATAGTTTTGCACTGGTGCATAGTGGATGAGGGGGCATCTACGTGCGTTATGTCTACCCTAGTCTGGCAGAAACTTGGATCCCCAATTCTGCAACCATCCTCCACAACTCTGCGGGATTATGATGGCCATCCCATTAAATCCCAAGGAATCCTCCCCCATGTCCCCATCACATTAGCCGGGAAGACAATTCTGATTGACATAGAATTTTTCAACGCTCAATTGGACTATAACCTTCTCCTTAAAAGAAGTTATATGTACGCCATGAGAGCAGTCGCATCAACTGTCTTTCATCTCATGATGTTCCCCCATGAAGGGAAGATCATGATGGTTGATCAACTGACTTATCATGATCCGCAAGGGTTAACAACACCCGCCAACATTATCCATACCATCAACACCATTGATCTGTAAGGGATGACCACACACACCAATGCTGTCCCTGTGGTCAACACCATGGTTGACAACATACCAACCTCCCCATTGTTGAATGTGGGCTCTAGGTTGTTTTCCTATCCCACCATGATGGCTCCTTTCCCCTTAGTGTCACCACCAATGACACTAAACAAGACCGCGGACTTGTGCATGCTCTCATCCAGCATCGTTGAACCCAAACAACAACCGTAGCCATAGCCCCAACCGCAACCATAACACCGTCCGCAGCCGCAGCATCAATAGCAACCACAACACTAGCAACATCCGCAACATCAAGAGCAGCTGCAACATCATCCACAGCTGCAGCATTACACACAGCCGCAATGACAACCTCACCCCCACATACAACCATCAGGGAGTTATCTGGGCTCCTCTCCATTCCATACAATTCCCTTCCTTTTTCCCCTGCCTGGTGTCATGAGCAAGCCAATAATGGCCACCCTAAGCCTACCCAACTTCACATAGGGAATTCCTGTGTGGTATCTTGATCCACCAACTCAACCACCAATGCCCTAGGTGGTCTTAACCCCTGTACAACCCATTGCATTCGAGTTTCATCCTCCACCAGGCCCGCAAAAACCAACCATCGCACCCGCACCACCCCACCCAAAAAAGGCTAGGGGCAAGAATGCGAAAGCTACTACAAAACCTCGACAGATCCCACCTTGCACCGTCTGTGAGAAAAAGGGCCATCCAAATCAGAACTGACCTGAGATCCCAATGATCTGCATGCATTTGGATGCCATGTATACAAACTAAAACCTCCCCGTGGTTGAACTTCTAATCACGCCAATAGTGAGAAACAAGGCATTGAGAACAAACCATGCTTGTTCCCTTTGCAGACTGTATGGAAACTATTCTCACCACTGTCAAGACTTTCCAGAGTTCCAAATCGCTTTAGCCAACCTTCGTCAACATTCCCTTGAATTTGATATCACCCTGATCAAAGAAGTTCACCCCCCACCTCCTTCTTCGGACACCATGTCCATTTACATGATGTCCACTTCAACCGACCCTATCGTCTCCACCTCCAATGATAGTCCATTAGACCTATCTCTTCATTCCTTCTACAATGATGAGGAGATACTTAAATCCCTAACCACCCCACAATACCCATGGGATGACATGCAAAATTACTCGTTCTTCCTCCCCTAAGAACTTGTGTCGCAGTCTAACCAGTTTTCCGTGGAAACCAAGGATTTCATTCATGGGAAAGTCAACAGGATCAAAAACCCCATTCCGACACCAAATTCCTTCGAAGAAGGAAATATGGCCAACCATCAAAGTCAACATCTCAACCAATTCTGAGGTTGTTGAAGAAATCATGCTGGGGGCATCCTGCTCCCTGAAAGAAGTCACTGCCTATAAAGCTCTCTTCCAAGAATTCTGTGATATCTTTGCCTGGTCTTACACTAAAATTCCCGGGTTGGATCCATCCATCGTGGAACACCACATCAACACTTGGATCGATGTGGCCCCCGTATGCCAAAAGCAACATCCCATCCATCCTTCCAAAGTGGCCGCGGTTAAAGCCAAGATAGAGAAGCTGCACACTACCGGCTTCATTTACCCCATTTCCTACACCACTTGGGTTTCTAATCTTGTTCCCATGAATAAAAAACAAAGTAACATCCGCATTTTCATAGACTTCCATGACCTCAATAGTGCGTGTCCCAAAGACAACTTCCCAACACCCTTCATCGATCATATTATCGATGCATGTGCCGGACATGAGTCCTTTTCCTTCATGGATGGATTTTCTGGATATAACCAAATCCAGATCCAGAAACAAGACCATTATAAGATGACATTCACAACCCCATGGGGCAAATTCGCATATCGAGTCATGCCCTTTGGCCTAAAAGATGCTAGATCCACCTTCTAGTGTGCCATGACATATTGTTTCCACGACCTAATTCACATCATCTTGGTCTACCTGGACGACCTTACCGCTCGATCACCAAAACAAACACAACATATAGAAAACTTGCGGCAAGTATTTTTACGTTGTCGCAAGTACAAAATTCACATGAATCCCCTCAAGTTATTTTTCTGTGTCCCAACAGGCTGTTTTCTCGGATTCATCGTATCCCACAAAGGGATAATGGTAAATCCCCTCAAAGTTCAGGCTATCCTTGATCTTCCTTCCCCAAAAAATAGACACCAACTACAGAGCCTCCAAGGCAACACCAACTTCCTCCACTGCTTTGTACCAAAGCATGCAACAAAAGCTTACGGATTCATTTTCCTGCTCTGCACAAAAATCCCCTTTGTTTGGGATCAGCAAGCACAATAATCGTTTGATGCACTCAAGCAAGCCCTGGCTTCTGCACCATTACTTTCAGCACCAGATTTCACTCGAGACTTCATTCTCTATGTGTCGGCCTTGGACAATGCCATTGTTGGAGTCTTGGTCCAAGAAGACGGTGCTTTCCACGAGCATGTGATTTACTACATCAGTCAAAAGCTAATAGGACCCCCACTACGATATTCACCCAAGGAGAAATTGGCCCTCATCGTCGTATTCTTGTCTCAGAAGTTGTGCCACCACATCATCGCAAACCATACTCATGTAGTGGCTGATTCAAACCCAATGTGGTACCTCTTAAGCTGCCGCCTTCTACAAGGTCGAGCAGCTAAGTGGGTAGTCATCCTCCAAGAATTTGACTTAGAGTTCATTTCCCGAAAAAGCACAAAGGCACTCGCGCTGGCCAGCCTCATGACCGATCTGCCCCCATTAACCACGTCATCACCCCCCAAGGATGATCTCCATGATACGATTTCCTATTCGTCATATCACGGATGACCCATGGTATGAGGACATCCTTCTTTATTTATGAACACAGAAGTTCGTAGTGCACTTAAACCATGAGGATAGGCGACGCATCTGACATCAATCCATTCACCACTTGCTGATTGGAGACATTTTGTATCGTCGAGGCATTGATACCATCCTACATCATTGCCTCCCCCTTGACGAGGCCGAGACCATCCTCAATGACTATCATAGTGGAGCCTGTGATTGCCACCTTTCAGGTCTGGCAACCACCCAGAATATTTTATGTGCCAGCTACTTCTAGCCCTCCATCTTTGCTGATTGCATAGAGGCAGTCAAGCATTGTCGTAGCTATCGACTCTTTGCCCCAAAAGCAAGAACCCCTCCAGCTCCATTACACCCCATATTCACAGTCGGGACCTTCTGCAAATGGCCAATCGACTTCATGAAAATCAACCCCATCTCGGTCAATGGCCATAAATACATCATTATGGCAGTCAATTACTTCACTAAGTGGGCCGAGGCCATGCCCACATTTGATTACAAATCTGAAACAGCAGCACGCTTCTTCTTTAACCATGTTATTTCATGATTTGGTGTTCCTAAACAATTAGTCTCAGACCATGGATCACACTTTCAAGATGTTGTATGGGTTGAGTTGTCAACCATGTTTAAATTTGAACACCAATACTCATCTTCCTACTACCCCCAGGGCAATGGCCAATTTGAAGCAGTCAACAAAATCATTAAAACAATGCTCCAAAGGATGGTGGGAAACCATAAAACCAATTGGCATCACATGCTATTATCCACCCTATGGGCTTATCACACATCCACAAAAAGCACAACCGGGTTCACCCCTTTTCACCTAGTACATGGCGTTGAATCAGTACTCCCTGTAGAGTGCCAAATCCCATCCCTCCACCTCGTGGTAGAACTCCTCCCTGATGCTTCGCCTTTAGAAGAATGACTCCTCCAACTCGAGAAAACCATAGAAGACCATCGTGCTGCCCTCGAAGCCATTGAAGCAGTGAAAACATAGTCAAAGGCCCACTATGACTCCCATGTCCACCCTCTCACCTTTAGCAAAGGTGATATGGTTCTAGTCTACGACCAACCCAATGATAAGTTGGGAAAAGGCAAGTTCGAGTCAATGTGGTATGGCCCATACATCATCCATCGATGCCTCAGAAAAGGGGCATACACCCTTATTGACTCTGATGGACAACTCTTGGAGAACCCCCGCAACAGGCTCTATCTCAAGATATTTTACGCTTAACATCACCAATGAGTCGCTTCATTTTCTTTTCTTGTTTTTCAACATTTTTAGCACAAGTCAGGGACAGCACCATCAAATGCTAATCAAAAGTCACCCGGAACTAGTTCGAGACACCTCTCACACCTCTGGTCTCAAATTTCCATCTCCTTATGTATAACAAACAAATTTCAAGACTGTTTCCTAGAAGTCACCTCGATTTACGAGCCATAGCATGACAATGCAAGTGTCTGCAGACCTATACTTGCATCAGTCTTTCCTACCGCTAATCATGTGGGTTTTCAGGCCACTTCCCATTAAGGAACATCATTTTTATTTTTGTAACATATAAACATCTACTTCATCCACCACACCTTACGCAGATCTCTGGACCATTGTACAGAAAACGAATTATTTCTCTTACATGTATTTGGCATATAACTACCCTCGGACTTGCACTCACATCACATGTAGTCAAGTCCATCCACCGCAACTCACACACAGCTCTCCTGACCTCTGTCCAAGAGCCACCTCGATTTGCATGCCTCTGCCACACCGACTCGCATTCCTCTGCCATGATCTATCCCATGCATGTATTGGTATGTTTGAGAGCCACCTGCTCTATCCATACTGTCCGGATGATCTTTGCACCACGATCCACCATCCCGACATGGGGCACCACCGCAATCGGTTGACCATATTAGAGTTTCGTTTAAGCTCTTTTCTGTCTCCTAAAAACAATGAAAAGATTGTCGAGCGCAGCTACTTCCTTTCCCACTCGTTAAAGTATAGGAAATGGCATCTACATAGTCTTGTTTACCTCCTTTTGCAAACTATGTAGACCATCAAATTAAAAGGACCACCTTGGCATATTCAAGCCAAGACTGTTCCCCTCTACATACTTTTATGCTTTCTCGGGCAGAGGGGCCGAACTTTACGAAAAATCTCACCATGGGTTGTCGTTAAGCTCTTTTGCTTTCTCCGAGCAAACTTGGTTTCGTTCATGCTTGTAAAAGTATCTGAATGACTATCCAGTTAGTATAGGTTTAACCTTTTATGGCCTGATTGGACTACCGACGGTAAAGAAGTCTCTCATCCCCTACAGGATGGGAAAGCTCTCCTATGTATACTTTTATCCTTTTTCGGGCATAGGAGACTACCAACGAAAAAGAGCCCCCACTGGAGTCTTCTTCATGCTTTCAAACTCTCTAAAATTGAAAGCACCATCGAGCATTTACTTTCTTTGGCTCACCAAAAATCCACGAGATCGTACCATAATGGTGTCTCTAGACACCACCCCATAGAAAACAGTTTGGCAGCATTCCCCCTTTGGGTATCCTTTGTTTAGAGTACTCTACAATGTGTCTTCCTTGGATCCCATCAATATCAAAAGTGTTTACCTCCCCCAAGTATTTCCCATCTGCAGTGACATTCCTAGTATTACAACTGTGATCCCATTCCCATGAGTCAGTTTCATTTTCTACCTGGTCTGCCCTGCCGTCATACTTTGAACAAAGGAAGTTTGAGTCTACTACACTCCCCCTGCCCCTGTTCAATTCTTTCCTCCCCCCCCCATTCAGTGGGTCAGTCTGCATATTGTCTCACATCTTTCGGTTATCTCCTTTGTGCCTCTGGTCAAGGAAACACCATTTCCTTAACCAGGGGCAGGTATCCCTTTGTTGACGATAACACACATATTCCAGAGGATAGACCCAGAGGTCCCTGTATCTTGGCTTCATTAACCTCATTGATGAGTTCCTTGGACCACTTAGGAGGACTCCTTAATGCCTCTCAGGATGGTTGTTTCTCATGTGCTCGACTCCAGCTACATCATTGCACCGTTGAGATTCATACAGGGTATTGGTCCGTGCAGTATTTGGTTGAAGACCCCAAATGTCACCTGACTCTAGCACATTGATGAGTCTATTCGAGGGACCTAAACAGGTTATGTCCCTTGTGATTTTCGGGTTGCGTTGGAGACAGTGTTCAGAAGCCCCAACAACACTTCTATATAGATTTATGATTGATGTAGCATATTTGTACCACAAAGACTCTGACTTTCCATCAGTGATTCCATGCAGTTATGTACCATTCCAGATTCAGCAAGCCATCAGTCATGAAGATATCGCATTCCATGAGAATGCCACAAGTCCAATGTAGCAGTTCTTTAGATCAGTGTTGTATTCAACCTCTAATTGAGGCAACCATTATTGTATCATTAGTTGTATATGATCGGATCTTGTATTTTAGAGCATAGATCACATTATTCTTTTGACATTGTCATGAGCATGGGGATGCTCGCCTCGTCCATATACATGTCACACATTATTTGTATCTCACCCATTGATGGGAACCATATTAATACAAAAACCAAAAGCCACCATGCCCCAGCCCTGGAAGCACCACCTCTCCACAACAAATCCTATGATGTTCGTCGGCCATACGATGAGCTCCTGCCCTCACACAATAGAGGGCAATCTGTTAACCCAAAAAAACCCTCACTCAGCTCCACATGGCCTACACCACCCAAGGACACCCATATACGACCCTCATTTCACCCCATTAGACACCCACGCCCTAAAAAAGGCTTAAGAATGAGAAAAAAGGGCTTAAAACCCCAAAAAAGAGCGTAAGTAAGTTCTCCTAGGGGCTAAAGCCTCCAAAAAGGGGCTAAAACCCCTAAAAGGAGCTAAGAACCCAAAAAGGGGCTAAAGTTAGGGCGGAAGGGGCTAAAAGCCCCAAAAAGGGGATAAAGCCCAACCAGGGGCTTAAAACCCTAAAAAGCCCCAAAAAAGCTATAAATAGAGGGGTGGGGGTCACTCTCAAGACATTCTTCCCTTGCATACTATTATGCTGCCCATGGATGCCTTGAGACCCTTTGTCTCTCAAGACACCCACATCTCCCTTCTCATCCATTCATTCTCCCATTGAGCCATAGCTCCTCCATTTCCAAGAGAGAGAGAGAGAGAGGTGCTTCTTCCAGCCAGGGCATGGTGTCCCATTGCACCAAAGAGAAGGTATACATGTGTATTTTGTTTTGTTTATTCGCTTTTATCTAATCCATTACTTGTTTTCAGGTTTTTCATTTTCTCTTTGCAGGTTTTCTAATATGTTTTTGCAGGTTATTAGGAGTGGAAGCCTAACATTGTTTACAGAGGGGTTCTCCATTTGCTTTTTCATTACTGTCTAGCTTCATTTCTAATTTTATTTTCTGCACCATACAGGAACCTATCCTTCCATCCTATAGATGGAAGGTAGCTATTCCTGCCCTGTAGCAAGGGAGAAATCCCTGCTACAAGAATCATTCAATAAGACCCTAACAAGAGGCCTAACAAAAATCTGTAACACTGATAAATATGAATGGGATGAAAAAATTCCTATTGTTTTATGGTATTATCATACATCATATAAACAATCCATCGACCAAACACCATTTCAACTAGTCTATGGCCAAGAAACAGTTGCCCCCCTACATTTCTGACAACAGACACCAGGAATAGCCAACATATTACATATTAATGTCGAGGAAGCAAAGGAGGACCGACTAATGCAATTAACTAATCTAGAAGAAGACCGACTTATGGCTATACAACATGAATAAATTCAAAAATAGAAACAAAAAGCATGGCATGACCGAAACATTAAAAACAAGAATTTGTCGGTTTGAGATCTTGCGTTGCTATATAACAGTCGGGTGAAAGGTAAACCAAAGAAACTACACATAGAGTGGATGGGACCCTATATCGTTGAAGAAATCAACACCAATGGATCAGTCCGTCTGAGAACGTTGCAAGGAAAAGTATTTCGGAAACTGGTAAATGGTGCCTGACTGAAGCGGTATCAAAACCAAAAAATCTAAAATAAATAAAATAAAATAAAAAGAGAAACAGTTTCATAACTGTTAACAAAATCTATAAAAACCAGAAAAACCTAAAACTAACAAAAAGAATCAAATACCATAAGACCAAAATGACAGGAAATATAGAAAGACATAGTAGAATGCAATTCGACAATGATTAACATTTCCATCATTGACATACCACATACCGACCATACAATCAACATCAACAAGAGGATCAAAAGGTCTAATCAATCCATCATGACTATAGTCAGAAGGAGCACCAAAACTAGAGTGCATTAAAAGAGCCTTCAATAGAGCATCCTTTACCATCAAATCCGCCATTAATAACCCCATCATCAAGATCTCCATCCGCTCTACCTATAAATACTACGTCAAATGAATATTTCATACCACTTTACGAAGAAATAGAGTGACATATTTACCAGACCTCCGAAAGAAAATTACCCAAGAAGAAAGCCGAGCTAGAAACCGACAAGATGGCTCCAAAGCAAACCAAAGTCATGATAGCCAAAGCTAAAGAGTTGGAGTCTGCTATAACTCCATTAGTGAAATGATTGGAAAGTATTAAAAAGGAAAAAGTATAGGAAAATTCATGGGCTCAACACTGGGTAGAGATCAAAAATGGGCCTATGAGAAAACAAAAATGATAGAGGAAGGGTTGAAAATAAACCATAGCACTATCATGAACTATATGAACGCACCCCTCATGGCGAGTTTTGGAGGGACAAAGGAAACTATTTCCAAATTCATCATCAGCCATTACCACAAGGGAACGCTTTATCTGGTGAAACTATTTACAAACTTACTGGGCTTTCCAACAAAGGCGACCCTATTCCTGTAGGTATCAAAGATGGGCTGGTTGAAAGACTAACATGAACGTCGACAGGAAAGAACTCCAAAGGGTTAATTATTGGACAAATCCAAGCTACCACACCCAAAATGGTGGCCAAAATCATGTCTACAGGCTTGATTATCATGGGACAAGGATGCGATTTGAAACTCAACATGTTGGAAGTTGTTGATTGTATAGAGGCATCAGGGAAAATTTACTGTTGGGCTCAATACGTAGCCAACATGATCAAATCCATTTGCAAAAAATGCTAGCAAACAAGTGCAATAATAAGGTTTCCATCACTGATCATATGGATTGCCATGTACCACTTGTGTCCAATCGGGAATCCACCGTTTTTGAAACCGAGTAGATTTCACATGTGGTGTTTTAAGACATTTTCAATGGCTAGAAATCCACAGGAACTGGAAGACGACAAGGTACTTCTAGATAATTGGTTTCAAAACCTAAAAATACACACAACCAGATGGAAGGTGCCTCATAAAATCTGAATATGTCTTCCCCCTACAACACATATCCAACTAGAACTCGACCATACTACAGTATGGCATTCGTAAGGATCCACAGCAAAAGTGAAACCCCTTGACTATTACCCAACAATCGAAGATATTTTCACAAAGCTATAGCCATACCAGCAGGTGCGAAAGAGATTAATCAACCTATTGTGGAACCATTGACCGACCAAGAGAAGGAATAAGATTATGAATTCCATCTTCATATCAGCACCTTCATGTCAAAACACGTGTCTATAGAAGAATCAAATACTCTTCAACTAGTGACTTTATCGCAAGCACAACCACAATTACATCAAGCGTTAGTACCGACTCTACAGGAGGAAGAAAAGACACAGGCAGACAAAACAGAATATGAGCTATCAAATCAGAACCTCTGACAGTTAGCCAGATATATCTCCAAGTCTCAGAAAACATAAGATAGTCCAGTAAAAGGGAGAGGGAAACATAAGCTTATCCTATAAGAAAACTCATAGGATGAGGACAAGTTGCCTGCTTGCATAGCCCACATCTTGGAGGATGCTGCAAAGAATAAAATATCTATCGAAGAACGGTTTAAACGCTTCATGGAAGAAGAAGAAAGGAAATCCAAATATAAGAAGGTAAGAATTACAAAGCTTCCTGAATTCGAAGCTATTGATTTAATTTCCACTCCCCCACCCCCATTGCCAACCAAAATAGTAGAGGAAGATATACTAGAATCGACCATGGTCAGTACATCAAACCTCTACAAAAGCGCAATGTCAGAAACACTAAAAGAAATATTTGATAAGGATGCCGACCTTCAACAATTTATCAACAAGCTCCTTGGCCTTTTCTACATGGAACACCAAATTAACACCACCCATACACTTATTGAGTCGAGTTCAGCACTTTGAGTCCACACCAAACAACCCGGCTAGCCACAACAAATTTCTCAAGAACTAAGAGTTTTGGGGACTATCCAATATTCCTTCCAAAGAAATCCCGATAAATCATCCCAAATTGTTTCATCTCACACATCATCCTTCATACCATACACTATAAATCATCCCCCACTAGTTAATGAACTAGATGAAGAAGACCTTGATACCAAGGATCAATGTGTAGCATTAGCAATAAGCTAAGAAATAAACAAACCCTTTGACTTTGGAGAAACCAACAACCCTGTCGACTTACAACATGAAGTCAAAGACCCCATGATGATAAGTAACCTCCTGACCACCCCATTAACCCTAGATAATTCACCATCACCTTCACCACCACCAGCGTCAAATCCCCCTGATGATACAGAACCCCCATCTTCACCACCACTAGATACACAGACAATTACAAGCCCCACCCATGAAATACAGTCGACAAACCCTAATGCAATAGAAGTTTAGCCGATCAAAAATGCGCTGACCACAAAGCAACAGACAGAGTAGCAACAACCATCATCAGTACCTACAGTAGCAACAACGATCCATCATTCAAAGTACAAAAGTAAAAAGAAATAGAAAAATAAAAGAGAACAACAACAAACACAACAGGTACCGACAATTATCGACCTTCATCAACTAGGATCGACTACTGCATTCAACACACCAAAACTTAGAGATGGAGAACTGGACCAACTATTGGAAGCACTCACTAAAGAGGCTACAGCAAGAAATCAAAGAAAAAAAGAACAGATAGAGAAACTTAAAGCAGAACAAGTTGAATTCCTGACCAAATGCAGGAATCTGACACAAACAATTCTACCAAGAATAATAGAGACTGAGACCGACACTGACAAAACATTGGAGAGAGCCTACCAGTTGTTGGAAAGTGTCGTGTCAAACCTTCAGACACAGTTGTAGACCAAGAAAGATGAGCAAAAATAAGAGACTTCTATGCTACTGAGACATTAGTACATAGCATTTTCAGAATCCCACAAGGTACTTCAAGAGCATTTCGATGAGTCTATCACTACAGACGAAGTATTGTGAAACGGGTATACCTATTATAGCCATGTATTTTAACAAGCTAGAGAATCTCATGAACATATAAAAGCACTATAAAATCAACAAAGACTTGAAGAAAAAATGAGGAGCACAATCCGAGATCAGATAGTATTGGAATTTGCAAAGTTCGAGAAACTAGAAAAAAAACACATCAATGGATGAATCAGGCACTTCCTAGCCTCAACACACTTGAAAACAATTGTCCACAAATGAAAAGACTACTCGACGCAGTAGAGGAAAAAGATAAATTGATGGGCCCTAACATGATTAATATCACTGACCTCTAGCTCCAAGAGAAAATGTTGACCCTGTCAAGCATTACAACCTTGACCATTGAAATTCAAAATGCTCTCCGCAATTGGACATAGTTTCAACATCAACTAGCCATTACAGCAGAAGCCAGTGTGGAGATATGTGTACAAAAATGACCATCTATTCGACTGCACAACCCATGAAGACAAATCAATTGGAAGAAAACTACTCAGACAGGATATTTTTTTGTTACCTTCCCTGTTTCTTCGAGACGAAGAAAGATTTTGTTCCTAGGGGAGATGATGGAGGAGCTAGTCGGTGATCCAACTAGACTAGTTAGCTAACTAATTAGAGATTAGGTCAGCCTCCAAAGGTCATGTCGGTTGACTGAACTGACAAGTAGTTATTCATAATTGTTTTGTAATCATATATAATAAGTTGTTGAGCCGGATATGAACTTGATTCAGTTTGATGCTTGTATGAAACCATATGTGTTTTGTGTATTATAAGATGTTATTCAACCTACTATCTTTGTCTCTTGTCTCTGTTATGGTTATATGATTCGTTATGTGTATTATTGGTAAATTAGTGATCTGAGTGATTACAACAAATGATAACCATCGGCATCGATTTTCAATTACCAAACCATATGTATTGATTTTAACTGTCAATACATAAAATGCTAAATCCATGGTGGTGATTTGGCCTTTAGCTCCTCACCATGTTTTAATTAACAATATTTACATCATTTGCAATTTTAATATAATGGGGTCATAACCGGGGTATTACACAATTATTGCCCCCTGGTGGTCATGTAGATAGTCCCTCCATCCCCTAGGTTTTTTCCCATGTTGTATGAGATGTCCTTGCCTCATAATACTATTACTAGTTACTTCTATGCAGAACAACCCATCGATTGCTCCCAACAACTACTCACATTGAGTGAACATTACAAGTTCCAAATCATGTCTTGAGATTGAGAGTCCATGTTGAATGAACATTGCAATAAATTTGGATTTTCATTCAGACAAAGAAACATATGATGTGTTAACCACATCTCACTTTATCACACCCCTTTCTCTTAGAACAACATTTTATGGAGGGATGATAAAGTGATCATTTGCAAACCTTGATGTTGGAGTTCTTGCTTCGGCTCCATTTCTAAGTCTCCCTGATATTTGGAAAACTACCTCCTATTGTTCGATATTTCCTCGAGCATTCATATGACAATATTATGACTACATTCTAATCGTGGAGGGAAAATGTGCCAAAGGCCAGGTCTATTTTGTCATGTTTGTTTCATTTCACATCATTACAATGATGGGATGTAGTCCTTAGTGAAAATTAAATTTCCTTTGGTGTCACTGTTGTAAGGGATTATGTACCTAATAATCGTAGGTCGGGGGTTACCAACATACTCAAACACTTGCAGACAATTTACTTCTAAAGTGCAGAATAGGAAATAGGAGGGTTAGAAGAACTTACTTGTTAAACGACGTTCGATCCTTGCTAGTCCTCTTCCGATCTGCTCCACTTCCAAAGTCTTTGAGTTTCACTCCTCTTTCACCTGTTCAGAGACAATATTCTAGATATAGAATGATTCATATATATATGTTAGCAGGTTAGATAAATCAAATATGACATATTGAAGCATAAACAATTATCAAACCAAGATATATGAGACAAATGTGGAAGAAGTGATCTCTTTATTATCAATAATGAGAAAGTTCAGAGTACAACTAAACGTCTGAGACAAGGACTCCTCTGTCACCAAAGGATTTTGAGTTTCACTGCTCCAAATACTTCTGTGAACAATCCACCATCATAACTTTGCTCCAAAGTGTAAGTGTCTACAACCCTCCCCAAGGCCTGTATTTATATGGGTGAAATAAGGCAGTTCTCGAAGGTTGGGGAAGTTGTAGCAGTTAGGGAGATTAAGTAAAATGACTTAACTAAACTCCCATTAGCGCGTGATTTTGTGTTTTCATGTTAAGAGGCACATTCGCGGGTATGTAGTAGAGCAACCTGCGAATGACTCGCGACTCTGTATAAGCGCAACCCACGAATACAAGGATTCGCGACTTGCTGTAAAGGAGACTCGCGAATGACTCACAAGTTGTCTATAAAGAGAGTCGCAAATACATCCCAACATGGCTAAATGGCAAAGTAACTAGTTGGATGAAGGTAAAATGTATTTCATAACAAGCCAAGCCACTCAGGTGTATAACAGATGCCCCCTAGTGTGTGAGGTCGGAGGGGAACGATGGCCGAAATACATTATAATCTTTAACTCTGGAGAAACTCAGAAATCCAATGGAGCAAAGAGAGTACCTGAAACAAATACATAATAATATGATATACAAAGTTACATTTGAGGATACTATGTTCAATTTACTGGAATAATAGCTCCTTTACAATATTTGATTACATCATATGATACGGGTAGAAACCACGTATATTACAAAGGTGGATTGAAGCCACAATACAATAATGATGAGTCTTCAAAGATCTGGGAGATGGATATCAAAATATAACATGGTCTTGCGCAACTTAGCCCAAAATGAGGGACTAAGGTCTTCATAAATGATCCCAAAGAACCAGTACAATCCAAGCCATGTGAATAAGGGTAAGCTGAAGTCGAACATGGAGAGGATTCAACAGTTTGTCAACCAATAAGTGATAATTGACAACTGAGGCAAAGGAGTTCACCAATGATGAAAGTGAATCCAGAGGTACTATCGTCAAAACTCTAGGTCTTCGTCATCAGGAGGTGCTGAAACAGAACCATACTGTG
>LPNX010616836.1:0-13519 GCA_001517045.1 Pseudotsuga menziesii
ACATTTGTTTATGACGAGGAAGAATATGATGTAATCGTTCATTTATATGAACGGTGAGGAGTAAAACGATGTGTTTACTTTTATTAATATATATTTTATTAGATTTAATTAAAAATTAATTATATATTATTTTTAAAATATATTATTATAAATATTTAAATTTAAAACATATATTTATTTAATTATACGTTTATATTTTAACGAATTATAAATTGATATATTTATATATATATTTTTAATTTTTACACATCTCACCTATTTGTTTTGTAATAAAAAATATGAATTTTCACCTTTAAGTTAAGTGTTATATTTCATTACACATTTCAGCTATTTTTTTAATAAAAAATATGAATTTTCACTTTACATAACTTATAAGTTAAGTGTTATATTTCATTATGTTTTATTTAAAAATATATGTTGAACTAACTATTTTTAAAATCGGAACTTGTTTATATAAACTAGCAATTGCCCCAAGGAAGGTGCAATAATACGCGGTTAAGGTAGTTTTTAGTAGGGAAGCGAGGAAAAAAAGTGTAACATTGAAGTGAGCCAAAAAAAATGGAGCACTTCAATGTATTGAAAAATCAGAAAATTAAATGCCATTGCATGGGATAAATATATCTGATGAAGAAAAGAAGCCAATGTGTAGTCATAATCTGGAATTACTTGCTGTCCATGTGGTTCCAAAGTTCATAATTGTGCTAGCATAGGTTGTCAAAGCAGCTTGGAAAACAAACATTTCACGACGGTTTATATAGTTCTAACTTCTCACATTAACAAAAGTCCTGTTCAAGGAGTAGACATGATAGCACTGTATGGTTTGGCCAAAATGGTACAAATTTGAAGACATTTCCTACACTTCACAAATGCATAAAAGAACTTCAAGAAGAGTAAAAGCAAAGATTTCAGTATATATATACATTTGATAATTCAAGGTAATAACACAGTATTAGTGAACACTCTTGACAGTGTATGATAAGTAGCCAATAGCAACTATCAATCCATCATACATCAATTGACACTATTGAAGACAACATCAGTACCCATGATATTGTTTTAGATGATCCAATGAGCTGCCAGCCACGATTCATTATCATCCAATCCATCAATAGATGATTGAAACAATTGCAAACAAAAATTTTATCAATAATTACATCTCTAGCCAAAACTTGTAGATTCTGGAATCTTGACAAATCTGCAGATTCTGGAATCTTCTGCAATGGAGCCTAAAGGTACTGTTGAGTCTCCGAGAGATTTGGCAGTTAAATTTGGTGCCCATGAGGCAACAGATTCTGGCCTTATTAATGGAAAACTGGCATTACAGATTGCAAACCCAGCAAACTCTTTTCCACAGAGCTTTAAATTGTTTCCATACCTGAATCCTTCTTGCATTTGTTTAAAACCTAAAAAATACAAGAGAAACCACACTATATCAACCCATTTTTGTCATAAAAATATACTAGAAACAATTCTTACACTCAAACATACAAATTGAGGTTCTGGTTATCCATCAACTGTTTGCATTTATGTGGACAAATGTGTAGCCATGGATTGAATCTAAATGGTGCATCGGGTATATTAAACTGTACACTAACAGTCCCAACTCAGGTGAATCTAATATGCACCTTGCACTAGAAGGAAACCTTGCATTCATAGGTTCAAACTGAGGGTGCAGTGATCCATCAAATTTTTGTGTTTGTATGTTCCACTTCCTATATGTGTGACAGTGCATTGAATCTGGTGCATTGGATACATTGAATAGGGACATTAGCAGTGTAAATTCAGGTGACTCTAATATCCACCTTTCACTGGAAGCAAACCTTACATCCACAAATTCAAACTAAGGGTGTCGTCATCCATCAATCTTCCATGCTTGTATGTGCCTAAATGTGTAATATATGCGTATATACCTAGCAAACCATCTAAACTGTGATATGCATCATACCCAATGGACATGTTCAAATTGAGGGTGTGATGATCCATCAACTCATGTTTATGCATGACTATATGTAACGGTGCCTTAAATATAAATAGTGCATTGGTTGTATTGAATATGGACACCAGCAAAGATCCATTGAAACTTGGATGACTTTTCTATGATATGCACGGCATAAAAGACATGCTTCTCCAAAATGCAAGCAAAATTACTATGGTTTGACTTAAACCTGCAGAATGAACACTAATGCTATGAGTTATCATAAAATAACAAACTTATCAGTTATCCTACTCCATATTCACAAACATCGGTAAGTCATGAGTTTCAAATAAGTGAACATGCAGTATAAAATGGCATGAGAATCAAAGTAACTAATGACTCCACTTAGCCCATTCCTCAAAGAAATATATTTTATCCATGGCTACTTTTCCAGAAGTAGAGAAAACAAAGAGTATAATTATAATTATCGGAGAGGAAAATTTTAAGAAATGATATTATTTTCCCTTGTCTTTAGAAAGTTGGGAATAGAATCCCTTTACTTGGGAAATCCTTTCTCATCTAGATTCTTTATTGAGGAGCCTCGGTTCCCCTTTGATTACCAATAAATCTACGAATCGTATCTCACCAAGTTATTCAAGCCACTGTATCAACTCAACTATTCTATAATCATATTTATGGTAAGAAATTGTCGATGCATTTCAGTGTTAGTTTTTGACTATGTGATGCCTATAATGAAAATTTAGTTTTGAATGATAGACCATAATATGAATCTCAACTTTTTCCATATGAGAATTATTGTTTCAGTTGGAGAGGTTTGACAAGTATTTGATATTTCTAAGAGTAACTTCAAACAGAGAATTCCAAAGAGAGCTTGTCTCAAGGATGAAGTTACTTGTAATTCCTTTAAAAACAATGGCATAAATGGGAAGATATATAGTGCTTTTGTAAGAAAACCCAAAAAACTTAATGCCCACTTAAATCCTATTCAAGACCAAATACCATCTACCAAGCTCTAAATAATGGGCATGCCATGTGGCTTGAAGTGAGGTAGCACCTATCATGGGAATCTTTCTTTGAGTTTATTTTAAAAAACATCTAGGTATTGATCTGCCCTAAACTCCTCTTAAAATTTTCCATTAATTAAATTGTGGAAAGCTTCAAGTCTTTAATGACTTAATGCTAGTGATAAAATGGGTTAAGTATGCTTTCAAACTTCAAAAACCAATTGTGTCCCTTCTTCTAGACCAAATCAAATAAGTTGTGAAGGTTTTTTAATAAATCTCTTTTGTTTAAGTTTATAGGGAACACAACTCAAATCCAATGAGTTGTCAACCATTGTTGTTTAGGATCACCTTGGTCTTTATTTTGACTTTCATGTCTTAAAGGCAACATCTCAATTAGAAAAACCTAGGATTGCTCTAATATTATGAATTAATTATTTTGCAGTGTTGTTAATTTTAAAGTTTAAACCAACTCCTTCTTGTTGTTGTTGCAAAGGAAGACATTTATCCTTCTTAGCATGAAGCTTGTAATAGTTATCGGTGGGGTGGACATAGCTCTTTTGATATATGCAATACTTCTTACCATTACGTTCGAAAGATGGCTTCTTTGAACCTTTGTTCTATCCATCGTTTCCTTTGTTACTATTAGACTCCTAAGAAGATGAAATTTACTTTCACATAAAACTCTCCTTTTGTGATTGTTGTGAGACTCTTGTATCTTCTTAGAAGGTACTTTATGCAACTTGAACACTCCCTTTAATTCCATTTGGAATGCACGATAGAAGTGGCATTGAGTAACTCATGCTTGCCTCATAGATGTTTGAAAAACACATCAATGAAATTAATACAGAGGATTTCATCATTATTCTCCACTTCAAGTTTGATGGATATCCTGTTTAAAGTTTAGATATTTGACCAGTAATTTTCCAAAGATGCAATTAGCGGGGCAACAACTCCCATCTCTGGCGAAGAAGATAGAAATTCTTCCACATTGCAAACATGATTTTTCCAACACATGATGGTTGATTGGAAGCTAATATGTATATGTATTTATCTCTTTAACAAGTCACAAATTTGTAAAATCAGAGTTAGAAAAAAGGGAATTTTCAACTTCTAAAAATTAATTATACATTGTAGTTGATTGGAAGTGATTCTCTCAAGAAGGGATTTACCATTTAGTTTTTTTTTTCTCTTGAGCTTCTGGGAGACAATGAAGACATAATTTCAAAGATAAACTCTTGTGGGATCTCAAACCTCTTTTCCAAATGATATTTTTCCCATGCAATTCTTCATTTTCTATGTCCAATTTTTAAGATGTCCAACTTATAAGGAAATGATTCTAGCTGTTCATAGTATGAAATGTTGAAAACTTGAAGCCTACAAATATGACATATCTTTTCTGCCAAATTCCGGATGGGGAGATGACTTGATGTAAGAAACTCAACTATTCTACGTTTCCCCAAATAGGTTGGTATTGAATACAGTCACATGTTTAATAGATTGAAAACATTTAGAGAGATCAAGTTGAACACAAATCCTGATGGAACAAGTTGCATTGGATTACAACATATCATCAGACTTATAGGTTTTAGGCGTGTGAACTCAATGGGTATCTAGATAGTCAATATAATTAGATACAAGTGATATCCTTTTCTTGCTATCCTTGTCTTGAATATGTGGCAATTTTTTGAGATTCTGTCCAGCCATGATCATAAAATTATGTTCTTTCTCGCCAATATATGCCATATCACGACTAGCTTCATGAAATATTATACAGTACTTTGTCCCTACTTGCTTGATCTTGTTTTTTACATTCTGAGACAAACAACTATCTTCAAGAAGCCAATAGAAAAAAGGCCCGTTGTTGATAAGTTTTATCTCTTGTTGGGAGAGTTAAAACCACTTGATCCCAAACCCCACAATATTTGAATTTATCTACATTAGTAAATTCTCATTACAGATTTCTGAAGTATATAACAACAAATAGAAATTAAGTAATGATCGTAATTTTAAGTCTTATTTATAATGTTCATTTCCAAATTAGAACAACCTACAATTAAGTCTCAATACACCTCGTATGCCCATTACAAAATATAGGCACTTGTACCACCTTTAAGCCACCATAATTGTCTGTACAAAGCTCTTTATTTTTCTTTTGCAAATCAGATCTAGAAATTACAGCCATTATCATCCTCCAGATCTTCCCCACAAAGTGTAGTGACATCTCGTCTCTTGCATCTAAAACTAGACTAAAAAAAATACTGCTATATAAATATGTACTTTCCAACTTCAGAAAACATAACTGAACTTATCACAAAACCAAAAGTTCCCATTAAACTATCCTTAAACCCTAATGGAATTATTTGATTCACCTCATTTTTTAGCCTAATCCATGATTGAAACATGCATAAATGGGTTTAGCTCAAACTTCACTTCATATAAGCAGTAGCAAAAATTGAGGATTTAAATGTTGAAGTGAAATTGAACTTAGTCAACCTTCTTTTGCAGCCTACATCCAAGAGTGAAACATGCATACAAAATTTTAAGTCAAAACTCACACGACATGATTGGTTTAAATAATTTTGAAGTTTATAACTTCACTTGACCTAGAATGTCATCGGAGCAACAATTCAAGTGCACAAATGTTTTCAATCTGACCCAAATTTTATCTATTCATATTTACTACAAATGTACCTAAATGATAAGTTTAAAACATCAGACACTTACAAGTTACAGTGATGCCTGTATGAGCCAAATACATTCTTGAAAAAAAAATCTTGGTAATATATCTTTTTGAATCTATTTCTGTTTTGAAGTCCCATATCAACCTCTCAAAAGCTAGTTCTCCACTGTAAATGTATAACATCCAAAAGAATAAAAATTGGGGACTATTAGCAATTATATCAAAATTAACAGAAATAATTGTTCACGGAAACAATTTAATATAATGATATTTTTATTTGTAATGATCATAAAGCCTTATTCAATTCAAGTTTCATCTCAACTTTAGTTCATTGTTGAAGAAGTATGCCTCTTCTCTTTACCCTCTCTCACTTCATTAGTCATAAAACATACATCAGGAAGCAGTCCGTTCAGAAGCTGCTACAGCCGCATATTGTTGAAAAGCCACTGGCACTGCATATTGTTGTGGTGTCTGTCATGGAATCCGATTTATAGAGACTGAATTTGCACCTATTAGTGCCATTATTGCATGAGAAAGAATTCATCAAAATTAAAAACATAGTATAAATGATAAAATACTTTTAATCTACTACAAAACCCACCAAAATTGAAAATGATTGTAATATTTGACATAAATATGGGAGTGGAATGTACCCGAAGACTGAACAGGGTTTTGTGTTGATGCTTCACCCCCATACTGTAATGAAGCAGTCATTGTCACTACCAATCCTATTGAACAATATGTGGACCCTGCATATATCCTAGTGAGGCAAAATATCCAGACGCACTTTGTGTTACTTGTGCATGAGCATACATTGTTGTTGCTGCACTAGCATATAGTTGTGGAAACTGGGGTGCTGCATATGGATTATAAAATCCATGCAACAAACCAAGTAGACATGGTCATACAAGACATGAATAAGTGAGTTGAGATGAGGCATTTCCTATCACACCCCTAATTACAACCTAAAAAAGTTGGCACATAAATACATGGATTTCAGTAGTAAATTCACTTGATTAAAAAGGGAAAAAAGACATAAAATATATGAAAATATAAAATGAACGCATCAGTGCTGCAAGCAAAATCGAAACCAAAACCAAAAATTAATAAAAGACGAAAGCCCAGTCACACAAACACAATAGTTTTTATTATTGATAATACCTGTGCAAAATTGAAATCTGGAGGATATACTGGAAACTTGCAAACACACGTGTGTATTAACTATTAAGAGAAATCACTTTAGGCAAGAAATTATTCTTATTGAAAGTTTTCTTGTCATGATTTTTATTTTACAAGCTATCATATCCATAAACCATATAACATGGTTATGTTAATTGTGCCTCAATCTTCATAGTGCATAGATCTATCGATGCTAATTAAGCTCAGTTAGGTCATACCTTTTGAAACCGAGCCTAAGCAGACCTCACTTAGACAATACCTTTCAGAATGTTCCCTGAACAAAGCTCAGTCAAATAAGACTTTCAAGACCTTAGTTATATAGAGCTCCATCAAATAAAATTTGTAGAAGCTTGCGTATTCAGAGCTCCGTTAACAATACCTTTTAGGACCTTACCTACCAGAGCTTAGATAAGACAAGACCAGGAGTTTATCTACCTAAACAGAGATCAAGTAAGACCTTTCAAGACCTTATTTGAGCAGATCTCTACTAAGTAAGACCTTTCAGCACCAGAAAAATCATCACACCAAACAAACATCTTTGTTGGTGCTCCTTAATATACATAAATTCCATGATTGAATCACAGCCCAGGCCAGTAGTTCAAAGACTATGCATCATTCACTCTCCTAGAGTACTCTGTTACTATTCTATTCTCAAGTAGCATATTAGCGGACCAAAAGGGATAAGCATGTTAGCATAATTGAAATCAGCAAGAAGGGATCTGTCAACATTAAATTCCAACGACCATGATCATACCATCCTTCAAATCCCTTCCAGTATTATGCATGTAGGTACACTTCCAAAAGCAACATAGCCATAAGAAGCCCAGTTTATTTCAGCATATTTTAACTTTTCTGTGCCGATAACTCTTTTATAGAAGTATTGTACTTAAGAATGGAAATTAAGGAGACTACCCTTTACTTCTGAAGATCTCATGTAAATGTTTTTATTCATTTTTAAAAGCTAACAAGTAGAGATCGGATTATAGAATCTTATAAGAATGGAATTTCTAAAACTTGAAATGCATCCATCAGACCATAAGTACCCGACTCAGCTCAGTGAAAAACTTGGTGTGGAAAAAGATGCAAGAGTTTAACTTGGCTTAGTAAATTCTTGGCTAGTACAAAAACTATTTTTAGCAGATTCAGACCAAACTAGCCTATGTAAACTTAGAATGTTTCTAGTACAGACCTATGAATAAATGGATCTATCAACTTGGTATCCTGGTTTAAGTTTTTATTTTTTCTTCTAGTAAATGGAGTCATCTCCTTAAACAACATAAGAAAATTCACAAAGAGCCGGAAACATTCAAACATTCAAGAGCGCAATGCTTTCTTCTAGTTTTGAAATATTCAGGAATCAAACTAATGGCCAATCACAGTTGGACGCTGCTACTGTTTAGTTTTATTTTTCTGGCCTAAGCTCCTATGATAGGACCCTGCAAAAAGTAATAATGCAAAGAAGACAAACAGTCAAAATTTCTAACTTATGATTGCCTAATGATTTAGGACACAATACTCTTGAGTCCTAACAGATCTAGACTACATCTCCGTAGTTTTTTATTCAAGAGTTTCTTCTCATTTCGCTTCTTCCATGGCACTTGAGTCTAATCTTCAGTTCCCAACTACTAGGAGACTGAAGATGTTAGATAGTGCTTTTGCCCGATTTGCCAGTCCTATCATCACTATCAAATTCATCTTCTGTACTACCCTCTTTCCAGACATATCCTTTTCCTATGTCATTCTCTTTCTTCTTATTGTTTTGGACATTCAGTTCCCCTTCAACTTCTCACCCTCTTTGTGTGCTAAATTCAAAAGGTAAAAAATCCTTCTTATGAAGATTTTTAATTTTCCCCCAATTTTTTTTAGAGTTCCTGCATTACTACAGCTTTAGAAACTAAAGTTCCATCTTCCAAAGGGTTCACCTTGTGTACTGTTTCCCAGAGATCAACTCAAATGGTCTTTTTAAATGCCAATTTGTTCTTCACTATTCTTGACTTTTTAAACTCCATTCTTTGAATGGACAGCCATACTCTGTCAAGTGGACATGAAATGATCTTCTACCTTAAGGCAGTGTTCTCATAATCTAGGGCTTGCTTCCAGCAAGACCCAGAAAATTACAGTATTATCAAAAACCACTGTAGAATGCAACTATAATCGATAAGAGAGCACCACTGATTTGGATCCCAGTTTGTATCTTTGAAAGCATTGACATTTCAATCCAGTGTTAATAACAAGCCTCTTTCGAATAAAGAAAAGAGAACCCGTCAAAAGATTGAAAGGCAATCCCCCTTCTACGTTTTACTCCACTGACTCTATACACTAGGCTGCAAACTACCGACATTACTTACGTTTTATCCAAGCATCTGGTTTTGCCATAGGATATTCAACGGGTGAATCAATGGGTTCAACTAAAATTGGTACTAAGTAAATAGTCACTTGTAAATATTGATTTGCATTTGGATCTGCTGCAACCAGGGGACCTGCAGTCAAGATTCAAGAGAAAGAGAAAGAGGCCATTTGGATCTGCTGTCAAGATTCAAGAGAAAGATGCCATTTGTGAGGAAAAAAGAAACTCGGACCTAATTAGAGAAATGGGATAGCAATCATGAACATAATGAATCGTGAAATTTATAGTAGGAAATCAGCAAAAAACAAAAAAAATGTATACTTAGCAAGGAATATACCAATGCATTCATTGCACCAGCTTTCTTGTGGTGTTGGAAACTAGGCCTCTTTTCACGGGATACATAAACTAACCGTAGTAATTCATTGGCATCATTGTCAACTCCCCCACTGTGACCTAAGAAACATGAAATGGAAAGTAAAAAGTTCAGTAAAACTAATTTACTCTATTTGAAACATATGTAGATGCATGTTAACAAATGGAAAAGAAATTTATGATCGATACATCATATAGACTACAAAGGAAAGATAAGACTACAGGATTAAAGACAAGCATGTGATACTTGGATCATCCCAGAATGGTCTTGAGTGTTGTTGCATGTCCATGGAGTCCCATCGTGCATGGTCCATCCCTCCTCGGGCTTTTTTTGTGCTTTGGCCACAAGAGCATTAATTTGGATCTTGTACTTTGAAATTGGGAAAAAGATGGAAGATGTCAAGGGCAAGAAAAATCAATAGACCAACGGAAGTAGCACTTGCAGTTTGGAGACTTTAATGTGCACTTGCCTTCATATTTCTCCATTCTTTATCCTTTAAATAATCGATGGTTGGTGAAGATGAGAGAAAAGTCGTATTTTTTAAGAAATGTTAGGATCCCACAAGTAAAAGAAATGGCATATCTGTTCCAAGAGTGAATCTGACAGTATTGAAGTTTGCATAGCATCACAAAATACAAAATAGACTTAGCTCAAACTGTTTCTGGCACATTCAAACTGAACCTATGCAAAAGTACATGTCTAAATTATATTCTTTAATGCTATGCCATAGGGTAGGACTCACCACATGGTTCTAATAATGCACTAAAGGGAGGAGCACCAAAAACATGGAATGCCTGAGGTGAAAATGTTGGAAAATAGTGTAAGAAAGTCTATTGTCTAAGTATACAAAGGCATTGTGATCAGATCTCCATCCATCTATTGATGTTGGCCATAAAAAAACCAGGCTCTTCCTCTGAGCCTCCCACAAGTGGAATAAGATCCAAAAGGGAGCTTAAATAGAAAAATGCATAGATAAATAAGGCATTAGGGATCCAATCCATGTTAGATGGCTCCATTTAAAACAGTGCCTGCCAGTTATCTTAAGTGCGGATATTTGAATTCTGCATTTATTATATAATCAATTTGTAAGACAATATTTCCATACTTTTGGAAAAGAAAGGAAATGAGATTGTATGAACCTATGTAGGAACCAAGGCCCTAATATGGGTCTGAGCAGCAATCCAACAATTAAAAGAATGAAAAACTCTTTGTTGTATTTATAAAGCCAATGAGTAGGAAAACAAATTTCAGCAACTGCACTAAAATTCAAAGCAGACCAGTGATTAAAAAACACACTATCAGAAGAAGAAAAATTCGGTCAGAAGATTATTAATCCAGGCATTTCACGTCTCATGTTATCACTCCCTTTATGATTATTCCTAAGTCCTTAGTCTCATAGTTTACATTTTCTGTATTGGAAAACAAAAGATTCATCATGCACTATGATAGTATTGACTTAGTTATAAATCTAAATCCCAAAAACATAAAACAATATTATGTGCATATCTCTGACAGATGGTGAAATATCCAGAAGAGGGCATGCTTATTCAAATTGAAATGATCTTTTTCATTATCTAAGCATATTGGTGGAAAAAGTGTGGTGAAGCAAGAAAATTTCAATATAACAAGTTACAGTCACTCATAGTTCGATAAGGAAACACGGTCACATGCCTGCCATGCCTGCCATCCACATTCATATGATATCCTTCTAATCCTGCCCTTAAAGTAAGTATGAACAAGCGATCCTCTACAAAGGGAAATGGCCAATCCATTGTTGGCTTCATTTCACGACCAATAAACTGATTCAACCACCATGTTGTCTTAGATTCTTTAGGTCCTTCGTCATCATCTCGAATCCATTTTCACATTTGACGTTGATTATGACACTCAAGGTGGCATCAACCTAAGATGTTTGAAATATTCAAAGTGACAATCCTTTGCTATTTGCTATTTATGGGTTCAACACCAATTGCACTGTGACAATAAAAGAGGAATTCAAGAATCCTCTATTTTCTCACCTATCTCAGCCAACTAAAGAATGGATAGATGGAAAACAAATGTAGACCTCCTCGAATCTTACACAAAACTAAGTGTTCTTACTGGGCTGAGAGTGTGACCATTGCCTATAATAACTGTCTTTTTAATAACTTAACTATAGTTTTACACCAAATCTTGCACAAAACCCCAAAAAAAATGGTTTGACTTTCTGGATGACTTAAAATTTCATTCATTGTTTACAACAAGTAGCATAGTACCATATATTTATTAGTGTATGTTGTCATTGGCATGAACATTGAAACATACCACATACACTGAGGACAGAAAGAGAGAGAGAGAGAGAGAGAGAGAGAGAGAGAGAGAGAGACTTTCCAATCATCTAGCTTATGCCAGACATCAGGTGAGGTTTGTACAAAGCTCTAGTAATGTCCTGAGTACATTGTCCACCCATAGTGCACAAGTACACCATATAATTCATATTTCAAATCTCCCTGCAATTTGCAGACAAAAGCTAGATTAGGAAAACAGAGGTAGCTTCAGACAAAGAAAACACTAGTTTTAAATTACATGCAAATGGAATGATAATGATAAAGTACCTGATTGTTTGTTCATCATTAGTAAAATGATTCAAGTCCAAAACTCTAGGATATGTAAGTTCTTTGTGTACTTTACTCCCAATGATCCTAGTATTGATGAAACATTTAAGCTGGATTGAAGGAATCTTAGGTTCACTATCAATCGTAAGCTTTTTTTTTAAAAGAGCTGCCAAGTTTGCAATTCTCACATTCATACTTGGCATCACATTCTAAAGTTTATGCTCTTGTGAAAGAATCTAATGCCTATGTTATTGAATTCAAATTCTCTACTTCCAAACTCAAACCAATAAGAGGATCAAATGTGTCTGAGCAGTGCGAGCAATTGACACACCTTATCTAAAACAATTACATCAGTGTTATTATCATAGTTAAGCCTGGATGAACATTGAAACTACAGGATAAGGTAAGAATTTTAGTTGTGAAAAATATCTATGCTATGTATAACACCTTGCAAGACATAAGAAGCAACTATGAAAAACAGAGTGACTGCAATACAACATACATTTTAGACAATGCCAATAAAGTGATCCCTCTCAAACCAGTGTATAAATAAGGATAAGATTCAAAGTTACACAACATCATTCAACACTCTTGTATAAGAAAACACATTAAATAATACCGCCCTTTTGATCTTAGAGAAAATATAAAGTTGAAATATAGCACGACACCTATTACCAATAATGCAGTAACCTAGTGCTTAGACATGGTACTTGCCAAACAGTAAACAAAAGTTCAAGCCCTATCGAGTAGTGTCACTTCCAATTAAAACTACATTAATCCTAACACTGGTTGGACAGAGCCAGCAAAAGGGAACCTGAGCCTAATAATCATCTTTGTAGGTGCTTAGATTATCGTAGTTCCACATTCCAAATTGAAAGCATATCTATGAATACGAAAAATGGGATATAACCCAGCAGCATGTTGCTAAAGATACCCCAAAATTACATCTTTTAAAGAACTCCATTTTCAACTGCTCTTAATCACCCCTGTTAAAGAACTCCCAGCACCTACTAATAAACAGAAAGTCCTATGTATCTAGCTAAAAACTTATTCTCTTAATAAAAAACTTTCCCATTACTCCAATTGTACCAGAGCATGGTTGTTATACAGATCCTCTTCAAAATTTCTAGGCAAATAACATAAAATGAGAATGACAAAATTGAAAAAAAAAAATAGACATTATCATTAAAGATAGATAAGCAGTAAAATTTTGCATGCACTTTGCAAATCTCTATCTTCTTACAGTACCTTATTCGTGGATGTAGTAGACTCATTATCTAGATTTAGCCTGTCAGAACCTAGGAAAGAATGTGGACCATGCTCCACTCTGTTTAACATTTGTGTACGTTTAGTCTGCAAAGCAACATATAGCATGCTGAACTTGATCTTTTCTACATAAAAATGAC
>LPNX010616839.1:1577-52259 GCA_001517045.1 Pseudotsuga menziesii
GATGTTCCTAGTACAAAAGATATTCAGATATTTTTTATAGACAGTATTGGAAAAGAAAATATATATAAACTGTTATCATTATCTCTGAATATCTTTTCATTTGAGAGTTCATAGATATATTGGGAGAAGATAATTCTTATCCCTAATATATTTTAAACCTTTCGCATCTTAAATTTCTGTAAATCAGACATAAAAATAAAGGAGGTTGTACCTGTAGAAGCTGAATAGTCCGATCAACATACATTTAGTTCTCTACTGAAAGCACTTGAAACAACATATGATTTATTTTACTCTAGAATGATCTTTTAGCAGCAACCCCAAAAACTTTACCTGTCAATCTGTAAGATAAAGGAAAAACTGTGTGCGTTAGCTTTCCAGCTAAGTAAGCCCAGTCTAATGTAGTTTATCCACATGCTGTTGCAAACAGAGAACATTTAGAAAACTGAAGAAAGATAAACTCAACTAACATTCCAACCAAGTAAGGATCTTACAGTACAATGTAAATAGCATTAACTAAACAGTATTTTAACGATTGTGTTAACATACAATTATGCTATTTTAAATTTTTTTTTTAATTGTGAAATTTTAGGGGTTTTGACAGTAATGGTTGCAGCAATCCTGAAGGAAGCAGGTGCTCAGATTTGACTAGCTGAAATTCCTGACATTTTGCAATAAACAACGCTATGTTGGCCTTTAACTTAGGCCAGAAAAAGTGTTTCTTAACTGCAGATATCATCTTTTGATATCCCGGATGCCATGAGCAGGGTTTTCAATGAAATTTCATGAGGATGATAGACGTGATGTCCCCTCCTTTTGGAACATATAATATTTCTTTGGACCATAATAGTTTCTTCTTGTCTAGCTTATACTCTTTTTGTTGTTGAAACAACCTGTCGTCTTGGAATTTCTTGAGAATTTCAACATAGAAATGGTCAACTCTATTTTTCGTCCTAATCCTCTTGTGAAAATACGAATGGGTTTGACTTAAAGTCACCTCATATAACATATGAGCTTGTCGACTTAAAATATCAGCAATTTTTTTCTCCTTTCCCTTTATATGCTTTAACTCGAAATGGTACTCGCTAAGGAAAGCCAACCATCTGGCCTTCCCGGCATTTAGATATAGTCGATCAAATAAATACTTCAAACTCATGTTGTATGTATTTATAATAAATTTCTTCCCCATGAGGTAGTTCCTCCACATCTTCAAGGTGTGGATAATGGATGCTAACTCAAGATTGTTGGTGGGATAATTTTTCTCATGTTCCTTTATATTCCACGATTCATAACAGGTCGCTAATAGTTCTACAAAAGGACTCTTTCAATCCCTTCCTTTATTTCATCCATGTAAACAACAAAATCCCCATCGGGATCCATAATTTGTAATATTGGTGCAGGCATCAAAAGTTGTTTAAGATTCTATAAAATTTCCTCGCACTTAGTCGTCCATAAGAACTTGTTTTCCTTCTTTTGTAGAGTAGTCATGGTACAAGCAATCCTTAAAAAATTATCAATGAACTTTCGGTAGTAACTGGCTAATCCCAAAAATGAACTAATGTCCATGACACTAGTAGGGGTAGGCCAATCCTCTATGGCTTTAATATTTTTCAGGTCAACGACTATCTCCTTCTCGGAGATGATGTGACCTAGGTACTATATCTATGGTTTGTAAAAATCACATTTACTAAACTTAGTGTAAAGCTGGTGTTCCCATAACACCTATAGTACTATATAGAGATGCTCCTTGTGTTCTTATTTACTCTTAGAGTAAATAAGGATATCATTTATAAATACCAATACAAATTTATCTAGGTATTTACTGAAGATATTATTCATCATACAGATAAGATTCGCGGGTTCCTTGGTCAACCCAAATAGCATTACTACAAACTTGTAGTGGCCATATCACATTCAAAAGGTCGTTTTGTGAATATCTTTATCATGGATCCATACCTGATGGTAACTAGACCACAGGTCGATCTTTGAAAATATCTTGGCTCCTCCTACTTGATCGAACAATTCATCGATCCTAGGGAGTAGGTAACGATTCTTAATGGTAATCTTTTTAAGTTTGTGGTAATTGATGTACATCTGTATTGTGTCATCCTTATTCTTTACGAAGAGTATAGGTGCTCCCTAAGGGGACACACTATGTTGGATATAACCCTTCTCAATCAACTCCTGCAACTACAACTTGAGCTCCACAACTTTGGTGCACTCATGCGGTATGGGGATTTTGAAGTCGAAATTGACCCTCATGTTAATCCTATGGAAAAATATAAGTCTCGTTTCAATGGTAATCCTGGTATTTCCTTAGGAAATACATATGTAAAGTATATAAGAACTGGAAATCCCTTGATGTGCTGCTCTCTCTTAGCTTCTACATCCTAGATGTTCACTGCAAACAGGTTTCAACCTTTTCTAATGCATTTCTTTACCTGTAAGGATAATATCTTCCTAACGGAAACCTTATTAGGCGTGTCTTGAATCTTTGTCTAATTCCCTTGGATATATAGGCACAAGGTTGACTTGTGTAGACAACCAATCATGAAATGGTGTTTTTCCAACCTATTGATGTAATTGTAACTTCGGAATGTATTCATCTGTATTTCTTATCTATTGTAACCCGATGTTTATTCTGGGATATATTTGAGTCATGTCATTCCCCGATGTTCCGATCGGGATGTTTCTATAATGAGAAAGTCATGTGAAGTCATTATGGGTAACCCTCCTATTGGTCAAGGGTTAAAGTCCCCATAGTTGTGGGGCCCTTGGGTTATTAGACTATCCTAGTGAAGTCGACCCTAGGTGAGTCATTGTAAGTTGGGGAAATAGTCCCCACGATTATGTTACCCTCCTATTGGTCAGAGGAGGCAAAGTCCCCACAACTGGTGGGGCACTAGGGTTATTAGACACTCCTGGAGATGTCGACTCTAGTAAGTAATTGTTAAGTGAGGCCGACATGTTGGAGTGCACTTCAAGTGAACGAAAGAATATAAATAGAGAGTGAGCCTCTGTATTTATATCACTTGCGATACACACAATCACTCATTGAGGGCACATGAGTGAGAGAGGAGAAGCTCTCTCAGTGTGAGAGAGAGAGACTGTTGTTGTTGGGAGATCATCTTACTGTTTTGGGGTCTTACCATTTTTGTGCTAATTCTATCTCTGAGGAAGTTGTGGGGTTTTATCCTTTATGTTTTCCTCAAGGAAAACTCTTTGTGTCTCTTGTCTCTTGTGATGTGCTTATGTTTTATTGCTGTGCTTGTTATTCTCTCAATGAAAAGATCCTAAGATCATAATACTAGCTTATATGATGAAAAAATAACATGGTATCAGAGCTAACCTAAGAAGAAGACATTGTGCAGATGCAGAAGCTAGTCCTTCTTAATTTTTTGGTCTCTCTCCACAATCTATCAGCAAAATTATGCTAGGCTGACTCTCCATTGAAGAGCACATCTTTCTGTCGAAGCGAAATTTGATTCCGAGCATTTTCATTTTTCGATGAGAAAATTAGGGATTTCTACAAAAGAGGAATTTTTTACTAAGCCCAGCATAGGATTGTTCTCCTCATCAAAAGAAAAGTTTAGAGACCTGGATCAATAAATTTGGTTGGGTGAAACTCTGGGAAATTCAAACCCTAGTTTGACCCCGAGCTAGAAAAAAAACCCTAAATACTGAAACTGATAAGTTTTGGTACATTCGCTATGTCCCGAGATTGGTGAAGTCTCAGAAGATAAAAAATGCAGGTGCTGAATATAAAATCATTATGAACACTATTTCTAAAATTCAGCGTCCGAGTCGCTATTTTTTGGGAGCTATGATGCCTCCAAATTAGGGTTCCATCCCCTCCCAGAATTCATCCCTAAATAGGACACCTGGGGAGAATTGCAATATCTTGGGCTACAAAGGTACAAATAGAATTCCTGAAGATGTTACAGAAAGGGAATGGAATTTAATATTGGTGTTCTGAATATCAGGCTCAGAAGATGAACCAATGACACATGTCATGCCGTACAACTTCGCTATTATGAAAAGTCCTGTAACAGGTCACCTTGGGAAAAGGATCATAAATCCCAAATGGTGAAACAAATTATGATGAAACCTATGGTGTTGGATCAGGGACATGGGAATTTGTCTCAGTACGCAATTTGAGAGACAAAGGAATAGTAATTTCAGAGATATCACAGAAACAGTAACAGCCATTTCTGCAGAAGAAATTGGAAAATTAGGGTTTCCTGTTCCGGGAGCTTCCCTCCACTGGTTTTAGAAAAGGAGTACATTGGACAAATCCATTTGAAGAGATATATCTGTCTATCCAATAAGATATAAAATATACTAAGTTTTGAAAATTAGGGTTTCAGTGACAAACCCTAGATCAGCCAGCTCCAGAACCAGGATGGACACCTCAAATCGGTAAGATGTAATCCTTTGCTATTTTCATTTGAGGTTCTGATTTCAAAGTGAGCTACCACATTAGCTTGATGATAATCTTGGTGAAGTTGACAACTTCCAAGTATGGAAGTATATGATCTCTCTGAAGAAAATGAATTGGACACCTACTTGAGTAGAGAGGTTCCAATTACAGATGGAGATGACGCTAGAAGCCTTTCACAAGAAGATCATTGATGATTCAGTCATGAATCAACTCGTACTAAAAGTGTCTTCCTTAAAGAAACCAAAGATGTTTAATTCCTTTACAAGCTATTTGAAGGGAAGAAAAGAAATCAAAATATGACCTTGAAGAAACCAGTTGAAGAATGTGAAGATCCGGAATGCAGAGACCATGCAGTCATAAGAGTATCTCAAATCAAGAACAACTTGAAGCAGTAAAAGAAGAAGTGGAGAACGCAGAAGTGGTGATAGCCACTTTGAATGGTCTCCCAGGATCATGGGATTCATTCATTAGAAGAATGTGTGCCAAGAGGAAGTAATTACTTTCAGTATACTCCGAGAAGAAGAAGAAGCTCGATTCATAAGAAGAGAAGGGAATATGGAAGAAACTGAATATCAAGCTCTCGCCATACAAAGAAGATACCTCAAGCAATGAGGAATACAAAGGACTCAATTCTTGAAGAACCTCTTATCCATCCTAGCATTTGGATAAGAAACGATGCTATCATGAATGAAGAAGACGATGAAGTTGAAGGCTCAAGAAGGAGTCTACCCACGAAACAGTTAAAGATAAGTATTCAATTGTCATCTCATGATATTATTTTGTTATGCATTTGTTTATATTCAGCTATTGTATTATGCATGATAGGATGTTTGCATTAATGACAGAATACTACTAATATGCATGTGATGGGTAAGTAGCTCATGGTGCTATACAAATCTCCATTGCTACTTATCTAGAATGAAACCTCTTTGCTGACATATTGGATTAGTGCACAATCTCTATGTTGTCTTGGTAGAGATGGAAGGAATCTAGAAAGTTTCCATGAGATATGGATGGATGTTGTATTGGATAAAATAGTTGCATGTTCATGTAGTTATGCATAAGAATTTTTCATTATGAATATACCTTATGAAATGTTTCTAACCATACAACTGCATTTGACTTATAGGAAAGATCACATACATAATCACCTACAAGCAAAGAAGAATGAATACTTGTTCCGAAGAACAAGTGATGACAATTCAAAGACAAAGAATAATATGCTGAGTGCAGTGACATCATTGATGCAGAACCTTCCAGCCACCAAGAAGAAACGGAAGACCAGTTCAAGAAGAATGATGCCAAGGTGCAGTATCGGGACCTGAAGAGAAGTTCATAGTTCCATCATGCAGTAGATGGAAACATCGTGGGATACAAAGCAAGATTCATAGCACGAGGCTTCTCACGAAAATAATGCCTAGACTATGAAGAGACATTCGCAGCCAGTAAGAGTTGAAACACATACATGATGAGATTGATGAAGATATTAACCTTTGCTACAAGGTTAAGATGCAAGTATATACACTAGATGGTCACATAGAATATTAATAGCATAGGAAGCTACTTGTCACTCTGGTACATAATGTTTTCAGTGCATAGAGCACAGAAGAAAGAGGGAGTATGATGCTTGACTTAAGAGGGAGTGACTACAGAATATCTTGAGGTTCGACATGGTATGACAGGATGGGCAGATTACTGATGACTGTGGGCTTTACTGAGAGTAAAGTGGATTCCAACCTTTGCTTCAAGGTTGAAGGCGGAAGACCAGTGATGCTCCTGTTATGTGTCAATGCACTATTTTCTAGGCATAGAGGTGTGGAAAAGGGAAGTATGCAGTAGAGATCCTGAAGATTTTCAGGATGATAGACTACATGACCACACCTATGGCATCAAACATGAAGCTATTAAGTGATGCTTCATTAGAGATGGTTGATGCTATGATGTATCGTTAGATGATTGGGTCCTTGATGTACCTGAGACCAGATATTTTCTTTGCTGTGAACACATTGAGAGATGTTCACCTGATGGTTACAAAGCATGCAGGGGTATAGTTGATTATGGGCTTAAGTATGATGCAAATCAAAAGATTAACCTAGAGGGTTATGTTGATTCAGATTGGTTAGGCAATTCCATCAATAGGAAGATCACTTCAGGGTGTTGCTTCAGTATGGGATCAAGCATGATCTCTTGGTTTAGCAGGAAGCAATCCTATGTGGAACTGAGTACAGCTGAAGTAGAGTATGTCGTAGCTTTCTTAGCTAGTTGTGAGGCAGTATGGCTGAGGAAGCTACTATCTGATTTATTTGATCTCTAGATGGATGCTACTTGTATACATTGTGACAACCAGAGTTGTGTGAAGTTGTCAGAGAATCCAGTGTTCCATGACAAGTCGAAGCACATCGAGATCAAGTATCACTATATCAGGGATATGGTGCAGAGAGGAGCAGTGAAGCTCTAGTATGTTGCGATGGAGGAACATATAGCTGATGTGTTGACGAAGCCATTGGCCAGAGTGAAGTTCGAGTACTTCAGGGAGAAGCTTGGTGTTCTCCAGATTGAGATTTCCTCCAAGGGAAAGTGATGAGTCCCAAAGCCATTATGACGAGCATGTCAGATATAAGGGCTGAGCCATTGTGTCATGGTGAGAGGATTCAGTTCCTTCCATGAAAGATATGAGTGCTGATATCCATAGCCATTATGACGAGTAGGTCAAATGTAAGGGCAGAGTTATTCTGTCATGGCTAAAGGAATAGTTTTTTCCCATGTCAGATGTGAGTGCTGGCCATTCTGTCGAGTAGGATAGATGTAAGGGCTATCGACATTATGATGAGTAGGTCAGATGTAAGGGCAGAGCCATTCTGTCATGGCTAAAGGATTAGGTTCCTCCCATGTCAGATGTGAGTGTTGGCCATTCTGTCGAGTAGGACAGATGTAAGGGCTACCGCCATTCTGAAAAGTAGGTCAGATGTAAGGGCAAATCCATTCTATCATGGCTAAAGGATTAGGTTACTCCCATGTCAGATGTGAGTGTTGGCCATTCTGTCGATTAGGACAGCTATAAGGGCTACCACCATTCTGACGAGCAGGTCAGATGTAAGGGTAGAGCCATTCTGTCATGGCTAAAGGATTAGGTTCCTCCCATGTCAGATGTGAGTGCTGGCCATTCTGTTGAGTAGGACAGATGTAAGGGATACTACAACTCTTTGGGAGAGTGGAGGCACTTGGTCAGTTACCAGGTACCTCAATCTCGGACTGGGGGAATTTCTGGTGAGGTTGGAGGATTTAGTTCCTTCCAGGTCAGATGTGACTGCAAGCCTTTCTGGCAAGGGTGGAGGACTTGTTTCCTTCCAGGTCAAATATAAGTGCTGAAGCCTTTTCATAGATGATAGTGATGTCCTGTCATGCTGGTGAATGTGAGTGTTGGGCCTTTCTAATGTGATTTTACGTTTATACATGATCAGATATGAGTGCTGGGCGTGCCTTTCTGACGAGTAGGTCAGATGTAAGTGCTGGGAGAAGACCTACCTGATGGCTAGGCCTACAACCAGCATGAAAGAAGGCTGGCTTTGTAGAACTTCATATGATGAGATAGCAAACACATGATGATGACCAGATGATATCCAGATCGAGCTATGATCCATATCTAGTTATGATGACTCTGAGAGATCTAGATCGAGTGATGATACAGATCTAGCAGTGATGATGATCCAGATCGAGTGATGATCTAGATTCAGTGATGATGATCCAGATCGAGTGATGATCTAGATTCAGTGATGACTATCCTAGAAATGTTGACTCTATTAAGTAATTGTTAAGTGAGGCCGACATGTTGGAGTGCACTTCAAGTGAACGAAAGAATATAAGTAGAGAGTGAGCCTCTCTATTTATATCAATTGCAATACACACACTCAGTCATTGAGGGCACATGAGTGAGAGAGGAGAATCTCTCTCAGTGTGAGAGAGACAGAATGTTGCTATCAGGAGATCATCTTACTATTTTGGGGTCTTACCATTTTTGTGCTGATTCTATCTCTAAGGAAGTTGCGGGGTTTTCTCCTTTATGGTTTCCTCGAGGAAAACTATTTGTGTCTCTTGTCTCTTGTGATGTGCTTATGTTTTATTGCTGTGCTTGTTATTCTCTCATTGAAAAGATCCTAAGATCATAATGCTAGCTTATATGATGAAAAACTAACACAACCAATCCATGCCAATAAGTGCATCATACGATCGTAAGGGTAAAATGTTCAAATTTATCCTAGTAGGGAAACTATTCAAGTTTACCTCAAAATCTCAAACTATTTCAGAAACCTTTTGTTTCATACCTATGTCTAATTGCACCAATCATGGTTTCTCATGTTTAACTTTGTCTAGTTTACATATTTCAACATTTTTTGGTGATACATAGCTTCAACAAGCATCGGTTTCAACCAAAATTGAAATACAAGTGTTTGAAACCTTAACTTCTATTTCGACCATCATAGGCTAATGGTCCTCCTGTCGGCCATCCAAAGTGGCATAAATCCTCGGTGTACTATCTATGTCCTCTACTGTTGGTTCTTCCTATAAATTGTGTAAGACTCCATTGGTCTTTTTCTTACAATCTTAGGCATAATGGGGCCCTTGCCATTTCCAACATTTGATTTGTAGCGGGGCAGCATTGGCTCCTCCATTTGCTATCAGTCTCTTAGCATTTGGCTTTGTACCTTTCTTGTTGAAATTCTTATTGGCTGGAAAAATGTTGTTATGTTTTCTATAAGGTGGTGGGTTGAAACCCAGTTCGCAGTTGTGTGAAAAGGTCCTATACATGTCTTGAGTTTTGTTGATGTTTTCTTGCCTTAGTTGTCCATTCTCGTAGAAAAGCCTAGCTTTGTGTAGGGTGGTGTCCAGATTTTTAGGCATGTCAAATTCAATTCTCTCTAGAAAATTTGGAGGAAGACATCCTAAAAACTATTCTATTTTCACTTTTGCATCCTTTACGTCAGGTACATAATGTAACAGATCCAAAAATATGTAAATAAAAGCATCCATGGTAATTGAACCCATCCTTAACTAGTGAAATTATTTCACCTTCCTATCGAAGAATCTTTCAGACATGTATTTCTCCTAAACAATCCTGTGAAAGTTACTCCATCAAATTTCCTTTACCACATCCTTTTCGGTATGCTTTAGGTCTCTCCACCATTTATCTGCTTTTCCATTTAAATTATTGATTTCTAGATGATCTTTCATCGCACTAGAGTAGTTATGTACTCGAAAGTATTTTCTCATACCTAAAATCTATTCTCTAGATTTCTCCTTGGTATTCATATCTCCTTCATAGGTTGTGGATCTTATATTTTTGAACTCTTCTTGGAGGTTGTCATCATTCCTCTGTTTTTTTATGCAAGGAGAAAGGGAATTATCACTGAGACAATTGTGATAATCTCTTTCTAGAGGTTCAGGTGTGTGTTCTTCTTTTCCCTCTTCTTTTGGGTTATTGGCCCATTTCTGATAAAATTATTTCTTGAATTTTTTCGTTGAATGAGTAGGCTATCCCTGCAGGATTCCTCTCGTCATGTCCTGCAATAAAGCTTCATTAATTGCTTGCTTCTCTTTCCTTTCATTCAGATTATCATCTTTGAAAATCTGTAAGTTTGCTTGTAGACTTTGTATGGTTTTCAGTATATCACAATTTAATTCAACCACTAGTTCTTCTTCTCGTGTGAGGCTATTCATTTTTCCTTGGTGGTTGTTGTATTCTTCCATGTTCATGATATGAATTGTTCTTTGAATCCTACAATGTAAATTTTTTAATAAAAAATAATTTCCTCTTAGTTAACAAAATATCAAATATAATTTATTTTCTACAACGAATGTTTGGTAACATCCATTAGGCCTCTTAGTGTTTGAAGTTGGGCTCTGATACCACTTTTAATTCCCTAAAATTTGTAAAAAAGAAAAAGTAGGCTAGTTAAATACTACCTTTCAAGGACATTGTTTTAACTACTGTAGAATGTAACTTTTGTTGTTACTAAATCCAAGTGTCGTAAGCCTAATGATGATATGTTTATGTGATGTGGTTATATTACTTCAATTCATTTATATGATTACTTTGTTTGTCTCTACTAGTATCGGGCATTTTTCGATGCTCGTTAAGTTACATTTTACTTCCTATTTATATGTCTTATTTTTCATTTATGGTTTTATTTATTAAAAAGGTCGACTTTCCTTTGAATATCAAGGGTAGGAGTGGCAAGTTTTATCCCTTGAGGGTCCACTCAGAAAGCTAAGGTTTCCTACTGCTTTGAAAGGCTTACTTAGTTCATTATAAACTAATGCAGGATCCTACTCTTGTTTAGGTTATTTTGGATGTGAACTCTATATATGACCGTGGTAGGTAAAGACATCCTACAACACTACATCTATACTACACTATATTGTTCAAAGCTGGTGAAAGGAGGACTAAGTCTTAGGCCTAACTGTTCCTAAGTCCTATGTTTATGCAATATTGATTAAGTGTATGGTTATAAAGTTTGTGGCAGTCATTATTATTTTTAAGGATTAAAACCTTATCCACCTTGATATATATTGTATAATTTGTAAACTTTATGGTATAAGGCATAGGGTTTATGGGATTGTCCATATACCATTGAAAACCTTTAAAAAAGTGATTTTGGAAAACTATAGGGTAAAAATATTTGGTTTATTGCATATTTCATATTCCATACAACTTTGTTTTAACGTGGCATTTGAGGGTTTTGCTATGGTTTTAACGTTGGGGTGATGGACTATGGAAATTCGTCGTGAGCGAAACTATAGCTATATGGGTTTTGATTTAGTGGTTGGTGGAGGATAGGGTGGCGACATAAATTATTCTAGGGAACCATGGGAACTTGGCCTCAATTGTTGGTTAGGGACGATATGCATTTCATTTGGTCTTGGATGGTTTTCTTTTGGGTGGTCTTGTGCTCTAGGGAGCTATGTTACGAAACTTTCAACATCCTTCCCGCTCCTTCGTGAGATAAGTCATCTTGTGGTTTTCAACACTTTAATGGTTTCTTTCATTTCTTCTATGACTGTCATACTCGTGAGCATTTGGTATTCAGTTTGTAGGTGAAAGGGGTGGCTCAAACGTGTATTTTTTGGTGGCTCCTTAGGTGGCCTTTGCAACCGCTCTGCACGTAAGCCTCTAAAAATTAAAAGGCCCTTACCTATGTATGTTTGTTTGTGGAATATTTTTTAACTATTGGGTGGGGAAAACAAATTAGTTTGGTTGGTTGGTATTTTTGATAGTTTAGGAATCCAAGGGACACGAGTGTATATGGCTTTGTCGTAAGACTTCAATTCTATGTAAGATTATGTCGTGTTGCAACATTTTTTAATGTATTGGTTTGTAATTTTAATGGGAAGCTCTACGTTGTAAAATTGATGGTGTATTTAGTAAAGCTTACAGTGCCATTGCTTGTAATGGAACCATATATACAATGACTCTATATTTCACATTTATTTTGCATTGTGGATGTAGGGATTTAATAAATGTTATGGCCAGGGTTTAACCTTACAGCTGTGAGCTTGGAAGTTTTACCTCAACCCTTAGATGGATACACATCCTGTGAATATTTATCTTATTATGTGACTGTGTAAATCATGCGTAGAGTGTGGCTCTGATTTGTTAAGACTGTGGGTTTAAAAAGGAGTTCCTTTGGGAATCCTGAGAGGAGAAACCCTTGATGTGCAAGTCATAGCATTTATGTTTTGTTTTAGCAGTGGTGCTTACAAGATTCGATCCTGGGATGATTAATGATTTAGACTTGTATTTATTTACGTTGGTGTATTGTTTTAATCATGGCACCTATAGTATTCGATCCTTGGTTGATCAACAATTTAGATTTTGTTTAAATAACATGGGTTTTTTTTGGGCAAATGAGAGGATTCGATCACGGATGCACTAAGTTTGATTATTTAATGATAAAATAATGACTTTGTCTTTAACAGTTTCATTTATATAAATGGTGCATTTGTTTCTTTGTTTATCGGTTTTAGTAGTTTGACATGTTTGTAATGAATTGGCCTACAGGTAAACCTTCGCCAGTTTCGATGGTTGGGATTTGTTTAAAAAAAATTCTAATGTAATTTGTGAGATTTATCCCTCATCCAATCCTATATAGGATTTGATGCCTAGGCTAGGTTTAATAAAACTTGTCATTGTTATGTTTTAGCATGGATTTAATGTTTATTTTGAAAGATTTGAATAGTGTTTAGGATATGTGGATTATGTTTGATTTTAAAGTGGAAATGGAAACATACATGCTAGAAATATGAAATATGCTAGTGTTGGAAATTTGAGCTTATAGTTGGATTTTAATGGTGTGAGAGATTTGGACTATTGTTTAATTTATGTCTTTTAGTTGGTAGTTTATTTTAATTATTTTAAATTGTGTTGAACATAGTTTTTAAGTTCTAGAACTAACAGCTTTGATGTCTGGTTTGTAGGTTTATAATTTTGTAAATAGTCTTTCTGAATGTTTTAGATGCAGAGTTTACAATGCTATTTTATTTTTAAAAGATAATGAGGTTTATTTTTCCTAGTTATTTTAAATCTCTATTTAACATTTTATTTAAGTTTGAACAATACATAAATAGCTAGATATCTTAGATAACTAGGGTTTAATTCTAAGGTAAACTCTGTTAGATAAGTATATCACATACTAAGACGATTTAAACTATAATATTCCTCTCTAATAAAATAATGGCTAAGTTTTAATGTCTAAACAGTAAATCAACCTGTAATATAAAATATGTCTTCGGATATTTATACAAATAGTTCAAGATTTTAAGGATTTGTAAAAAAAAAGGAAACCTAGCTAAAGCAAACATACAATATATAGAGTTGCACTTTAGATTTTAACCCTACTTTAATAAAAACCATAAGAGCTTAAACAGAAGATAGAAACCATCATGTCTGCAATGTGTAGTTTATTTTATGGCTAGAACCCTGCACACTTTAAGAAGACAAGATTAATAGAAACAAGGATAATTCTGACCTCAGATATGTCAACCGAACAACTTGGGAACTACCATGTTCCTCCCAACCATGACTCGGAACCATTCCTGGTTTCAATACGGACCCCCCCAAGATGGTTCCAACATAAAAGTAGTCTAGAGCTCATAAAGGTAATGCTTCACCTATCTACAAGATAAGGTTGTGTACCATATTTCTTTCCTCTTTGGGAAAATGCTCTAAAAGATTCTTAGGAGAATATTGATCACATAGCATAAAAATGAGATCCCTAAGCCTTCTTTGGCTTGGTTCTTTATAGTCAATCTTTTGGAAAAGGGACAGTTAACTTTTAGTTATATCAAGAATCATTTGTTTTCTTGAAATAATCTTTTGCTTAATTTATGTGAAATTAGTATTTATTTATCTTAACTTGGGAACTCTTTGAGTAATTCCTATTTGACTCTTTTTAGGTACTAAGATATTTAATTAATTCTTTTAGTAAATAATAATACATATATCGTTCAATTATTATTTATAGTTACTATTATTTGTACATATGCTTACTCTTTCATTCATACCATATATAAACTATAGATATACATATATTACTGTTAACATTTTTATTTTGGGCATCATATAGCATGATCCCGAATCACATGGTTCTTTCTTTAGCTTCTTAGCCACTTCTTTTATTACGGCCTTTAGGCAGGGTTGGTCAACTAGGTTAGGTATCTCTAAACATCCTTCCATGTTGGATTACCTTGTATATCGTGGTAGTTCTTCAGTGCTTGATGAGAACCAAAATTTTGAAATTTTATTTAATCAACTTAAAAATAAGTAAGATGAGGTGGATGTTTTTATTAGACTTGTTTCACTCAACATAATTAAATTTTAGTAACTCCTAGCATTTACTCAGAGCCCATACTCAATGGTAAGAAACAAGGAGTTACACCTTAGTGCGTTTATAGACCTCCTCCCTCAACACTAATGCTAGGATGTACTTGTATGATACACCTAGAAATACAATGGCCAAGGATCCAATTTTCCAAAGCTTACACTCAACATCAATTTGGAATGTTCTGGGTCTTATTCCCAACACTTCCAATTCTTCTTTTTTCATGTGCTTTGAAGAGTTTTTCTTCAACACAAACGTTTCATAATTCATGTGCTTGAGAGGTGATGCTCAACACAAACATCAAGTACTCATGTGCTTCAGAGCTCGCGCTCAACAAAAAAATCCAATCAATAATGTTCTTCTAGATATTTTTCACAACACAAACATTGAAATTACTCATGTGCTTCAGAACTCATGTTCAACACAACATCTCATCAATCATGTGCTTCACGTTCCATGCCCAACACATGCAATGGAATACATGCTAAATAAAAAACATATGTATTGGCTTATGCCCAATATATCAAACAAATCATCATAATCATTTTCATTGGGATCTAATGCCCAATATACAAAATATAACATCAAATCAACATCACATATAAAGGGACTTATGCCCATCAGTGTTAGGTCAAAAATTTAGGATATTACATAAGGTTTTATTCCACATTTTTCCTCCATTCGATTTATTTCACAATTTTTTCTTGATTCTAACTATAACAAAATTGTACCTGTTAAAGGGGTTGGGAAGTGACAGGGTCACCTCATATGAGGCCCACGTTTCCAAGTGCCCAGGTAAACTTTACTCAACCCTTAATTAAAACCTTGTTTTTGTTTAAATTTTCTAGCATCATACTAACCAAACCATACTTGTGGTTACAGGTCACACTGGGTAGAATTCATGAGGTTACGAATGGTAGCCACAATCGTTTTTAAGATAAGATATTGATTTTTGATTACATGTGTTTTTGTAAAACCCTTTAGGGTTTTCCTTGCACTGGCTTTGCATCCATTACTTTGGCAATGTGAATTAGAGTTCTCGAATGTTTTGAGTACATTATTGATAGGGTTTGGGTTCCATTTGAATGGTCTTACTCCCATTCACTTTCAATTTTAGCACTGGTATCTAAAGAGTGTGAAAGCCATCTATATTAAATTGAGCACATAGATATGTGGACAAACACACAACTCACAATATAGATCACACAATTTACTCAGTTATTGAAGAATGAAACAGTGCAAAAATGGCTTGCAGTTGTGAATTCTTTTCATTAATCAAAGAGTAATTAGATAATAATTACAATGAGGTACAATGGCTTAAATAGCCACATGCAATTCGAATCCACATGAGGAAATTTGAATTGATTAGACTCTACTTGACTGCAGGTAACTAATACCTTGTCTAAATCACTATCGGAGGAATCAATAGTTAATTGACCTTGTCTAAACCATTACCAGAGTTCAATGGAGTTGTAAAACACAACTCAAGTATCTACTTCAATGTTGATAGAGGCTAACTGACTGTGGTAGGTGAGAAATGCACCTCTCCTGCATGCAACCATGCAAACCTAATGCTAACTAAATGTAGATGACTATAACTGAGTGTAACTGACTCGTATCTCAGCTTGACTAGTCACTAACTAAACTCAACTGATGAAGGTCATTTTTGGCACTCCCAGTGGCTCCTAAATTGTAGGAATTGATCTAGGAGGCTCCTAAACTGATGCATGAAAGTGAAATCAATGGTAGTAGGCCTCAATTAGTGTTCCCCACACTTTAATGACTGGAACATGTTCCCCAATTATGCCAAGTGGGCCCAATGGTGCTAGTGACTAAAAATAGACTGCATGGACTCCCGATTTAGACATGACTCATTATTTAGAAATATGACCAAATTGGACAAGGGAGGATTAAGAATCCCAAACCCCCCCTGAATGCTAACTTGTACAATCTGTGGGCCATGGTAACTAAGACCATAGGTCACCCATTATATCAAGTAAATTAAATTAACTACTCAATACAAGGAGCTGGGGAAAAAACCACATGGGAAAAAACTGCCCATCTAATTAAGCAGGTAGAATCAGGATCAATCTGGTTCTTCTATGCACAGGTATCCTAGGGCCTGGAATGTGAACCTCTCCATCATTATTTTTGGAGGAATATTCCTCTTTGTAAGAAGAATGATATTCTCAATTAAATCAGAAATATACACAGCTGCCGAATGAAGACTGGACCCATGTAGAGCAACTGAAGTCAACTGATAAGTGAGAAAATATTCTTGAGGATTCAAAACATGTGAGGAATAATCAATAAACTGATATTTTTCATCCATGAACAGAAAAACATGAGTGGTAAGAACATCCCCAAGTGTTAGGAGCAATTGTTTAGGCGGATGCAGAAAACATTCCTCTTTACCAGTTTTGTGAGGAGATGAGCATGTGATCAATGGTAGAAAAGCACTGGGACTGTTGAGAGTGATTGCTTGAGATTCATAGTCTGATATATCTTATGAAATAGCTAATGAATCACATAATAAAATATCAGCAACCTCATATGAGGAAACTAACACCAAATCCCCATCAGCAGTTTTGAAGAGAAAGTGCGGTACTTGACTTTGCACACCGGAATTGGTGAGAGCAGCTACAAGCATGACTGAAAGCTCTTGGATTTTAAAATATGAACCAAATAATATCCTATCAAAAATTAAATCAAATCTAAATAGATTCACAACATCCAAAACTATGAAATGAAATCAAATCCCCAGAAGTAGTTTTGTAGGAGTCTTGTGGTACTTGTTTCTTCACACCGTTGATGAGAATAGCTGCAAGCAGTACTAAAAGATAATGAATTTGATATATTAAACCAAGAAATATCATATCAAATATAAATAAGATCATATCAGATACAATAAGGTTAATATCAGATTCAAATAAATGGTTAACCGAGACGGTGGATGCATAGCTTTCTTCTTCTTCAAAATTCTAAATTGTGGTGCATGCAATCGTGCAGGAATTTGCTGGAAGATATAGATCATGAAGAGTGAATGGTTCACTATGGTAATCTGATATTTATTCCAAAATATACAAGTTATTACATATTTTCACACCAGCAGCAACATTAGAAGGAGAAAATCAAATTTCTCTTCACTTTCAGAAGCAATTACTGGTAAAGTTTGCACAGAATTCAAAGAAAAATCACCAGTGAATGTTTGCATGGAAGTGCATCAGTGTTTTTCTTCAATATCAGAGATTTGAATGTATTTTTATGTTTCATCAATATGAGGAGATGATATATTAGAGATCTCATGAACTTTCAGAGCATTAGGAGAAAGGGTCACTGCAAGGAGACTGTGTTCAATTCGAATTGACTATGTAGAAGATTATGCTTCTTCTTGATTTTGAACAACCTCATCAGAGAGAGTGGAGGCTAAGAATTTTGGATCAACAATGCTTATGGTGCTAGATATTCTCTCCAAAGTGCTATTATGATCCTCATCAATCATTCCAAAGTTTTTTTTTCCAATCTTGTCCAGAGTTCATTTGGGTCTTCAATAGAACTACTGAGGTAGCGCAAGCTAGGAGAAAGATCCAGTGTTATTCTTCCAAAATCTGCATCACATTTATTCAGCCAGTCATTCTCACTAAAAAACTCTTCACTGAGTCCAATAGACACACCATAGAGACCTTGTCCCATCAGAGATGCAATCATCTTCTTCTTCCATTCTTAATAGTTTGAGAATAGGGAGAGAAAAGGAAGTGATGAATCCATTCGAGGTTGTACCTACAAAAACACAAAAGGGGAACCATAAGGTCAACAACCTGCACATTTAAGGTTTTAATCACACCTAGAATAGTTGATCAAGAAAGCTTGATCAACAATTCCTTTACTTGGGGTATTAAGTGGTAAACCTTATGCTTATGGTGCAAAGCTAGAAGGAGCAATTTTGCTCAAAAATGATCCATTAGGAAATCTGAGGAGGAGAAGTGCTTTGTCCATCGAGGCTCTGATGGACAAACTATGCCCCCAAGTACAAACTATGTTTTAATTATTATTATTATTAAATGCTGACTATCTATGATTTAATAAATTGTGGCGGATAGGGAATCTTCCAAAGTCCAGGGAGGACTATGTAATAATTTAACCTTGGGCTTAAGGACAATGACAAAAATAAAAAAAATAGATGCAACGAATAAGGTGGAAGCAGTGAGGTTAAAAGAGGAAATATGCAGGAAACAGTATAGGACAGGCACCAGCTAACTTCAGGGGACTAGAATAAAATAAGCGTCAGGAGTGCAGAATCAGCACAGACACATCCCTGAAATGGGGGATACCATTAGCCCTGGGAATTCTGGTGAGGAAGGGAAGAGGGATAATGAGGAAATACCTAGGAAAAAACAAAAAGAGGATCCAAGGAAAAAGGAGCAGAAAAGAGCATATGGTGTAGGCAGGACACTGCCAAGTATGCAGGGGAAAAGGACTCTTGCTGTGAGAGTACCTGCTGTTGGGCATGATGGCCTATTGACAGACTGAAAAGTTGAAGCTGAAGTTAGCATTCTTTACTATTGTCTTGCAAGGTTGGGCTCGGGGGTGACTAGGAGGAAAAGGAGCTGATCCTAGTCTACGGTTGGGAGGAACGTGGCTACTTCCACCGTAGTTAGGTACTTCTAAGTTATAGGTTTTAAAATATGAGTTTGTTTGATCATTTATGTATGTTGTAACATGAATTATTTATTTTTTGATTATTTCATTATCTGTATGTGAAATTTCATAGGCATAAGCTACTAGTAGAATTATCTCTTCCATTCAAATGGTCCTTGGTTCAGAGTGGATTTTATATACATGCATATGCTGTGAATAATATCTAAATGCTCCTAGTTAAGAAGGGGATTTTATATACATGCATATAATGTGAATAAATATTTGAATGCTCTTTAGTTTAGAAGTGGGTTTTATATATAGGTGCTTGTGCTGCAAATAATAGTATTGTTTTTATCTAATGTCACCACTATGGAGTAAAGATCTAAATGTTATTCCAAAGATCTAGACTTTGTATAGGGTGATTTTTTTTCGTCATTTTTTTTAACACTGGTCACAATCAGGGTCGCTAAGGCTGCACTAGAATATTAATATCCTCCCTGCGCCCTTAATTTTTTTTGTTGCTTGTATAGGTAGGTTTTAAAGGAATGATCAGGAGGAAAAATTTCTAAAAAAACAAGCCACCTATGCTGAGTAAACAGAAAGGACACACGACCCCAAAAAAAGTAGGACCGGGCTCTGCCTTTAAATGCCCGCCCATGTATTTAACTGGTAACCCTAACATTTTCTCCCAAGCTAGAAGTTTGGGCCTTAAAACGAATCCACGTAGCCATAGAAATTTCGGTACGTTGTGGGGTTTATTCCTGAGAGTAAACAGTCAAACTAAATATTTTTTATGCAAGACAAATAGCGTAGCCCCATTTGTTGTGTGTAACCACTCACTTCACACACAAGCTATGAGTCGGGGTTTAACTGAGCTCGGAAAGATGTAGGGTCAGGTTACCCTTTTCAACCACTATCAAAACCAAGGTTATGGAGGGGCGAAATGAGGTTTTAGACAAAACCTTATGACAGTACCCTTATCAAAATTCATGAGGAGGTATCCTTTCCCCAACCTGGTAAAGTAAGCGATTTTGAAGGTTGGAGAGACCCTAGGTGTTATCAGACCTGGGATGGGTAAATTGCAAAATTTACACTATTTTATACAAACTTTTTAAGACTACCTCGCTAAACAGACAAAGTATGCGACCAAGCAAAATATTAAGAGTTTCTGTTCAAAACATTAACCTTCCCTTTTTTAGAGAGAAGCTTATAACTTCAGCATGAAGCCCTACGAAACATATCAAGGCCATTGTTTTCACACCCAGTGTTGCAGCTTAAAACAAAAGCAAAAAGAAAGTCTATTACACTCTGACAAGGGAAACTAACAGTCCAAATTTGTTACAAATAGGAATTCATAAAATACCATACTTATATGACAGTGAGCTTGCCACACCATGGCTTCCAAGCTACCATTACATACTTGAGAATTCATCAAACCACCGATAAATCAAACCATGGAACCCTGGGCTCCCCATACTTGTGCCAATTACAAAACCCTTTTCTAATCTTGCGATGCCCTACAGCCAACAGAGATTCAACTCAAGGATGATAAATCTGCTTACCCAGAGAAGTCCCCTTGCACCCGACCAAGAGACCACGCATTCGGAACCTACAAACCAAGTGACAAGGATCATATTTTCCTCAGTGGGATGTTAACCTTGAAAACCCCAAAGAAATAAACTAAGCAATTAAGGCACTGAGTGTGTTTATACCTGTTACAAATAGTCGAAACGAACGAAGTTCACCAGCCTCACCTGGCACAACGAACTCAAACCAATCCTACTGTGGCGTAAAGGCAGATTTCCAAGATGTTTTTCCTCCTGCGGACTAACCTCCAGACCCTCGCTGGTTCTGGCTTGGAAGAACTCGAACACCAAATAACAAGTATTATTTATTACCATTGAATCGATGCCACCTTGGAGCTGACTCTTAACTGACCCAAAGGTCGTAGGTACAAAAGCAGTAAAGACCATATTAATAACAGAAGCATAACTGAGGCTACAAACAGTTGACAACTCATCATAACCCATGTGACTATGGGGATCATCACATCCCGCATGGAGCTGGTAAGTACTCCAAGGTGGCAATTGCATGGTTTGGGCCTTAAAACGAATCCACATAGCCATAGAAATTTCGGTACGTTGTGGGGTTTTTATTGAGAGTAAACAGTCAAACTGAATATTTTTTATGCAAGACAAACAGCGTAGCCCCATCTGTTGTGCATAACCACTCACTTCAAACACAAGCTATGAGTCGAGGTTTAACTAAGATAGGAAAGACATAGGGTCAGGTTACCCTTTTCAACCACTCTCAAAACCAAGGTTATGGAGGGGCGAAATGAGGTTTTAGAGAAAACCTTATGACAGTAACCTTATCGAAGTTCATGAGGAGGTATCCTTTCCCAAACCTGGTAAAGTAAGCGATTTAGAAGGTTAGAGAGACCCTAGGTGTTATCAGACCTGGGATGGGTAAATTGCAAAATTTACACTATTTTATACAAACTTTTTAAGACTACCTTGCTAAACAGACAAAGTATGCGACCAAGCAAAAGATTAAGAGTTTCTGTTCAAAACATTAACCTTCCCTTTTTTACAGAGAAGCTTATAACTTCAGCATGAAGCCCTATGAAACATAGCAGGGCCATTGTTTTCACACCCAGTGTTGCAGCTTAAAACAAAAACAAAAAGAAAGTCTATTACACTCTGACAAGGGAAACTGACAGTCCAAATTTGTTACAAATAGGAATTCATAAAATACCATAATTATATGACAGTGAGCTTTCCACGCCATGGCTTCCAAGCTACCATTACATACTTGAGAATTCATCAAACCATCGATAAATCAAACCATGGAACCCTGGGCTCCCCATACTGGTGCCAATTACAAAACCCTTTTCTAATCTTGCAATGCCCTACAGCCAACAGAGATTCAACTCAAGGATGATAAATCTGCTTACCCAGAGAAGTCCCCTTGCACCTGACCGAGAGACCACGCATTTGGAACCTCTAAACCAAGTGACAAGGATCATATTTTCCTCAGTGCGATGTTAACCTTGAAAACCCCAAAGAAAGAAACTAAGCAATTAAGGCACTGAGTGTGTTTATACCTGTTACAAATAGTCGAAACGAACGAAGTTCACTAGCCTCACCTGGCACAATGGACTCAAACTAGTCCTACTTTGGCGTAAAGGCAGATTTCCAACATGTTTTTCCTCCTACGGACTAACCTCCAAACCCTCGCTGGTTCTGGCTCGAAAGAACTCGAACACCAAATAACAAGTATTGTTTATTACCATTGAATCGATGCTGCCTTGGAGCTGACTCTTAACTAACCCAAAGGTCGCAGGTACAAAAGCATTAAATACCATATTAATAACAGAAGGACAACTGAGGCTACAGATAGTTGACAACTCATCATAACCCATGTGACTATGGGGATCATCACATCCCGCGCGGAGCTGGTAAGTACTCCAAGGTGGCAGTTGCATGGTCAATCAAGGACACCTAGAACACCATGTGTTTTCCCTCATCTTCAATTCTTGGATTTTGGAATTGGCTGTCACCCATGACTAGTGTTAACTTAGTCAAAAACCTTGTTCAGAGTTGAACCTTGCTCTTAGCACCTTAGGTTAGCGTTTATACGCTTGCACCTATGTAGACCTTGGTTAAGCCAAGAACGTTCGAGCCCCTCCTTTTGAAATTCAGCCTGCATGGGATTCCGATAGATTATAACCTTACAAATTAAAATATTTATGTTTATGCTAGGTAGCGTTGTGTTGTTTTTAAACATTCTAAGCAAGGAGTATAGTGTTTTTACCTAGGAATTCCTTCCTGAACCTTTCTACACCTATCACATGAAGAGGGTGGTTAGTCGAAGCCAAGTAAGCAAAATTATCAACCATGAGGTCTACTCTACCAACAATTGGACCCATAAGCAAAATACTCCAGAAGAAATTGTATCAAACCTAACTTACAACCCTTAGTGGCATGTTTTCACAATTTTGCTTATCTAGTTAAACATGGTGTAACTTCAGAAAGGGGGTTAGATAGTGAGACCTGATGTAAATTTGAAAACTCACCTAATCCAAGAATGAAATTTACCTTTCAATAATGAAGTATTCATGCAAAGTTAAAATGCTATGAGGAAATATAAAAAAAAAAAAAAAAATTGGGGTAGTTTACATATGGTATCAGAGCACAAGTTCATCCCTGTAGCTTGTTGGGTGCACCTTGTTTCTTTTGTTTAATTGCAGAAAATATATACAGTTTAATAGCACTCTAACAAAATATCAGAATGTTGTGTTGCATACTTGTGAATTTTCAGTGATTTACAGGAATTATGATGGCCTCTCCAATTGAGAACGAGGTCCAACCTGAAAACCCTGAACAGGCACCACTAGCCACGCAACCGGTAGTAGAACATTCTGAAGCCAGTCAAGTGCTGGAATCTATGAGGCATCTAATTGTTGAAATACAAAGCTATAAAGAAGATAATGAATAGCTCAAGAGAGCATAGGAAAAGCAACAGGAGATCAATGAGATCTTACTACAAAGTCTACACGAAAGAAATAACGGAAATGAACCACGAACTGAGACTAGAAGGGGTCTCGAAATGGAGGGGATCACAGAAAGAAAGAGTAGTTCCTCTAATGAGACCCAAAATTCTGAAAATCAGGTCAAGACTGGCGAAAAGAGAAAGTTCGATCATCTGGAAGGTGAGCTCAAGAATATTAAACCCACTAGTTTTGACGGGGAATCCAAGACGGGGGAGGAAGCAGAGGCATGGTTGCTGGACATTAAGAAATATTTCCATATTTACAACTATTCCAGCAACATGAAAGTTCAGATGGCAATTTACAATCTTAAAGGCAAAGCTAGTATCTGGTGGAAGGATCTCAAAATATCGCACGGACTAAAGGAGAAGAATCTAGAATGGGTTGAGTTCAAAAGGTTGTTTAAGAAATAATACCTATCTGAGAGTTACTACAAAAGTAAAACCAAATAGTTTTATGAGTTAAGACTCGGCCAGATTACCATGGAGGAGCTCATTAACAAATTTTCAAACATGCTACGGTTCGTACCCTGTATCAAAGAAGAAAAGTTGAAGGTGCAGAGGTTCCTAAGCTTCTTGCCACATGCTTACAAGGATAGAATTGAATTTGACAACCCCAAAACCTTGGATGAGGTGCTGAGGAAAGCTAGGATGTGTTTTGAGTAGTACAAACTGCGGAATGATCCATCAAGAATGTGGAAGGACAGGAAACCAGAGAGGTTCAGTCAGCAAAGGAAGGGATTCAGACTATCGCCATTCAGAAATATCCTGAGGAATTTCCAAGGAATCCCTTATAATAAAAATGGATATCCCCCGCCAAGGGGTGTTAAGTCGACCAGTCTAGGAATAAAAGGGGCTGATGGGGCTCTTAGAGAACCTTTGAGCTATTGGGAATGTGGACAACCCCATTTGAAAGGATATTTTCCACACCTAAATGGGGCAAACAAGTTCTTACACAACATTCAAGAAGCTTCTATAGTTGGTGAAATTGGAAAGAATTTCCACAAAATTAATGCGGCCTTGGAGGATCGACAAGCCGACCATAAATATACTATAGTGGAAATCGAAGGTAATGTTTCAAATTACACCATTTATGTATTAATTGATCCAGTATCTACATTAAGCTACATTCTCCAAGGACACTGGGGCTCTGCCAACTCACTAGGGTAAGGCATACAAAATCGTGGTTGGTCCAGTTGGACACAGGGGCAAAAAGGAAGGTAACAGATTTTATTGTTGATTGGGAGGTTAAATTACAGGACCATAAAACCAAGATTGAACTAAATGTTTTTCCCTTCAGATCATATGACATGATAATTGGCATGGACTAGCTAGAAATAAATAAGGTAGTGTTGAACTGTTTTTCAAATACCTTTACCTACATTGCTGAAGACCAAGTCCTTTGGACGGTAAGGGGGTTTCCCAAAGAAATTCCTGAGAAAGGGCTGTAAAATCTATGCAGTTAGGGTTGCTGACTTGCTCCTAAATGGAAACTAAACACATCTAAAACAACACCCTATTCTAGATGAGTTCCCTGATGTATTTCGAGAGGAAATACTGGGACTACCTCCTCAACGGGAGATTGAATTCTCCATTGAGCTGCTACTCGGATCTGCACCTGTGTTAAAGGTTCCTTATCGGAGGAGTATTCCAGAGCTAATTGAACTAAAAATTTAGTTGCAAGAACTTTTAGAGAAAGGATATATAAGGACTAGTGTGTCTCCCTGGGGTGCACCGGTCTTGTTCATTAAAAAAAAGGATGGGACCTTAAGACTCTATATTGACTACCGACATTTAAACAAAATAACCATAAAGAATAAGTATCCCCTACCCAGAATCAATGACCTGTTCGATCAAGTAGGGGAGACAAGAGTCTTCTCCAAGATGGATTTATGATCTGGTTATCACCAGATTCGAATAAAGAGTGAAGACATAAATAGGATTTCCTTCAAGACCCACTATGGGTACTACAAATTCATAGTGACCCCATTCGGTTTAACTAATGCCCCTACCACGTTTATGTGCCTAATGAATGGCATTTTTAACAAATATGTAGATCAGTTTTAACTGATCTCCATCAATGATATCCCAATTTACTCTAAAACTGAAGAAGAACATCAACTTCATTTAAGGACAGTGTTGCAAACCTTAAGGGAGCACCAACTATATGCCAAGTTGGAAAAGTGCGAATTCTTCAATACTGAAATCGAATACCTGGGTCATGTTATATACAAGGATGGGATTGCGGTAGATCCAAAGAAAGTAAAGGCCATATCCGACTGGCCAGTACCCAAGGACATGACTAACATTTGGTCATTTATGGGACTTACCAGCTATTACCGAAGGTTTATCGAAGGATTATCGAAAATTGCATACCCCATTACCTCCTTACAGAAGAAGGGGGTAAAATTTGTTTGGTCATCAAGGTGCCAAGAAAGCTTAGATAAAATTAAAGAGTTACTAAGTAGGGCACCTATCCTAAAGGTGGCCAACCCCCTTAAAAACTACACAGTTTGTACAGATGCCATCTTAGAAGGAGTAGGAGGGGTTTTGTCCCAAGAAGGACATGTGGTTTGTTATGAGTCCCACAAGTTGAAAGATCACGAACGTAACTACGTGGTCCATGAATTAAAACTAGTAGCCATGGTGCATGCTCTAAAAATGTGGCAACACTACTTAGTGGGAAAGAAATTTATGTTACTGACTAATAACACCTATGTGAAAAATTTATTTACGCAGTCTGGTCTAAATGCCTGACAAGAAAGATGGATGGCCTTCCTCAGTGAGTTCGAATTCGAGGTAAGGCATATAAAAGGTAAGGAAAACAAGGTTGCGGATGCACTGAGTCGAAGGACTCATGGGATTAGTGAGGTAACCTTGAGCCATCCCAAGAGTGACCTCTTGGACAATGTCAAGGTAGCAAGCACTCAGGACACCGATTACAATAAACTACTCGGTAGAATACAAAATAATGAGATAAATTTAGACGGGGCAGGTTTTAAAGTTGACCAAAAGGGCTTTATTTGGTTTAAGGATAGGTTGTACATACGTAATAATTTGGAAATCAAGCTGTTTATTTTAAACAAGATGCAGAAACCTCTGTTTGCAGGTCATCCAGGTTACCAGAAGATGATAAATACTCTGAGGAAGCAGTTCTTTTGGCCTGCGTTAAAATCTGATGTAGTTGAGTATCTGTCTAAATGCATAAAATGCTAGCAATTTAAGACAGAGCATGGACATCCAGCTGGCTTATTACAGCCTCTATGTATACCCCAGTGGAAATGGGAGATCATATCTTTGGATTTCATCACAGGTTTACCGAAAACACAGAAACAACATGATTCTATCATGGTGGTAGTGGACAAGTTAAGCAAATTTGCACATTTCATTCCGGTAAAATCAACACATAAGGCGGCTAATATTGCAAAAATATTTCTAAAAGAGATATTACGATTGCATGGTGTACCAAAAATTGTAATATCAGATAGGGATGTGAAATTTACATCAAATTTCTGGAAATTTTTATTTGCAGGTTTAGAAACCAGGATCAACTTTAGCACCAGTTACCACCCGAAAATGGATAGGCAGATGGAACGTACCAACCAAACCATAAAAAACATGTTAAGAATGTATGTTATGAAAAGACCCACTAAGTGGGAAAACTATTTGCACCTGGTGGAGTTCGCTTATAATAATGGTTATCAGGCCTCAGATAAAATGAGTCCATTTGAAATTTTATATGGAAAGAAATGCAATACCCCTGTCAGTTGGGATAATCCTGTGGATCATGTACTAATTGGACCTGAGTTGTTACAGGAGATGTAACAAACAGTTCTTGAAGTGCAAAAGATTCTAAAAGCCGCTCAAGATCGACAAAAGTGCTACGCAGACTTAAAAAGAAAACATAAGGAGTTTTTTTATTGGCGACCATCTGTACCTATGGGTCAAACCTAAGAAGAGTTCCCTCAAGCTACGGAGCTACAAGTAACTAGCTCCAAGATTCTGTGGAAATTTCCAAGTTTTAGAGAGACTTGGGCCTGTAGCTTACAAACTGGTCCTTCCTGTTCATTTAAAGATTCATAACATTTTTCACGTTTCATTGTTAAAGAAATATGTATATGACTCTACTCACATTATCGATTGGAATGTGGTACAGGTGGAACCCGAAGGAGAATTTTAGGTGGAACCTGCACGCATTCTAGACAAGAAAGAAGCAGTACTTTGGATTTGAGTCATCGCTTGGGTAAAAGTGCAATGGAAGCACTTTAGCCCTGAGGAGGAAACTTGGGAGCTAGAGGAAGAAATGCAAATAAAGTACCCTAGCTTTTTTAGCAAGCCAATGGGGAAGGATCAACACTGAGGACAGTGTTCAAAATAAGGGTGTGTGGATGTAATTCCCCCAAGTACAAACTATACTTTTTTATTATTATTATTAAATGTTGACTATCTATGATTTAATAAATTGTGGTGGATAGAGAATCTTCCAAAGTTCAGGGAGGACTATATAATAATTTAACCTTGGCATTAATGACAATGAGAAAAAGACAAAAAATAGATGCAACGAATAAGTTGGAAGCAACCAGGTTAAAAGAGCAAACCTGTAGGAAACAGTATAGGAAAGAGACCGACTAACTTCAGGGGACTGGAATAAAATAAGTGTCAGGAGTGCAAAATCAGCACAGACACATCCCTAAAATGGGGGATACCATTAGCCCTAGGAATTTCGGTGAGGAACGGGACACGGCTAATGAGGAAATACCTAAGCAAAAAAAAAAAAAGAGGATCCAAGGAAAAATGAGCAGAAAAGAGCATATGGTGTAGGCAGGACGTTGTCGAGTATGCGGGGGAAAAGGACTCTTTCTATGAGAGTGCTTGCTGTTGGGCATGATGGCTTGTTGACAGACTGAAAAGCTGAAGTTGAAGTTAGCGGTCCTTGCTATTGTCTTGTGAGTTTTGGCTCTGGGGTGACTAGGAAGAAAAGGAGCTGATCCTAGTCTACGGTTGGGAGGAACATGGATGCTTCCACCATATTTTAGTACTTATGATTTACAGGTTTTAAAATATGATTTTGTTTGATCGTTTATGTATGTTGTAACATGAATTATTTCTTTTTTGATTATTTCATTATCTGTATGTGAAATTTCATAGGCATAAGCTACAAGTAGAATTATCTCTTCCATTCAAATGCTCCTTGGTTCATAAGTGGATTTTATATACATGCATATGCCGTGAATAGTATCTAAATTCTCGTGGTTAAGAAGGGGATTTTATATACATGCATATACTGTGAATAAATATTTGAATGTTCTTTAGTTTAGAAGTGGGTTTTATATATAGGTACTTGTGCTGTGAATAATAGTATGGTTTTTATCTAATGCCTCCACTGTGGAGTAAATATCTAAATGTTATTCCAAATATTTAGACTCTGTACAGGGTGATTTTTTTTTCCGACATTTTTGTTTAACACTGGTCACAATCGGGGTTGCCAAGGCTACGCTAGAAGATTAATGTCCTCCCTGCGCCCTTAATCTTTTTTCTTGCTTGTATCGGTAGCTTTTAAAGGAATGATCGGGAGGAAATTTTTTTAAAAAAATGAGCCACCTATGCTAAGTAAACAGAAAGGACACATGACCCCAAAACATGTAGGACCAGGGTCTTCCTTTAAATGCCCGACCATGTCTTTAACTCGTAACCCTAACATTTTCTCCCAAGCTGTAAGTTTGGGCCTTTAAACGAATCCACGTAGCCATAGAAATTTTGGTACGTTGTGGGGGTTTATTCCTCAGAGTAAACAGTCAAATGAAATAATTTTTTTTATGCAAGACAAATAGCGTAGCCCCATGTGCTGCACATAACCACTCACCTCACACACAAGCTCTGAGTCGGGGTTTAACTGAGTTGGGAAAAATGTAGGGTCGGGTTACCCTTTTCAACCACTGTCAAAACCAAGGTTATGTAGGGGAAAAATGAGGTATTTTAGAAAACCTTATGACAGTACCCTTATTGAAGTTCACGAGGAGGTATCCTTTCCCCGACCTGGTAAAGTAAGCAGTTTCGACGTTTGGTGAGACCGCGAGTGTTATCAGACCTGGGAAGGGTAAATTGCAAAATTTACACTATTTTATACAAATGTTTTAAGAATACCTCGCTAAACAGACAAATTATGTGACCAAGCAAAATATTAAGAGTTTCTGTTCAAATTATTAACCTTCCCTTTTTTACAGAGAAGCTTATAAATTCAGCATGAAGCCCTAGGAAATAGAGCAGGGCCATTTTTTTCACACCCAATGTCGCAACTTAAAACAAAAACAAAAATAAATTCTATTACAATCCCTCAAGGGAAACTAACAGTCCAAATTTGTTGCAAATAGGAATTCATAAAATATCGTAATTATATGACAATGAGCTTGCCACATCGTGGCTTCCAAGTTACCATTACATACTTGAGAATTCATTAAACCACCGATAAATCAAACCCTGGAACCATCGGTTTCCCATACTAGCACCAATTATGAAACCCTTTTCTAATCTTGCGACGCCCTACAGCCAACAGAGATTCAACTCAACGATGATAAATTTGCTTACCCGGAGAAGGCCCCTTGCACCCGACCGAGAGACCACGCGTTTGGAACCTGCAAACCAAGTGACAAGGATCACACTTTCCTTAGTGGGATGTTAACCATGAAAACCCCAAAGAAAGAAACTAAGCAGTTATGACACTGAGTGTGTTTATACCCATTACAAATAGTCGAAACGAACGAAGTTCACCAACCTCACCTGACACAACGGACTCAAACCAGTCCTGCTGCAGGTGGGGTAAGGGCATATTTCCAACGTGTTTTTCCTCCCATGCACTAACCTATAGAGCGTCGCTGGTTCTGAATCGAAAGAACTTGATCACCAAATACCAATTCATGTTTATTGCCACTAAACCGATGGCGCCTTAGAGCTCACTCTTAACTGACCCAAAGGTCGTGGGTACAAAAGCGTTAAAGACCATATTAATAACGAAAGGACAACTGAGGCTACTGACAGTTGATAACTCATCATAACCCATGTGACTATGGGGACCATCACATCCCGCACTGAGCTGGTAAGTACTCTGAGGTGGCAGTTGCATGGTCAACCAAGGACACCTAGAACACCCTGTGTTTTCCCTCATCTTCAATTCGTGGAGTTCAAAATTGGTTGTCACCCATGGCTAGTGTTAACTTAGTCAAAAACCTTGTTCAGAGTTGAACCTTGTTCTTAGCACCTTAGTTTAGCGTTTATATGCTTGCACCTATGCAGACCTTGGTTAATCCAAGAATGTTCAAACCCCTCCTTTTGAAAGTCATCCTGCATGGGATTTCGATACATTAGAACCTTACAAACTAAAATATTTATGTTTATGCTAGGTAGTGTTGTGTTGTTTTTTAACATTCTAAGCAAGGAGTATAGTGTTTTTACTTAGGAAAGCCTTCCCGAACCTTCTTACACCTGTTACATGAAGAGGGTGGTTAACGAGAGCCAAGTAAGCAAAATTATCAACCATGAGGTCTACTTTTCCAACAATAGGGCCCATAAGCAAAATACTCCAGAAGAAATTGTATCAAACCTAACTTACAACCCTTAGTAGCATGTTTTCACAGTTTTTCTTGTCTAGTTAAACATGGTGTAACTTCAGAAAGGGGGTTAGATAGTGAGACTTGATGTACATTTGAAAACTCACCTAATCCAAGAATGAAATTTACCTTTCAAGAATGAAGTATTCATGCAAAGTTAAAATGCTAAAAAAAGAAAAAAAAATTGGGGTAGTTTACAGAATAGTTTGAGAATAGGGAGAGAAGACGAAGTGATGAATCCATTCAAGGTTGTACCTGTGAAAACACAAAAGGGGCACCGTAAGGTCAACATCCTACACATTTCAGGTTTTAATCACACCTAGCATAGTTGATCAAGCAAGCTTGATCAACAATTCCTTTACTTGGGGTATTAAGTGGTAAACCTTCTGCTTCTGGTGCAGAGCTAAAAGGAGAAATTTTTCTCAAAAATGATCCAGTAAGAGATCTGAGGAGGAGAAGTTATTTTTCCATCAAGGTTCTGATACCATATTAAATTGATTACATAGATCTGTGGACAAACACACAACTCACAAGATAGATCACACAATTTACTCAGTTATTGAAGAATGAAACAGTGCAAAAATGGCTTGCAGCTGTGAATNACTCTACTTGACTGTAGGTAATTAAGACCTTGTCTAAATCACTTTCAGAGGACTCAATAGTTAACTGACCTTGTCTAAACCATTACCAGAGTTCAACGAAGTTCTAAAACACAACTCAAGTGTCTACTTCAGTGTTGACTGAGGATAATTGATTGTGGTAGGTGAGAAATGCGCCTCTCTTGCATGCATCCATGCAAACCTAGCGCTAACTAAATGTAGAGGACTAGAACTGAATGTAACTGACCCCTAACTTAGCTTGACTAGTCACTAACTAAACTGAACTGATGAAGGTTGGTGTTGGCACTCCCAGTGGCTCCTAAATTGTAGGAATTGATATAGGTGGCTCCTAAACTGATGCATGAAAGTGCAATCAGTGGCAGTAAGCCTCAATTAGTGTTCCCCACACTTTAGTAACTGAAGCATGTGCCCCAATTAGGCCAAGTGGACCCAATGGTGCTATTGACTAAAAATAGACTGCATGGAATCCCTATTTAGACATGACTCATGATTTAGAAATATGACCAAATTGGAAAAGGGAGGATTAATAATCCTAACAATATGAGATGGTCCTACAACCACTTCTTATTAAATTTTTTGAATATTAAAAGGTTCCTAGACTTCATGACTCTGTGATTCCAATAATCGTTTCTGCTTTATGTTATATTGCATACTATTTATTTCAAATAAATGGTTGCCATTACTACTAGTCTTATGACCACAAATACAGTAATTTATTTGATGTTATACTGCTGCAATCATTTGGTGAATACGGTGGAATTGTTTGTATGTTATACTAAGGGATTTTCCTCTGCATATATAGTGGTATCCATTTTATGGACCCACGACCCTATGTTTACTTTTTTTTGTTGAAATAATAAACGACCAGTAGGGTCTGGGATTACGTGTACAGTAGATATCCTTTTTTATTTTATACAAGGCTCAGTTTCCATCAATGATGGATTTACGCCAGTCCTTGGGGAAATCCAAAAGCTAGTTTCATGACCGGGGTTTGATGTAAATGTGTGTAGTTGTAACAATGAGATATATGTTTGGAATGTAATAGATTTGATTATATCTATACTTGATTTAATTCATGGATTGTATATTTGTTTATTAGGATCTCTCATCTGAATATTATTTTCTCATGTGAATCCAAAAAGGATTGTTTAAGTGACTACATATTTAATTATAGAGATAACTAAAGGTTCTTGACATGATTTCTTAGGATCTTCCAAAAGTAAATTGGATTTGACTTATAAATTTCATTCCTAGTTTGATTATTGTGGATCTGTATAGTTCTTTAATTTACTTTCGGATCCTCAATCTAAAATGGAAGTAAATATATGTAGTTCCATAAGGGGTTGGTAGACCTTTGATCATATACTTATGTGTAAGATTGGTCATATTTATCACATTGTAATCATCGAGTAGGGTTACTATGTATGGATTGTTTGTAACTGATCTAGTCCATACATTAATACATTAATACTTTGTTATGTTTGAATTCTAAAGTAAATCTATATATGGTGATCATTTTTCTATATATCTATCTATCTATAGATAGATAGATATATAATCTTGATATTTTAAAGATTACAAAGATAGGGCATATGAATATATATTTATATATTTTTTACTCTATTTAAATATGAAATAAAATAGACTAATACTAACATGATTAGGGATTCTACCTATTATCAGTTTTGAAATTACAGACTAAGAAATTAACTTAAATAAGGATTGAAACAATACATTACTAAATCGGTCACATAGGAAGAAATTGGAAATAGAGGATACATATCAATTTAAAAAAGTAATTATATTTTCGAATAAAAATAGAGTTCTTAATTCAGGTATAGACGTCTAACCAAAGAACTTCCTAACTCCTAGTAAAAATTTAATCATGACCTAATTGAAATCATAGATACATACTAGGTCCTAAATTAACCTCTTCACATCTAGAATAAAACATTCTAGAGTCATTTTAAAACATAGATTATTAAACTGGCACCAATGTTGGGAAAAAAAAAGTAGAGAAGTTTTTCCTCCCAACCGACTCCCACAGCATCAAAGTTACTTCCATCTGTTGCATTCTAATATACAATCCCAATCAAATGATAGCTTCATGTTTCTCATGGAAATACTAATAAATAGTATTTTTCCTAGGACTTTGTCATTTATGAGTCTCCTGCTCTTTAGAAATGAACTAGGAGTTGTGACCTGATATTTGGGGATGATTCCTCATGCGTATTGAGTTATCACTTAGTGGATCTAACCACTTGTATTTTCCTCTTGTCGGTCAGCAAACATTCTTTTAACATCTATATCCACTTTTGTCCCCCCTTCATCCTATTTTATTAAAATAAAAATGATTTATTACAAAATGTCTTATTTTTGAATTTCTGCGAAAAATAATAAAATAATAAAAATAATCGTTAAATTATTTTTCAGCAGAATTAATAATAAATTATTAATTCTCAGTGCATTACAGTTTGGATCCTCCTCTCTTTCCTTTTTCCTCCTATGTAGGGTGCAAAGCCTCTACCAAAACTCAAAATAAGGTGGCTGGCTTCCCTTCTTAAATTCACGACGAACCAAGAAGGTCGAGGTTGTAATGGAGACCACATTTGACCATCAATCCATTGATAAAAACTCCAAGCAAACTAAGGAATATAGACCAAAAGAAAAAAATTCATTAACATACCATGAAGGGAAAGGAGTGTTGCACCAGTGCCATGGAGCAACTAGCCAGCATCAACAAAATCAAACAAACCAAATGGATGTAGTAAAAACTCTCACGACAAAATAAAGTTGCATTAAACCCTATGAGAAACCTTGATCCCTATCTTGACAAGTGGGATGTTTGAGATCCATCTATGGCCACAATTCATGTGTTTAAGCCATGTCAATAAATATACCTGGTTGTGTTGTCAACTCTCACCCAGTACTATGACATCACAAACATTCTTACAATCCATTAAAACTTACTTCATTGGAATACACTTGTGCCGCCCTGCATCATACACACATAATACATAGACAACTTTATGTTATAAAATATGACTCTTTGATGTGTAAATCCCACGGTCTAGGGCCATTAACACCATATTCTATGTATTAATTCATTACAATCCTCCCATCATAGTTTAACATATAATCAAGCCTTTAAATATTTATGCAACCACTTTTTCCATAATGTACCCATACAAGGGGTGGGTTTAACACAAGGGTAAGCTAAAAATTGTAGCTAGGACTAAGCCTTAGGTTTAGGATTTGATCCTAAACAACCAAAACTTTAATAATAAACCTAGGGACTAAAAACATCACCTTGTTGATGGTGCGACCCAATCGTCGCTACATTGGAGACAACACCAACAGATGACATAACCTAGCATTCAAGTGTTAAACAATTCGAGTTCAACTCACATGCATATGATTATAGATATGTGACAATGAATATAAATGTATTACGACCAAAAGAGTCATGTGGCGACATGATGGAAATAATAAATGATAAAACTATGTTTTTATGGATTGTATGGGTTTGTGACAATATATCTCTAGAAAACATGTAAGAAAAATGTGGAGTCATGGTTATGAATATAGTTAGTTGCTAAACAACAATTTTTATTTATTATGTTTAGAAAATATGTTTCCAATGATGTTCAAAAGTTTGACCCATAAAAATTTAAAATTTTTAGTGGTGATGAAATGTTATCTTCGGTTAAAATTTTATGGCCAATTTTAGTTTATTATGTCCTTACAAGGGGATATATATCAATCAAGGGATTTTATGAATCTTGACCCTATGAGTTATGGTCCAAGGCATATAGTGATTAGATCGTCTTTGCTAGTATCTTCTTCATGAATGAATGGGCTTAAAATTCTATTGCAAAATTCAAAATAACATATTTGCAATAGGGCATGGATGATGTCATCTCATGTATGTTTTTCTAAGAGTTTTCTAGAGATAATGAGAAGCGTATTGTATATAAATGTTAGAATGCATTAATAAATGATCATGTATAAACTTAGTGTGAAAATTGTTCAATTAATATGATATGTTGAGTGATTACATTTTAAAGCATTCATTTGAGTGTAATTTTTTATTTCAATTTATAGATAATTTATTTAATAGAAGTACTTTAAAAAGTATTATTCACATAAAAAATTTGAAGTGAGCAAATTATAAGTTATATATGAAAATAATTGTTGATATAAGAAACTTCGAACTAAATTATCTAATAAACTATAACTATTTATATGAAAATTATTATATTTTAAAATTCAAATAAGATATAAAAATCAACTCTCATGAAAAAACAAATTTTAATTGTAAATTTAGAAATATCTAATGTAACAATTTATATGAAAAATTAACAATTTTTTTAAATTTAAATGGAAGATATAAACAAACTTTAAGAAAAAAAACCACCTATTTTAATTATAAAGTTAGAATTATATAAATATTTCTGAAAATAAAATGCATTTTGTATACTTAAAAAAGAATTTCTTGTAACACCCCCATAATTAATAGTTATTATTAATTTTGCTGGAAAATACTTTATTTACTATTTTCTTATTTTTATTTACAGAAAAGTCAAGAAAATGCTTTATTTACTATTTTCTTATTTTTATTATTTTTTACAGAAAAGTCAAGAATACAACATTTTCTAATAAAAACAATTTTATTTAATAAAATATGTTGAAGGGGGACAACAATGGATATAGATGTTGAAGAGTGTTTGGTGACCCACAAGAGGAAAATGATAAGTGGCAAAGTGAGAACTCACGATGCAGAAGGCACCATCCCCAAAAATTAGGTCACAACTCCTAGTTGAGTGCTAAAGAGAAGGAGGCTCATAAATGACCAAATGTTAGGAAAAATACTATAAATTAGTATGTCCATAACTAGAAGGAGGCTAGCATTGGATGGGGATTAAACATCTGTGAATTGCAAGAGATGTGTAACATAACTGTTACTTTGTAACCTCTCAAAAAAAATTTAATTTTTACGAAGAGACAAATTTTTACCTTCGTTACAACTATACAAATTATTGCTACTTTCATAACATCCCTCTTGTTGTAGAAATAATAGATCAATGCTATGAGCAATGATGCTAAGAAGAAGCATAGGAAATAGATCTTGCTACTAAGAATTCTCACAAGCATACACAGGAAAAATAGAGAGAAGAAAAGAGACTGAATCACATGAATGAAGAGATGAATATTGGTGTGTATCCTTCCATTAAATAATTATGAATAATAGTGTACATAAATAGTACATCCCTCATAGGAAAATTGAATTGTATGGAAACAACTCATAAAGCTCAAAAAGGCCGACTTACCAAAATATAGCAAACCTCCATAGGTGGCTAAAGAACTTACCAAATCTATCAAGGACCTCATGAGTTGGAAAAAGCATGAGTGAGTTGTCAAGGAGATGGAAATAACATGATAATCCTAGAAAATGGAGAAAAACTAATGGAGGATGGGTTGGAAACAAAAGCTCCCAGTTTCCTAGTTGACTAGCTTTTATCTTATCCATAGAAAAGCACGAAAAGCAGAAAAAACAGAATAAAGCAGAATCTACTGTAAAGTCCTGTATACTAATTATGGATGGTTAAAAGGTGGTCAAGATCAACCTATAATTGGAAATAAATCATTCCTAGAATATAGATGGCATGTATTTACTTTAAGGTGCAAGTGGATGCCAACTAACTAAGCTAGTGGGTGAATAATTAATCAAATAATGATTAATTATTTTATCCTAAGTTGTGAGTGGGTTTAATATATTCCAACACCCCCCTATAAGTCTGACTTTATGATGGTATGACAAAAGATATGGATGCATATGGATGCATATAGGGCCTAGCAGCAAGGCTATGGTCACCCTTTAACAATAGTTATGTCCAGAAAAGTGAGGAAAGAGGAAAAACCACATGGGGAAAATCCTCCCTGAAGATAGGACAAGGCACAAAATTTGAAATAATATGTCTTCAACATATCCTTATCTTCACTTGAATCAGCTGAGTGAACTTCTTCTGGATGGAAGACTTGTTGAAGAAATCATGAACTCCATGATCATGTGCTGGAGTGTAGAACCTGCAAGAAGGAAGAGGAGAGACTCCTTTATCTCATCATCTAATGAAGTAGGAGCATTATATGAATGCTTCTTGCTGCTGTAAAAATTTGATATAAAAACATAATCTGAAATGGAAAAGAGATCTGTGCATACTCCTTCCCAAAGAGTACAAAAATAAGGCAATTTATTTCACACCCAATTCCCTGAATAGCTGCAGATTTGTTATGTGAATTACATGTAAATATTCCAATCTGCTGTAGCACCTATATATATCTGATATGAATCTAATAAAACTATGATATATCAGAAACATTAGCATATGGAACAACAAAGGCAAAGGCTTCAGTGGCTCCATGAGGATATAGTGCTAGACTAGGAATATTATGAACAACCGGGGAAAACTAATAGGTGTAAAAATATGAATGATGGATGGGATTAATATATTAAAAATAAGTGTTTAGAATAGATCCAAACATGTTTAATATCAGTCCAAATATGACTAAGTACATGGATAACCAGCCAATGAAAGATAGGAAAGACTTCAAACCATGTAAGATAAATATCACTACATAAGAGACCAATGAGGAATCAACTAGTGATCTTGGGATTTGTATAGTCTTTGGATTATTCAGAGGTATGGTATATGGTATGGATGGTGGTATTATATGTGTCATGACATGAATATCAGCCTACAAACAATATTCTAAATCAGATATACAAGCTTGTGAGGAAGAGCTGCTCAAAGGTAAGTCAATATCTAGTGAAAAATCATAATTTTTGGGAGATGAATCTAGTAGACTGAGAGGAGGATCATCAAAGAAAGGTTCTGATATTTCTGATTCTGATATATCAAAGAATAAATCTATATCAGAGACATGATAAAAGGATAGAACTCTTGCACTCAAAGCATAAGTTATATCACCTTGGAACTGTGCAGTATGACATTGTTCTGAGGAATCAGCAGGCTTCTCTAGTTCATCTGGAAATTCAATCTTGTGCTTCTCAAGAAGATGAGACATGATGTCAATATTCTTATTGAAACACTTCTTGTATGAATGAAAACCCTTGCTGCAATAATAACACTTGGATGTGTTCCCTTTGTTCTTAACTTTCTTCATTAAATCTTCATATGAATCTTCATCTTCAATTTCTGACTTTGGCTTCTTCACAATTTGCTTCTCTTTTGATTTGAATTTATTGCTTCCTTGAACCAAGAGAGAATAATCCTTTCCCTTTGAAGAATTAATGACACCCATATGGATCAATTTATCTTGCTCCTTTGTTAGTGAATCAAGAAAAGAATTTAAAGAAGCCATTTTCAACTTAGGAACAACAAGCCTAGTTGCATGAAAGGTAGACACAAAAATTGAGTAATCAGGACCCAATTTTGAAAGAATGGAAAGGATTAATTAATTATCTAATTTTTGAATCCCACATTTTTTGAGAATTAGAACAAGTGACTTGAAATTGGTGAAGAAACCCTCAAGAGATTCAAAATTGCTTGAACTCAGTGAGAATAACTCAATCTCCAATTGATGTGCTCTTAGCTCATCTTGAACTCCAAAGAGAGACTCCAATTGAGTCCATACTTGGTTTGGAGTGGTCAAACCATCTAGATGAAAGAGTATATTAGGATAAATAGAGAGGCAAAGTGATCCATAGGCTTCGTCCAACCTATTTTGCCACTTAGCTTTCTCAATCACATCATTGGGCTCATTCTCCAAAGCTAGTGTAACTCTGTATAATCCTCTACTACGCAATAGAATGGAGATTTTGGATTTCCATTCGTGGTAGTTGAAGGAAATTAAGAATTATAGCTGATTAATAATCCATATTGCTGAATTGATGTGCTCAGGAATAAAATCTCTGCAACCTGCAAAACAAACTAGGAGAAAATATTGTAAGCTAGACAAGCTCTTCTTCAGAGAGGGATAGGAGACTAGAAGCACTCCTCAACTCTGTAGAAATTGATCAACCTTGTAGTTATGATACCATGTAGAAATGATAGATCAATTCTATGAGAAATGATGCTAAGAAGAAGCACAGGAAATAGATCTTGCTACTAAGAATTCTCATAAGCATACACAGGAAAAATAGAGAGAAGAAAAGAGACTGAATCACATGAATGAAGAGATGAATATTGGTGTGTATCCTTCCATTAAATAATTATGAATAATAGTGTACATAAATAGTACATATCTCATAGGAAAATCGAATTGTATGGAAACAACTCATAAAGCTCAAAAAGGATGACTTACCAAAATATAGCAAACCTCCATAGGTGGCTAAAGCACTTACCAAATCTATCAAGGACCTCACGAGTTGGAAAAAGAATGAGTGAGTTTTCAAGGAGATGGAAATAACATGCTAATACTATAAAATGGAGAAAAACTAATGGAGGATGGGTTGGAAACAAGAGCTCCCAGTTTCTTAGTTGACTAGCTTTTATCTTATCCATAGAAAAGCAGGAAAAGCAGAAAAAGCAGAAAAAAGCAGAATAAAGCAGAATGTGTTGTAAAGTCCTGTATACTAATTCTGGATGGTCAAAAGGTGGTCAAGATCAACCTAGAATTGGAAATAAATCATTCCTAGGATAAAGATGGCATGTATTGACTTTAAGGTGCAAGTGGATGCCAACTAATTAAGCTAGTGGGTGAATAATTAATCAAATAATGATTAATTATTTTATCCTAAGTTGTGAGTGGGTTTAATATATTCCAACACTTGTAACATCCCCAAATCAATAAACATTTTTCCTAAATCAGAAGACAACATATACGTTTGCTACGTCCACACAACTATGGCTATTCTCAATCCGTTCCTCTAGAGTTCATATTTTTAGCTATCAAGATATAGCTGTAGCCTTGCAAATTATTCATGACACACACATTTATATAAATCCATAATCTATGACAAAATATTTCATTCATTATCATCTTTTGGACAGTCCTTTAAAATATAGTTTTTCAATGATATATTTACCTTGTAAACATAATACACCTTTATTTGAACTACAAATTCTAATCTTAAATATAGCATGAACTTGGTGATCTAAACACAATACATACAATGCATTCTAATTTTACATAAATACATTTTTGTTCTCATAGAGGACTACTTACATGCAGCTTCCAAAATTCCTATAACCACATTTCAACATACATTAACTTGCGACTTCTTAACTAACATATGAGTCTCTTAGGTGATTAAATTCACTAATTCAATGGTTAGTTTCTATCCATAATGTATCCATCATCGAAGATACCGAGTTATAGAACTACCTTCCCCTTAAGCAAAGATGCTCAATTTGAAAGACTATTCCTTAATTATTTTTAACAAATGATTCATAAGAGGTAAAGTTTCATTCATATCCATAGCATATCTTTTCCATCAACAATATTTTACTACGTGGATGACCATAACTTAATGTAATTCCAATGAATATTATTCACAACCTTGAGAGGTATATTCCAGAGGCATTTCATCATCATAGTACTTTTAAGTATAACTAGTGTATGGACAAGAAAGCATTATGATACCAATAACTTTTCCTAATTATCAATTCTAAAGTATTTGCAGAACAAATCACAATTGCACAAAACAATACAAAGAAAATGAAACATTTAGACATAAACACAAGAGAGATGACAATGTAGGTGGTTCACCCAATCCATGGGTTGCATCCAGAAAACCATCACATACTGTGACATTTATTTCATTAAAAAGGTTACAATCCACAACAACTTTGTTGCCTTCCTTTCTTTCTATCAAACCTCATAAGCTCCCTCTTAGGAAGTATTTCTAAGCTATTCAATCTATAAAGATTCTATATAAAGCATTGTACCTCAACATCTTTATTTTCTTTGGAGAGATATAAGATCTTATATATCAACATTATATATAAACATGTTTACATATATGAGACACTTTATATATCCCATAGTTGTTTTCTGTGAAGATCCACAAAACCATATATATAAAACCTTATATGGCAGCATCTTTACTTTCTTTTTAAGAACTTTAAACATTATATATAAAATATTATATATAAACCTCTTTACATATATAAGACATTTTATATATCCCATCGTTGTTTTTTTGTGGAGATCCACAAAACCATATATGTAAAACTTGATATAGCAATATCTTTACTTTATTTTTAAGAACTATAAACATTATATATAAATTATTATATATCAGCCTCTTTAGAAATATAAGACATCTTTTATATCCCATCGCTGTTTTTTCTTTGGAGATCCACAAAACCATATATATATAACTTGATATAGCAGCATCTTTAATTTTCTTTTAAGAACTATAAACATTATATATAAATTATTATATATCAGCCTCTTTACTATTAGAATAATCAACCCATAGTTAGCTACCTTAGACATTAATTAATCCATTTTTGACTTATTTGCCTAGTTTCCATATTCCACCTTATGCAAGTTGTCCTCCACATGTCCAAAGTGGTCAAAATTGCTAAAACTGAGTCATGGAGCACTTGGGAAACCACTTGGAATCAATTCTGATTTATTCCTGGCCTTCCTAGCGCATGTCTTCTTTTTCTGCTTTATTGCCTGCTTTTGCTGAGTTTTAAGGCAATTGAGAAAGTTTGACTTGGTGAAGTTAACTTGTTTTTTGTCCTCATCATCCTCCACTCTTTTCTCCTAATAAAATCTTGTATGCATTTTCCTTCCATCATCTATTAGCTTGCCTAATTTATTTTGCCAATTTGTGAGCTCCTAGACATATTTGGAAACTGCTTTATGCACCTATGGGGGATTTTCTTAGATTTAGTAAGCCTGCTTTTGATCAAATTCGAATGGCATCCCAATGCATTCAAATATCTCATGTAATTATTTATTGTGGAATCCTATGACTTCACATGGTTGGCTATTTTACACTTATTCAATACAGATTAGTGTTCTGCTCCATATTCAGTCTCCTTTGTGTGTAATTTGCATGTGTAATTGGCAATTTTTGTGAGTGTAATTGTTCTAACACCTGGGTTCAATTTCCACATGGTATCAGAGCCTTTGTAGATCAATTTGTCTCCTTCCAATTTGTTATTGTATGTTCGACATCATTGACTGGGAGCATTCTGCTGATTGAAGGGACAATTTCTGAGCTATGGATCAATCTCAGAAGATCATCTTGACTCCATTTAACTTATTTGAATGGAAAGAAGATATGGAGATACTGTTGAGAGTGAAAGGCCTCTATAGAGTGACTATGGAAATAGAAGCAGATCCCAATGCAGCTACAGAGAAAATTAAATGGCACAACAGGAGGGATGAGGCCTATGGTCTCCTGTGTCTGAGCATATCCAAAGACCTCTTTTTCCATCTTAATGGATTAACATCACAAAATGAAGTATGGGAGAAGCCTGTTTAGATTTTTGGTAAGATAGATTAGATGAGGGGACATCAAATTGAAAATTAATTGATCTCCCTGAGTCCCAATAGCTTCGAATCCCTGCAACTCTACTTTTCCAAGTTCAAAGCCCTTGTTTTGCAGCTAAAACAGTGTGGAATCGAAAAGAAGGAGGAGAAACTAGTTTTGGCCATACTCTCAAAGCTTGGCCCTGACTATTCAGTCTTTCTCTTGACCTTCCATGCCACAAAATTGACAGCTTGAGCTTGAAAAATGCCTAGCCTTGTAGATTTCATGGAATCTCTCACACAAGAACAAGATAAATTGGTGATGATGGGCACCATCAAACCTTAAAGACCAAGCTCTGGTTGCTGGAGATTTGAGGGTGGCTTCAAAAGGCAAGAAGAAATCTAAGAAGCCACCTAAGAAAAAGAGAGACAAGAACAAGTCTCCAGAGGAGCCCCAAGGTTCCAAGAAGAACTTCCAGAAGAAGAAGAACAGAGGAGAAATGAGCAAGTATGCATACTGCAGTAAGGGAAATCATCCTGAAAGATCCTGCATGAAGAAGCAAATTAACATGCTGACCCAACTCTTGGAGAAGAATGGCATCTCTCTTCCTGATAGCTCAAATAGGAGGGAAGGAGGATCAAATTCAGAAGACAGAGAGAGAGTTCATGCATTGGTTGCTGGCACATCAAGCTCACCTAGTTTCATCATTGATTCTGGAGCTTCAAGACATATGGTTTCGACCAAGGAGGAATTCACCTCACTTGACATGTTGAAAGGTCCACCAACAGTACTGGGAGATGACTCTCTCAATGAAAGTTTGGGCAAAGGGAGGATTGATCTTGACCATGGTAAGTTCAGCAATGTATTATATGCTCCAGGTCTTACCTCTAACCTATTATCAATGTATGATATGACCCACATAGGGTCTCCAAAGAAGGTCATATCCTCCCCTGATGAAGTTGATATCACAGAGATCTCAAGTGGTAAATTCATTGCAAAAGGAATTGCAAATCACACTTCAAAGGTATACATGTTCTCACACTTCCTACCCTACTCAAACCCCTCTACTCTTCTGATTCATGCTAATGAGGCAAGGAATATTTGACATGAAATATTTGGCCACCTTAGCTATAAATATATTTCTGATCTTAGTGAAAAATAAATGGTCACGGGGTTACCAAAGATTAATTTTTCCAAAGGATTCTGTCAAGGTTGCATCTTAGGAAAACACCCAGAGCATAAATTTGAGAAAGCTAGTCATGAGAGAACCTCTACACCTCTTAAGTTTATCCACAGTGATATTGTTGGCCCATTTCCTCATATGTCAATGAGTCAGGACAAATATGCATTGACATTCATAGATGACTTTTCCAGGTACTGCTGGGTTTACTTCCTGAAACACAAGCCTGAATTTTTTGGCCTCTTCAAAGTCTTTAAGGCTTTGGTTGAAAACTAGTCTGGGAGGAAAATCAAGGTCCACGGATCTAAAAATGGTGGTGAGTATGTCAAGTCATAGTTCATTCAATGTTGTGCAGATGCAAGTATTCATATGCAGCATTTTATCCCTTACACACCACAACAAAATGGTGTTGCTAAGAGGAAGAACATATCATTAAAAGAGATGGAAACCTGCGTGATGGAGGGTAAGACTTTGCCACAAAAGTTTTGGGCTGAAGCTATAAATTGTGCAGCCTAAAACTAGAATAGGGTGCCTCATAAACATCTTGATGGTATGACTCCTTTTGAAGCATGGAGTGGGCACAAGCTAGATGTGACCCATTTCAGTATTTTTGGCTCAAGGGCTTGGGCTAGAATTCCAACAGAAAAGAGGAAGGCTTTGCAGCCCCAAAGCCAAGAGTGTGTATTTGTTGGGTACTCTGAAGATTCAAAAGGGTACAAGCTGATCAATTTGAGCACAAACAAAGTCTTCATTGAAAGGAGTGTTTAGTTCCAAGAATAGCCTTTAGCAGTAGTGGAATTTGGAGAATCCTCTTCACCACTAGAACCATTGAATGTAAGTGAAGAGATAGTTGAGTTTGATAATTCTGATATGTCTAATAACGATGATTTAATTGCATATCCTAACATTCCTACAAGACCAAAATGGGCAGCAAATACCATTCATGCAGCTGAAGAACTAGCTGGAAATCCTAATGATCCTAGGAGGACTAGATCTCAGTTTGAGAGTGCTGTGTGTATGAAAGACCCTTTGTTTGTAGAGAAATGATATTTGATGGTTGAATCAAACCCACAGACATATGAATATGCAGCACATGATCCAATATGGAAAATATCCATGAAAGAGGAGTTCAGCTCACTCCAGAAGAACAACACTTGGGAGTTGGTTGATCTTCCCCCAGGGAGGAAACTAGTTCAGTGTAAGTGGGTTTACAAAAACAAGTTTGCTGCTGATGGTTCACCTTTGAAATATAATGCAAGATTCATAGAAAATGGCTACTCATAGGTACATGGCATAGAATACAATGAGATCTTTGCACCAGTGGCAACCATGGACTCCATCAGGCTAGCCTTAGCCATTACAACTTCGAAGCAGTGGGAGGTACATCACATGGATGTGAAATGTGATTTCCTAAATTGATATCTTATTGAAGAGATTTACATACAGAAGACTCAAGGATTTACTACTAATCCATCTCTTGTGTGCAGGCTAAACAAATCATTGTATGGGCTTAAGCAAGCCCCCAAGGCTTGGTATGCCAAGATTGATGGCTTTCTACTATCATTGAATTTTGTTCGATGCAAGTCATATCCTAATGTTTATTTGAAGCTGATTCATGGTTCTTTGATGATTATTTTCTTGTATGTTGATGACCTTCTCATTACAGGAAGCTCAAAGGATGAAATTGCCTCCTTGAAGGATGCAATGAACCATGCATTCCGACTATGACTGATTTGGGGTTATTGAGCCAATTCTTGAGGCTCGATATTGCTCAAACAAAACATGGAATAAAAGTAGATCATTCCAAGTATGCCTTGGATTTGCTGAACAAGTTCAACATGAATAATTGCAAGCCAAGCAAAACTCCCTTCCTTTTAGGAGTTAAGCTTGAAGAAGTAGATTCTTCACCTATGGTAAATAATACACTATATAGGCAACTGATTGGGTGTTTCTTATACCTTACACATAATCGACCTGATATTTCTTATGTAGTAAGTGTGACTTCAAGATACATGGATCAGCCTCATGAGATCCATTGGAGAGCATCCAAAAGGATCCTTAACTTTTTTCAGCGAACAAGGACTCATGGGATCTTCTACAAAGCTAAATCTAATCTTGATTTGATTGGGTTTACCGACAGTGATTGGGCAGGTGACAACACAGATCGAAATTCAACATCAGGATATGTGTTCATGCTTGTTGAAGGACCAATCAGTTGGTCAAGCAAGAAACAAAGTGCCATTGCACTCTCATCTACAGAAGCAGAGTACATAGGAGTTGTAAATGCAACAACTCAATGTTTATAGTTGCAGGGGTTACTTGGTGAGTGTGGCTTTGAATCAGAATAATAAAATACTATCTGTTATGATATTCAAAGTACCATTCGAATCTACAATGATCCAGTTCAGAGATAGAGAGCCAAATACATTGAGATCCATATGCACTACATCAGGCAGCTTGTGCATGATGGCACCATTCACCTATTCTTCTATTCATCTTTAGAACAAGTAGCAAATAGCTTCACCAAAGTTTTTTGTGACAAGACATTTCGCAATCTCAAATCACTGCTGGGGATTGCTGATCATGCTATGAACCATGAGTGATGACAAGATTTTCAAATTTTGTTTTACTGTCCATGTTTAAGGGAGGATTTTTCCCACTGGGTTTTTGCCTCTTTCCTTGGTTAAATGGACATGCAGTATGTAAAGGGTTTATAAGCCTTGTTTCTAGGCCCTATAATTTTCTTATATTTTACTCATAAGTCAGGATTACGGGGGGGTGTTAGAATAATCAACCCATAGTTATCTACCTTAGATATTAATTAATCCATTTTTGTCTTATTTGCCTAGTTTCCATATTCCACCTTATGCAAGTTGTCCACCACATGTCCAAAGTGGTAAAACATGCTAAAAATGAGTCATGGATCACTTGGGAAACCACTTGGAATCAATTCTATTTTATTCCTGGCCTTCCTAGTGCATGTCTGCTTTTTCTTCTTTATTGCCTGCTTTTGCTGAGTTTTAAGGAAATTGGGAAAGTTTGGTGAAGTTAACTTGTTTTTTTTCCTCATCATCCTCCACTCTTTTCTCCTAAGAAAAACATTTATGAGTTCTCCTTCCATCATCTATTATCTTTCCTAATTGATTTTTCCAATTCGTGAGCTCCTAGACAGATTTGGAAACTGCTTTATGCACCTATGGGGGATTTACATAGATTTAGTAAGCCTACTTTTGACCAAATTCAAATGGCATCCCAATGCATTCGAATCTCTCATGTAATTATTTATTGTGGCATCCTATGACTTCATAGGGTTGGCTATTGTACACTTATTCAATACAGATTAGTGTTCTGCTCCATATTCAGTCTCCTTTGTGTGTAATTTGCATGTGTAATTGGCAATTTTTGTGAGTGTAATTGTTCTAACACCTGGGTTCAATTTCAGGATTTACAAATATAAGACATCTTATATATCCCCTCACTGTTTTTCTGTGGAGAACCACAAAACCATATATATAAAACTTGATATAGCAGCATCTTTACTTTGCTTTTAAGAACTATAAACATTATATATAAAATATTATATATAAGCCTCTTTACAAATATAAGAGATTTTATATATCCCATCATTGTTTTTTTTCTGTGAAGATGCACAAAACCATGATATATAAAACTTGATATAGCAGCATCTTTACTTTGCTTTTAAGAACTATAAACATTATAAATAAATTATTATATATCAACCTCTTTACAAATATAAGACATCTTATATATCCCCTCGTTGTTTTTTCTGTGGAGATCCACAAAACCATATATATAAAACTTGATATAGCAGCATCTTTACTTTTCTTTTAAGAACTATAAACATTATATATAAAATATTATATATAAGAGTTTTTACAAATATAAGAGATTTTATATATCCCATCGTTGTTTTTTTTCTGCGGATATTTACAAAACTATATATATAAAACACCAACACCCAACATGGATTCACTATAAAAATAATCCAGCATAAAGCTTAAAACGCAGATATGATCTATTCTTGATCTAGTAGAAAATCCTAACACAATCCCAGATTTTGGTATATCCACACTCAACATAGCCAATACAGTACAACTAAATTGCATCTAGGTCATAAAGTTCCAGATCAGAAAAATGGAAAAGTTGTTAAGGGTCGAATTGCACCTATGGATCTATCAGTTCTGGAATAAAACTCCACCACAAAATGCATATAGGGATTGGGATTTAAATGATAGGATAAATTCGATAAATATCTACCAATGCAAGCATTGAATTGATAGCAATTTACTTTAGAATATATATAAATATATCTTCCGGCATGCAAGGAAATGAAACCGCGATTTCTAAAAAACCTATCGCCGCAGGCTAATAGAAATTAGTAAGCAGCAATCACTCAAGAGTGTGAACCAAAATGGGATTTACATGCCCTTATTCATTGCTTCATAGGTTACTCTTGCGACATTGGGATTATTGGTTACTTGACATAATTCAATTCTTAGTTGTACTTCTTGTTTCGTCTTGCACTTTTGTTACTGATTTGTTTTATGACTCAGGTACGTCCTATGTTTGCTAATTAACTTTATTCGTTAATGTACTTAGTGCTTATGAATTATATTACTATCCTTTCATTATTATTGTCTATCTCATGTTTAGTTACTTACTCATCTTTTATTTCCATTTTTGCAGGTTTACCTTGGCGACAAGCTTGTAGACTTACGCTTGTTCTTCCCAGTGAGGGCATCATGGCATACTACATTTTCCATCATGCCTAAATTATACAAACCTAGACTACGACTTAAATGCATATGCTACCTATATGAACTATCCTAAAGGGCATATGATAACACTATAAGCTTGTTGCTAAGGGAAAGACATTGTAAAAAGGGCTATGCATACCATAAGGTTGGGACTGGGTGAATCCATGGACCTGGGTAACACTTTTTGGCAAGCGGATTTCGGCAAAAACAAAAAAAATTACCTCGACCGAGGTTTTATCAAGCCCTCGACCGAGGTTTACAGACCTCGACCGAGGTTTTATCAAGCCCTTGACCGAGGTTTTTTTCAGCCCTCGGTCGAGGTATTTATAAACCCTCGGTCAAGGTTTCATACCTCGACCGAGGGTTTTAAAATACCTCGACCGAGGGTTTATAAATACCTTGACCGAGGTACCTCTGTCCAATAAATTATAAAAGGAGGCCGGGGGGGCGCGGCCCTCTTTTTTCAACTTTTTACCTACGGATGCTCGACCGAGAGACAGCAACGGAACGACGATGGAAGGATTAGCAACCCAAGCAGCCCGAAGCAACCCAACCTCATCACAATGTCGGAGCCAAGAGGTAACAATTTAAATAATTGTTTTTCAATTTAAATGGGATTTAAAATAAATGTATGTTTTTATAATTTTGATGTTTAAAATGTGTACCGGCAAGCAGAAATGCTGCCGGATTTTTGAAAATTTGTAGTTAAATTCCCTATTTTTGTTAATTTGTTATAAATATATATAAATTATACCAACCGGTAGAGTTTATGCTACCGGTTTAATTTTGAAATTTTGAAACCCTAAATCGGTAGCAGGTAGGGTTTATGCTACCGGTTTAATTTTGAAATGTGTCTCGAGTAAGCTAAAAAGCTGCCCTATTTTTTATCTCAACTGGTAGTGTTTATGCTACCGGTTTAATTTTGAAATGTGTCTCGGGCAAGCCGAAATGCTGCCCGATTTTTTCCAATCCTCCGTGAATTCACGGAGGATCGGAAAAAATCCATAAAACACCAACTAAACAAAACCTATATGAACCATAGAGACAATTAATCAACTGAAGGCCCGAGACAAATAATAAAAAATTATTTGAAATTGGTTAATATGTTATAATATTAATAAAAAAATCCCATCCCTCCTATGGTGATCTCATTTGACATATCTTTCTTGTTGAGTTTAACTTGGCTTGACTTAACTTGTAAAAGAAATTGAGGTGTCAAAAAGTGAGGAAGGATTGTTATTTAAGTTTTTTTAATAAAAACATAATTTTTTAATTTAAAAAGAAATGTTTTTTTTTACTTTTATTTTTACCAAATTGTATTTGGTATCAATATTCATACTTAAATATTGATATTATATTTAGAACTATTAAGACCTAAGTACTTGTGTTTTACTCCTAAATAGACTCACCCAAGGTACATTTTAATTAGTGTGACCTGAGGTACATTGTAATTAGTGTGACTTATTACCATATAGTTCCACTCATAAATACACATAAAATTTCATTTCTTTTTAAGAGCATGTGCATGATACATGATTCATAG
>LPNX010616876.1:3293-136684 GCA_001517045.1 Pseudotsuga menziesii
GGTTCAAATAATTCAAAGGAGGGATTTGAATTATGGTATATGGAAATGTTGATAAGAGATTTAGGTCCACTCACAACATGATTTCCTAACGACCTGTGATTGTCAAATTTTCTTTGTGTCCCTTTGTGTAGGATAATGGTCACCTAAAACATCCATCTTTGCAATGAGAATTATAGTCCAATCACATGTTAATATTTATATGGATAAGGGTGAAGGACTTGTTCCTGCAAAACCTTTTTCTCATGGTCACCTAAGTTGGATTTTTATACTTGTGTGCTTCTCAAGTAATGACTCAGGTCTCCCTAATGATGAAGAGGCTATTGTCTATAGAGGGATGTCATAGAATGGGTACATTGTTGGAACAAGTTCAACCCAAACTTATACCTTGCATTCAACACATTTAGTTATAATTTTGTCTAGAATTTCAATGTCAGGACCAACAACACAAGCCAATGCGAGCATCTCAATGGCCTTCAATAGCTTTCCAATTCCATCATCTTCATTTGTGTAAAACAATATTCCAATTGGTAGAACTTCTTCTATGCCTTTAAATGTTAATGAATCTCTTCCAGTATCACATATTATAGCTGTTGGTCGATCTAGGACATTGTCTGATACTAGTCCGCGACCAAATTCAACTTCCTGGGTCTAGCCAGGTGATATTGAATGTTTCAAAGAGCAACTTCTGTAGCTTGTAAATAGCCTTGAAGGAAGATTGATACATGAAAGGCACTATATACACCCTTGATGGAAGCTTTCTACTAAGCAATAACTATAAATACCCTTGAAGGAAGCTTGCTTCTTGACAATATTCTAGAAAAATATCATAAACTATTTGGAATACCTTTATATCAGGCTGAATATGGTTCTTATAAATTGGTTAATCTAATTAAAACTGTGTTAGATGCTTTCTACACAGAAGGAAAAGGGAATAGGAAATTCTTGTGTTTAAGAGAATATGCCACTGCCTCACATACCCCCTTTTTTTAATTCCTGTGACTCCAAATAATGTGTAATAACCATTTTGTGGGTTTTGATTTTTTCTTATTAATCCAATCTACATATCAGGAGTGACACATTTTCCAGGCTACAAGGTTTATAGTGTGGAATAGAACACACAATACAATGTGGAATCGCAGGGATGAATCTGTACATTAGGTTTTCTTGCTTCACTTGGGATTCCATGGGGATGAATTTGGTATCCTTGAAGGGCATGTAGAATGTTTTGGATTTCATTCAGGATGAGTTTCTTGATATGGATGTTATCAATGTTTCTACTAAGTTTGCCTATTGTAATGCTGATTGGTATTTGAATTTTGGTTCATCCCTATTTCATGTTTGGTAAACTCTTTGCTCCTTGTTTTAATTTTATTGGGTTGGATTTTTGTTTAAATGCCAAATTTTTGGTTTGTGTTCAGGCAATTTCTATGCAGACAAGAAACCCACAGCTATGAACTGGATTGTAGGAAAATAGAAAATCAATAGTCTGTGAGGCTTTCATTACTAAGCATGTTGTTAGGAAGGTCTTGAAGATTACTATTCCAACTTTTTTGTAATTGGACATGCTCAAAGACTTAACTAGATCTGCACTAGCTGGTGCCATGGGGGGGTTCAATGCCCATGCATCCAATATTTTCTTTGTTGTATTCATTGCAAGTGTCCAAGATCCTTCCCAAAATATTGAGAGTTCTCATTGCATTACAATGATGGAGGCATCCATTTGTGGCAAGGATCTGCATGTTTTCACTTTGACATATGGTTTCCAACAATTGATTTTTCCTGCCACATGTTAACCCACTCAAAGTATGGGCTCTCCATAATTGACATTAGACATGACCAGAAATTGGCAAGCACTCTTCTGATTCTTGAGCAGCCCAAGAGTTCCAATTTTAGTTCTTTATAGAGGATAGTTTCTATGTTGGATTTTTTATCGTAGGGTTTTATATTCACCACACCTGACACACACCACGAATCCTTAAAAAGATATATGGCCTCATCGATGCATAATACATTTAAAAGTAGCGATCACATAACAGGCCCAAACAATTCCATCCATTGTGATAACCGACAATATTTTCTTGAAAAACAAAGTACTTGTGTTCTTGATCGTGTCGGGCATATGGATGAGGCACATGATTGTATCCTCAATATGCATATGGAACCCAACGCTGATGTTTGGGAACCCTTGCTTGGTGCTTGCATGATTCATCATTCTATTGTGCTAGAAGAATGTGTGGCAAAGCACCTATTTGTCCTCAATTCCCAAAATTCCAGATATTATGTTCTTTTATCAAACAAATATGCTATGACAGGTAGGGATGATGCAACAAAGGTGAGAACAACCATGAAAGAGATGGGATTTAAAATGACACCATTTTGGAACTTCATTGAAGTAAATAACAATGTACATGCATTCTTAGTGGAAGACATCACATCCTTAATCTAAAAAAAAATCAATATTATGAATACTGGCTGAGCATAACATTGAGATGGCAGTTTATGCATATAATACAAATTTTGCGTCTCATATTGTTGACAAGGTGGTAGTAGAACACATTCTCTGCATTCCTAGCTATCCCTGTTGGGATTCTATTAGTATAAGCCCTGGATTTACCATCCACATCAGAAAGAAACTTTGTGGAGGTCATGATTGGCTCAGTGCGACTAAGTTTGTCTACAATATTGGCAAGAAAAAAATGATTGTCAGATATGCAATTGCAAATCATCTCCATCATTTAATTTATATAGTATATTCCTGTAGGGATTATTAGTGATGAGAACAATATTTTTCATACTACCGAACTTGAATTATCATCCTAGAAGAGTAACATAATACAAAGAAAGACACTTCAGGATTAGATAAGTCTATTTGTTTGAGGTGGTGGTGCATTTTCCTAGAATGGAGGAATGGTATTTAAAGATGATACCAATAGTTTATGTAATGTAAAGTGTAATTGTTGATATGACACAACATCCTTTCATATCATGAAAAGTTTGAAAACATGATTGCAGGTATGGTCTTATACTGCATCCAAGCAGATTTTTCTTCAATTTGACTCGCAAATATTGAAGCAAGGAATTGTCCACAACTCTTGTTCGACATATTAGCCTATGGAAAATCAATTATTGTCTTCAACTTAGAACTTAAATATTTAGACTGAAGATTGACATAGAATGCATAGGTGGAGGAAACTTCATTACCATAGAGTCCAAGAATGAAATCCATCCCCATTTCACATCAGATATCTGCTTAGAGGAAAGTGTCTTTGTTGAAGAGGCTGTAAATTCTATTAGTTATTTCCAAGATCTTTGAGGTATTAGAATACTTCTAGATCCCCATTTCACATCAGATATCTGCTGAGAGAAAAGTGCCTTTTTTGAGAGGAAAGTGGTTGTGATAGAGAGGTCCATTTGAATGATAAGTTTGTTTTGCTTCAAGGTAGGTTGATGGATTAGAAGTTGTTGCAATTCATCTAAGATTGCAATTGGCCCAATATGTTTGGAACACCATGTTTGAGTACATGTGTTCTTATCAAACATGTTTTTCCTTCTTTATAGTTATAACAACACATTGAAGTTTTTTCTTCATGAGATAAATTTCCCCCATGCCATCGCATGTTCGTTGTATAATGTGATGTTAACTGGAAAGCCCTATTTTCTATTGTGTAAAACTGTTAACTTCAATAAACTTGTTATCTATTATGGGTTGGACTATTCTCTATCTTTTGATAAATTGAAGTGTTCCATTTTGTTGTGGTATTATTAATTGCAGTCTTTCACAACCTCATTTTAATGTTACATTTTTTGTCTTCTTTTACCCTTTAACAACCACCTTATCGACGTATTATTGCACCTCCTTGGGGCAATTGTCAGTCTATTCTAATCTAAAAAATAATGCCTAGGAATAACATAATCGTTATTCACCAAGAAATGTTTCAATTAATTATACAAAAATATTCAAAGAGGAAATTAACATGTAACTTTTATAATAAATTCACGAAAATGATTTTCAAAACAATGCATTTATAAAAAAAATTGGTAGGAAAGTAAAAAGAAAAAAGTAAAATGGAAGTGAAAATTCACATGGAATTCAAAGTGGTGCATATGCAAAACCAATTTAGTGTCTTGCTCGATGACGACCTAGGATAGAAATTGACTCATGAGCTTGCGTGTGTGTGAGTTCAAAGCACATTGCCCATCGTATTTATGTTATATTAATGAATTGGTGATGAGAATTTTGGAGTTTCTTAAACATCATTCCAGAGTTCTCTATATTGACATCAATGTCCATCATGGCGACGGATTCCATGAATCCTTTTATTTTATGGACATGGAAACAATAGTGGGCTTTCACAAGTATGGTGACTTGTTTTTTCCTAGAACAGGTGATGTTAAGGAGGTTATAGAATAGGTGATGTTAAGGAGGTTAGAGAAAGAGAAGGAAAATATTATGCACAAATATGGAATTGGCAATGCTAGTTTTATGCAGCTTTTCAAAACTATTATTTCCAAGGTAGTCGAAATATACCGTCTCAGTGCCATTGTTCTTCAACAGGTAGTTGAAATATACCAGCTCAATGTCATTGTTCTTCAATGTGGAGTTGATTCACTCAGTGGGGATAACCTTGGTTTCTTTAACCTATCCATCAATGGTATTTCTCTGCTTGTCATGCACAGTGTGTGAGATTTTTGAATAAATTTAATTTTCCTTTATTGGTTATTTGAGGAGGATGCTACACAAAGAGAATGTTTCTCGTCTGCTAATAACATGGAGAATATGTATAACCAAACATACATAAGCACAATTAAAATGCAGGATATGGAGAATCTAAGGGCCATTCAACATGCATTAAGTGTGAAGTTTCATGAAGTACCTCATATTTTTTATATTCCTGATATTGATGAAGATCAACTTAATCTAGATGAACATATGGACTAGCCTACTCAAAATAGACAAATTCAGTGAGACAATGAATATTATGATGGAGACAACAATATTGATCACAACATGGTTACGGAGTGCCACCATGTCAACTTAGGAGGTATGTTGGTTTCTATGGCCTCAACATAGAGTTACCGAAGGGTTCAGAGGTTTAATCCATTCATCTTTGGAGATCTATTCAACTTCACATTCAATAACAATTTGTAACTTACAAATAGTGTTTTTTTAAGTTTACTTGTATGTTGATACTTGCAATAGTTGTTTGTAAGTTTAATTGTATGTTGGTACTTGCAATAGTTGTTGTAAGTTTCAAATAAATAAATATAAGTTGAATTGTATCGGGTGCATTTTTGATAGAGCCCAACAGCCTTCATTTATTGACCTTGTAGTGTCTAGTTTTGACACTCAGACCTACCTCTTTGATATATCTTTCCATTGGAGGAAAAAACATGCATTTTTTCCATCATACTAAAGAAATTTTTCCTGCTTCTCACCTTGCACTTGATAAGGGGGGGCATCATGGATTAAAATTTAGGATTCAAGTTTTGAAGCCCTATCATATCTAAAAACAAGCGAGCTTGAGCCGCAACCATATTTGAATTCTAGATTCAAAGGTGTAGCTAGAAGATAAAAAGAGAGCCATTCTCTAGAGCATTCATTAGATCATGCTATTATGTATCTAGTTTTGACACTCATAACCACCATGAGAGATATTTTCTCCTCGTCTTGTTCCCGATAGAGGGGGATGATAGATCATGAGAAACAAATAAGAAAGAATAAGCAAGTTGGAACAAGAAAGCATGAACAAGAGTTAGATCCATGTTCCATTGAGCTCCAAAGTTTGTAGTCAGCCTAAAATCACTCAATTAGCAAAATACTTCAGCTTCTAGTAGACATCAAATGGTAGTCCCCAAACCACCTATCTCTAGAGGAACCATTGAGTCTTCATGCTAATTTCTAGAAAGAACTTGTTGCAGCTGCAACATTTTCCCAAAATTCAAAAAAATTTGGGACCCTCCTTTAATTCGTTTTGATCAGCTTTTTGGTTTTGCTTGATGTTTGCGCAAAGATTACTTTTATGCCAACGATATTTTACTATTTGAATTGATTTTTCCTTGCTATCGGAAGTGTTTAGACTTTTGAGTCGGGAGTCTAGTTATCTGCATGCCCACCGTTTCAGAAAAGAACAAGACATCACATCCGATTCAAGTGTTATTGGTTTCCGATGCATTTTTCTTTGTCAACAGCCATTTTAAGATCCCGTCGGAACATTCGTCTCTACATCTTCTACCATTACAGAGGAGGTATTGCGAAGCTTCCCGAAGGGTTGTTGTATCCTCTTCTGATCCCCGCTGTTTTTGATTCGCAGATCCTTTGGATTTCAGCTTTTGCCGTTGCGGCTTTGGAAAGCACTATCTTTCCAGTGTAGTTTGATTTTGTTTTCCGTGTGACGGTTATTTTTTGGCCGAAGTCATGTTTTTTTTCTCCGATTTTTGCTGGTCTATGGAACTTGGTTTCTTTTATGATTTTTCAATTGCGGCTCTCCAACCATCTATTGATCTGAAGCCTTAGCCTCACGAGCTCCGATGCGAGTTTTGATTTGTTTCTCCGCCAATGCCATTGCGGGTTTCCTAGTTGTGTCTTCATCCACCGTTGCGTAGGCGATGTTGATAGGATCACTGATCCCATCATCTATTGCCGCTCGACGATCTTATTTTTCCCACTGATTATTTGTTGACTGGGAGATATATATAGTGGGGTTGGGGTTTATTGTTTTTATTTTTATTTTGGCGATTTCCCTGTGCTGTCGTTTTCGCTCGAGTAAACCAACGCTTTCATTGTCGGTACCTTCACTCCTAGGTGGCTCCCCCGTGGAGATTTACGGGTGTTTCTCCACTAGTTATGCAGCATAGTGACAGGAAGGCCCTTATGCCCGTTTTATTGTTCCGTTCGATTGGTCAAACTATTTTTATTGTCATTGTTCAGTTCGTTTCCTCTTAGGTTAGTGGTTACCTTGGTTTTCCATCTCGGCATATATATAATCTATAGATATTCCGGCGGCCTAATGGGGGGTGTTTGTGGTTTTGCTTGATGAGTTCTTTCACAGCCGTTATGGGTTTGCAACTCGCACTCGACTGTTGGGGTAACCGGTGCAGATGGCTGTTATGCTGTCCGCACCAGTTTCCCCTAGTCTATGTTTGGCCATCCGAGGAGGGCATTTTCATGGTTTTATTCTGAAATGCCGCGAATCTGGTTCGACAGTTCGGTCGCCCTCGTCTTCGTGAACCAGGGTCGTGATGTGGAGGTTACACCCCTTGGGTTGAGATTGTTAAAATTCGAACCACAGACTAGCTTAGGTCAAATGCACTATCACAATATAGTATCCTTCTCTTGGGATTAGGCCTCATGTTTCCCTTGGAAAGATTTAGTTCATAGCACTGAGAGGGGTTGTTTGAGATTGTTTTCTGCTTCAGCATTAGGAAGGGGATATTCATTGTTTTAGAAAGGCCATGCTATTCTAAGTTAATTCTGCAATTGTTGGTCATGAGCTGGTTTTAGCTTTTTGGGCAGATTAATTTTATGCGGGAACATTTGGTTTTTGAGCATTGTTTGTTTATTTTTCATAGCTGCACTCATGTTTAGCATAGATGAGGTAAAATGCTTATAAAGTTTGTCTCCATTTTGAATGTTTTCTGGGAATGACCCAACAGAACCTAAAAGCAATTTCTATGTATGACAGGGAAATTCTTCAGAATCCAAGATGTCTAAACGACAGAAGAAGAAGGCTCCCGTAGTAGAGGAGGAACCCAAAGTCAAAATTGTTACCAGAGTTGAGTACACCTACAAGGACACCAAATGCATAGTTGGTATAGAACCCAAATATAAATGGGGGGAAGTTTACAGATTAATAACACGCCGAGAAGTACCGGACATAGGTTTTGAAGAAGAAACCATCTATGCCAATATAGAGAAATCTGCATTGATGAAAATTGCTACCAGACCTAAGCTTTTTCCATGCTCAAGGTGATTTTGTGGATTCTTCCTAGGGCAGATGTAACCACCATGATTTTGGCAAATGTTGATAAATAGGGTTATGCTGCTTATAGCCCTAGGTATGTGTCACTGGCCTACCACTTACCAAAAGCACATGTGTACTTGATTGAGGACTGGCTGAAGGAAATTAAGAAGGACCTAGTCGAGACACTGAAGAGAATGCTGATGCCTGGCAAGAAATTTAGAACTAGGCCGACCAAGGAATATGATACTGCCAATCTAAGAACTCCTTACAGGTTCATTTCCCTGATGCTGAACAAGATTTTTGGGAGGGCCCACTGTAAAAGCTTCAAGTTAGAGTGGATGCCTATCATTTTCTATGTTGCAACACAGGGGACAGTGTTCAACTGGGCAAACATTGTGTCAAACATCCTCTCAGCCTGCATTGCATCAGCATTATGAGGGGTGTCCCATAAGAGATCAGACTTCTACATGAGCTCTGTACTGATTGATTGCATACTATGCAACCAACCCTTCCCCAATCTGAGGTGTATCTGGGACCAAGAGAGAACACCAGTATACTCAGCTTACAAGCCACTGTGGGCACACAAGTACCACAATCACTATAGAGAAGTGTGTGAGCACTTCATCATGCCACTATATACAGTAATCGTCTTGAAGGAGTGCAACTGCATGTCGGAGGAAGCATTGCAAGTGATTGAAGAATATGCAGACTACTATTTAACTGAGGATGGACTATATTTCAGAATGTATGGATGCTCTAGAGCACCCTCACTACTGCCAAAATATGCCACTGCCTATGTAGTCCATAAAGAGGTAGTTAGACAAGTATTTTTAGATGGCATAGGGAGTTTTTTGTTTGAACATAAGAAAGCAGCTTACCGTCCTTTACCATTCAGGTTGGGAAGCTATAAATTCACAAGGGTGAAGAAAGCTGATGAGTTTGTGGAGGAATTGGGGAAATTCCATTTTTGGGAAATAAATTTCCACAGGAATGATTCCTGGAATAAAGTGGCAGAGCACTACAAGGAGGAAAATGTCCATTTTGAATATACAAGCCACTGGGATAGAGAGGAATCCATTTTCCATAGTGCACAAAATATAATGGCCTTAAGAAGAAGGTTTAAAAAGAAAATCACCACCAAGGGTGGGAAAGGACACGATGAGCAAGAAAAGACAGAGGAGGAAGAAACTAGAAAAAGAAATGAAGATGCTAGGATACTAGCACAGGAAGCCGAAAGCTGGCTCAAAGGTGAGGAGGAAGAGAAGAGAAGAGCTGAACAAGAAATAGCTAAAAAGGCAGAAGAAGTTACCCGGAGTGAAGAGGAGGAAAAGAAAATAATAATGGATGAGGAACTGAAGAAATAGGAAGTAGAAAGGCTAAAGCTATCAGGGGAAAAGCAATCAGCTTCCGATCCTGTAGACAGTCAGGCTCAGGACTTGGGTAATCCTGATATTCAAGATCCCGAGGCAGCTGTTGGTAGCACAACAGGACAGGCTATCGTCCCCACCCTTAGGCTAATCCCTTTTGAGCAGAAGAAAGGGGAGGAGGTATTGGATTTCAACACTATCTTTTATGATAGAGAAAGGAAAAGAATAGTGAAGAGGACCAAGAGAAAGGTTGAAACTGGGGGGCAGTCAGGTAAAATGATAAATGATACAACCATAGTATATGGGACAAACAAGGACCCCAGATTCACCATCAGAGCTGGGGCTGCATTGATCCATGCTTCTGAGGACAATGTAGATCGAATAATGACTGATCTTGAATAGTTAAAGAAGTCCACTGCCCAGCTAAAAGATACCCTGAGAAGAGAGAGAGAGGAAAATAATAGATTGAAAATAAAGTTTGAATACATACAAGATGAAATAAAGTCTTCAAAATCTGAGCTCTAGTTCCTACAGGTTGAGAAGAGATCTATGGAGGCTGCCCAAGAAATTCTGGAGAAATTGCAGCAGGAATGTCAAGGGTTAAGGACAGAAAAGGAGCAGCTGCTAGGAAAGATAGGGGAGTTGGAGCTATAGAAAGTTACTTTGGAGGAATCTGAAAGGCAATCTCAAGGGAAGAATGCAGAGCTTAAAGGACATATTACCTCATTAACAGCAGCTCTAGAAGAGGCCAGGGAACAGCAAGTCAATCTTCAGCCTTTCAAGGAGCATGTTCTGTTACAGAGGAGCAAGATGCACCAGCTGCAAGTAGCCATAGAGGAAGAAAGGTGCAAGATTTTGCAGGTGGACAATTGGCTGGAAGAGATTTTGGGAACCTCTTCATATTTTGTAGATAGATCGCAAGATACATTAGAAGTCCTAACAGAAAGGATTGCGAGATTAGAAGTGAATGAAGGAACCCCTATAGATCTACCATCAAAAGATCAACAAGCCCTGAGGCAAGACTACGATTTACTGGAGTTTTCCATAAACACAGCCAAAGAATTCAAGAAGGTTGTCAAGAAGACAAATGGGGATTGTGCAGAATTCTTCAAGAGACTTTTGATCACTTATAATCGCTGCCAGGTTGAGGCTGAAAAAAGAATGGATACCTTTCCAGACCGCAGCCTATTTTTGGATATGTTGCAAAGGAGATATCAGGAAGATGAACAAAGGATCCAGCACATCAGAGCCTTAGATGAGCAAACCCTGAGGAATGAAGTAGCTCATTCTGTGGTTAGTGTGCAGTTGCTTGAGGACCAACTTCGCCTGAGCACAGCAAGAATAGAAGTAATAAGAAATCAGGATGCTAAATTCGAAATAAATATTCATTTCTTAGAACCTTCTGAGTTCAAAAGCATTGCCTCAGAGGCTTCAGCATGGAAGAATTTTTTGAATAGTCAAGCGAGACCCTCCTCATAAGCATTTATTTGTTTTATTGTAATATATTGTAAATTCTATAAGCGCTTAATGAAAGAAAAGCATGGGAGGTGAAGCATTGGGGAAGCCCAAGAGTCATTTATGGGCAGCCCAACAATTTTTCTCTTGTTGTATAAATATAGAATATTTAGATAGAAAAGGGACTTTTTCCCAGTTATATTAGTGAAGACATATTGTAAGAAGAACTATTTCCTTTTGCAATAGATAATTACAGTTTTCCTATTGGAGAAAGCTTGGTGGAATGTTCAAATGTTATGCTATGGATTTGTTGAAGAGGAACTATTTCATTTTCAGCTTTGTGTCCATTAATTGTGAGATCGTTCTAACTCTGTGAACCTATGTTCTTGTATAAATGTTCTCTGGTTTATCTTATGAAAATTTCCACTATGAATAATGAATGTTGTTCATAAAACAATTGGCTATCTAGTTGTTCAAATATCTTTAATTGTTCATGTGTTTGAAAGAAGTATCAGCTATCTGTGATTTTTCATAATGCATGTACAAAATACATTACTCATTAATAAATGATAATCTTGCTCCCTAGGGATAGGTTAGGTAGTTAATTTAATTCCTTGTTGTGTGCGATTCAGATGCAAGAGAGTCTAAGACGAGAGGTAAGAACCTGTGCATCACATTGTGACCACTCCTTGCATTCTTAATCAATATGCATTTAGATAGGCACTTGCATATCATACTTAAAACGAAAAAACACAAAAATATACATGGTGGACCGGGCCGCAACCGGTAAAACCCTTTATTTTTGTTACTTGACCTACGGTATCCGGACCGCAAAATGGATGGATTCCCTACACCAAACAGTCATGGGCTAGTTGGGAACATTGACTGGGGAGAATCCCTTGATGTTGTTGCCTGTGAATTTCCAGGCCTCAATAGTTTTTGGTGCTAGAAGGAGGGATGCCAGTGCATGGCTGGCTGGGGAAATCCATTTCCTCGAAATAACTCCACCAGTGATAGTTTTGAAAGCAGTTTTCCTGATCCTAATACTCAAGAGAATAGAGAACATTTGTTTGCTGTGGACAACCAAGTGGTAAATGATATAAGAAGACACACACGGGTTTATGTAAAGAGTATTGGAGTATTACCCATTATCCCTGATTTACCCTGAAGAGAATACAAGAAGAAAGACCGTCCCATCTTGGAAGATTCAGTGTTGGTCGGAGATTTGGAAGAGTTAGTAGAAGGAGCCTTATAGGAAGTTGTACATCCTTTGAATCAAGTTGGCCCAGATACACCTTACGGTTCACATGTTAATACTCCTGTTCATTCACCTCCTCACTCTCCACCCAGACTCATGGCAAGTGTAAATGCAAACCAGCCTAACCCACCAAATCCACCACTGGCTTGGAAAGTCGGATCACCCTTGAACCTAACACCTCCATTGCATGACTTACCTCAAGCTTTTGAGAAGTTGCTGCCTAATTTTGATCCTAATGAGAAGATTGTAGTAGATGACCATTTGCAAAGTTTCTATTTGGCAATAGAAGGATTAAGGGCTAGGGAACATGAGGATGTTGTTTGCATACTTTTTCCACACACCTTTAAAGGAGCAGCAACATCATGGTACTTTGGTTTTCCTGCAAACTCTATCCCAAATTGGGATACCTTTGAAAGGATTTTCAGAAGTAAGTATGCAGCCCAAAATACGCATGCAACACTAATGAAAGGTTTAGGCGCTTTAAGAAAAGAAAGGAATGAGAAGGTACACAATTTCACTCAAAGATTTTCTGTTTACCTCAAGAACTTCTCTGCAACTGATAAGCCTTCTGATAAAGTTCCAATTGAGTATTATGCCTCAGCTTTAGGTCCGTATTTGGCTATGTTCACAAAAGCTTAGGTTAAGCCTACGTTAGCAGAGACTTATGAAGAAGCAGAAAGAGTAGAGGCTGAAAAAGAAAGTATAGAAGATTATCCCAAGCAATCTAGAGAAAAAACTTCCAGGAAAAGAACCTTATTGCTGTCTAAACCTAAAGAGGAGCAATCACATGATTTTGAGGGGATGTTAAAGATGATGCAAAAGCTTTCCAACATAATAATAGATTTGGAGAAGGAAATGGAAGCTTAGAAAGCTTATAAGCCTTACTACAAAAAAGGGAAGATAACAAACAATTCAAGACCCCTCCACACGGTTTAGCATCAATGAATCTGTCAGAAGTAGGGATGGATAATTTCTGCACTTTTCACCAACAACCCCATTCTGAAAAGAATTGTCCTCAATGGTTAAATTCAATGACATTGGTAATGAATTAGCTCTTGGACTCTAAATTGATTGAGGATAGTGATGATGAGGAAAAGGGTAATAATACCATAGAAAAACAAGAAAATGATACCATGTTTTTATGGGATTGTGTCTCTCTGTTTGATATAGAAAAAAGTACTCTTAAACCTAAGAATATACCAACGACAACAAAAGACATGAATTTGGTAAATAAAGACAATGCAGTAATCTCAAAAATTAAGAAGTTGCAAGAGAATGTCAGGAAATAGCCAAAGAACAATGTTGAAGACAAAGTACCTAAAATTACCATTATTAGCCAAGATACAGAGCAAATCAACAAGCCTGCTAAGCCTATGGAAGAACAAGTAGGTGTTAACAAGGAAAATCCTGAAGAGCCAGAGGAAGAGATACCCACCGAAAACCAACCTATGGAGGAAGATGTCGAATCAATTGGGGAAGAGAAAGCTAGAACCCCACCTTTCCTTTTGACTTTGGAAATGCTGAACCATAAGGTGCATAATTGTTTGGTAGATTTTGGATCATCGATGAATGTTATGCCACTCGCAGTTTGCAAAAAAATTAATGGGCAACCAAAACCTACTGCTTGGGAAGTTACTCAATTAGACAGAACTAATGTCAAAGTAGTGGGAGAAATGGAGAATGTTCTCATTCGTTTATCTGCAAATAACAAGATATGTCAATTTATTGATATTGTGGTGGCTGGCATACTGGATGGGTATGGACTTATTCTGAACCGACACTGTTCCGCGAGGTTAAAGGGGTATTTTTCTTCAGATTGGTCACATTTATGGTTTCCTCATAAAGGGGTCCCAAATCGGATCAAAATTTTAAGGGAACCTTACATGAAGCATACTATCACTAAGTTGGAAGAAGGTAATGAATCTGCTAATTCTATTTTGGGGAATTATCTAACAGAGCTTGAACTAAGATATCATGCATCAGACGAAGCCAACAGTATGACTAACACTCAGAATGATCTCCTTCAATTTTCACAGGCTGATGGGAGTGATCGTAAATCAGTAGACATAGTTTCAGTTTCAAAAATAGCAGAGTTAGATCATGGTTAGGTATCTCATTTCTGCAATCCATCCTAGCCCCTTGACTCATAAGTTGATAGATTTTCAGGGGTGGGCACAATTTTATTTTATTTTGATTTGATGACCTTGTACATAAATAATTTGATGCATTTTTACTTTGATTTACCGCTTTTATTTCTGGTTATTTTGGTTTGTTTTTTAATAAAAGAGGAAAACTTTTGGTTGCATGGAAAGAATCAGGGTTCTCGATTAACTGAAATCTTTGGGATAAGACTATGCATTTTATTTTGAAATGATATAATTTCTTCTAGTATGTAGTTTTCCTAAATGGCTATGCACTCATTGAAGTCCTGCTTAACCCCTGAAAATAACTCAAAATTAAGAGGTTTGGAATACTATTTCGAGGCTCCATCCATTTCACATCTAAGATGTCCTAGGGAGTGATAGCAAAAGACCCACGGAAAGGAAGCAAGGTAAACAGTTTATTATATATATATTTAATAGAAACTATTAAAGGTTTATATAAAACAAGTTGTGCACAGCCATTCATTACAGTAGTGGCATAATAAAGTATTCATGCAGATCAATAATGCTACACAGAAATCTTATTCAAGGAATTTTCCAAAAACCTACACATAAAGTTTGTTCAAAACAGCTAATGTCGCGGGTAGTATATACCCTTATAAACTGGTTACATAGAAAAATACAGTAGAACATTTGACCATAATTAAAGGAAAACAGATTAAGGATTGCCTCGAAAATTCCTGGGATGAACTACGGACTCTTCCTCCATTAGGTGCTCAGCTTCTGCAGTGACTCCATTCACCCTGCTCCCCTGGTTCATGGTTATCAGACGCTAGAGATCTTCTTGAATCCTATCAACTTTGCCCATTATCTCTCTAAGGTTTCTCTCATTATCATCAATCTGAGCGTTGTGGTTGCTGATCTGCAAAGAGGTGTATCTCACTGTTTCACCCATGCTCTTAATCTCCCGAACAATTTCTTTGTTGTCCATTATACCAATTGCTAGCATTTCATACAGACGCCACAGGTTCTTCTTTATGTCCATTATTCCTGTTCTTTTTCCAGCCTGAGACATTCTGTCTACTCCTGCATATATGTCTATTCAAGCAAAGAGACTGTGTAAGGCATGAATAGGACCAGCAAGGACACAAGATTGGTTCTTGACCAAGAGGCCACTGAGAAAAAGGCTGAGCACAATGAGCTCCTGTTGCAATGAGAAACCTCCGTGCCTATCTTGGCAAGACAAAGTACCCACAGCACCTTACTGCCACCCCGTGCAATGGCAACCTAAAACCGAGCTTCTCCCCAAATTGCTAGAATGCAAGATAGTTATACCTAAGCTGAGATTTGAAGACCACAACACTGAGAGGGAGCTGCACGAGCAAGAGGAGAAGGCTGCGAGGGCAAGCCTTTCCTTCACGAAGGAGTGAGTGATGGGAAGTGCTTGCCACGGGAACTCGGCGATACCCTGAAGCCTCCCTTCTCCAACACCTGGAACTAAATTTAACAGAACTCGTGCAGCCTCATGGGAACCAAGGCCAAGAAATGAAATGGAATGAATAGGCATATCACTGTGAGGAGAAGACATAGAAAAATGCTTGAGGGGACGTTGAGCATGCGAAGAGGAGAAACAATTAACGTAGGGCCGGTTGGCCATTAAGTATACAAAGACCGAGAGAAGGAGGGGGCAGATCAAAAGCCAGGCGGCGGAGTGAGGAGGGAGGGCAGGACAACAGTTTAAATGGATGGAGCTGATGGGAAAAAGCGTCAAGTGGAGGCCAACTAATGGGGAGTGACGCTAGGTGACAGATGGAGGGAAGAGGGGATGGATAAGGATAGGGGGATAGGAAGGGAGGGTGGGTTTAGAAAAGAAGGAGAAGGAGGGAAAAGGGAGGAGGGATAGGGAGGGGGGGGAGAATGAAAGAGAAGGAAGTATAGGAGGGGGGCCTTTGGGGCTTCTTACAAAATGAGAGAAGGATAAAAAAATTAAAGGGATAAGCCGCATGAAATGAAAATGGAGGAGAGAATTTTGACACCGCATTAAGGGATGGATTTGAGGATGGGAGGATTTTCGTTCTTACTGTAATGACCTTGTGGGAGAGAGGCTCCCATGTTAGCCAGAGTGTCCGCTACAGAATTGTTGTGTCGAAGGATGTGGAGTGTCTCATAGGATTTAGACATGAGAAGCTTGGCTTTGTCAAAAAGGTGGTGACAATTAACTGCTCCAGAGGAGTATCTATGGGTCAGTTTGGAGATGACATGTTTGGAGTCTCCAAATATCAGAACCTTTCAAAAAAATTTAGCATGTAGAATATGAAGGCCCTGAAGAAGAGCCAGCCACTCAGCTTCATTGTTGGTTCTATTTCCTAGACCCCATGCGAAGGTTTGTTCTACATGTCCTCCGAGATCCAGGAGGATCCCCCCCATTCCTGCCACCCCTGGTAAACAGTTTATTATATATAAATGATCCCATGCCATGATTTCAAAAGCCTAAAGGCTATTAAGAGTCAAAACTCCTAAAAGAAGCAATACATATCAAAGCAAAGTATCAGAAACATGAATATCAATCTGCCAAAAGTTCTTCTCCATCCGTGAGCTAAAAAGTAAATACATCTCTCACACAAAAGGACACTATGGATAGAAGAGCCTGAATAAAATTCAGAAAGAAAAGCAGATGGAGGACTCAAAAGAACAAAAGTTCAAAAGGGAACAAAAGTGCAATTGGCATGGGAATGAGGAACAAATGAATAGTTTTGTTTACCATATGTTACGATCCTATGGTGTCCAAGCTAGAAACTACCCAAAGACAGAGGTAAAATAAAATTCATCTACTAAGCCTCAAAAGAGTTATCCGGACTTTAAATATTTTTTGTTCCCCTTCCCAAAGAATGGACTATCATCAATGATTTAAATGCATGTGTTTGCCATCTTAGGAATAAAAGCATCTAGAGGAATTCAACTTATGAGCTAAATAATTAAATAGTCTTTTAATGGGAAGAAGTTGATTCAGAAATTTGGGGTTCACCAGGTAGTCGCCAATTGTTGCAGCCGGAACATTTTCCCAAAATTCAAAATTTTTTGGGACCCTCCTTTAATTTGTTTTGATCAGCTTTTTGGTTTTGCTTGATGTTTGCGCAAAGATTACTTTTATGCCAACGATGTTTTACTATTTGAATTGATTTTTCCTTGCTATCGGAAGTGTTTATACTTTTGAGTAGGGAGTCTAGTTATCTGCATGCCTACCGTTTCGAAAAAGAACAGGACATCACGTCCAATTCAAGTGTTATTGGTTTCTGATGCGTTTTTCTTTGTCAGCAGCCATTTTAAGATCCCATCAAAACATTCATCTCTACATCTTCCACCATTGCGGAGGAGGTATTGCGAAGCTTCCCGAAGGGTTGTTGTATCCTCTTCCGATCCCCACCGTTTTTTATTCGCAGATCCTTTGGATTTAATCTTTTGTCGTTGCAGCTTTGGAAAGCACTATCTTTCCGCTATAGTTTGATTTTGTTTTCCGCATGACCATTATTTTTTGGCCGAAGTCATGTTTTTTTTCTCTGATTTTTGCTGGTTTGCGGAACTTGGTTTCTTTTATGATTTCACAGTTGCAGCTCTCCAACCATATATTGATCCGAAGCCTTAGTCTCACGAGCTTTGATGCGAGTTTTGATTTGTTTCTCCGCCGATGCCATTGTGGGTTTCCTAGTTGTGTCATCATCTGCGGTTGCGGAGGCGATGTTGACAGGATCATCGATCCCATCACCTATTGCCGCTCGATGATCTTATTTTTCCTGTTGATTATTTGTTGGCCAGGGCATATATATAACGGGGTTGGGGTTTATTGTTTTTATTGTTAGTTTGGTGATTTCCCCGTGCTGTCGTTTTCACTCGAGCATACCAACTCTTTCATTGTCGGTACATTCGCTCCTAGGTGGCTCTGCCATGGAGATTTACGGGTTTTTCTCCACTAGTCGCGCAGCATAGTGACAGGTAGGCCCTTATGCCTATTTTACCATTCCGTTCGATTGCTCAAACTATTTTTGTTGTCATTGGTCAGTTCATTGCCTCTACGGTTAGTGGTTACCTAGGTTTTCCATCTTGGCATATATATAATCTATAGATAGTCCAGCGGCCCAGTGGGGGGTGTTTGTGGTTTTGCTTGATGAGTTCTTTCGCAGCCGTTATGGGTTTGTAGCTTGCACTTGACTATTGGGGAAACCGGTGCAGACGGTCATTATGCTGTCTGCACAAGTTTCCCCCAGTCTGTGTTTGGCCATCCGGGGAGGGCATTTTCATGGTTTTCTCTCGAGATGTCGTGAGTTTAGTTCCACAGTTCGGTCACACTCGTCTTCGCGAACCAGGGTCATGATGTGGAGGTTACACCCCTTGGGTTGAGATTGTTAAAATTTGAACCACGGACCAGTTTAGGTCAAATGCACTACCACAGTATAGTATCCTTCTCTTGGGATTAGGCCTCATGTTTCCCTTGGAAAGATTTAGTTCATAGCGTTGAGAGGGGGTGTTTGAGATTGTTTTCTGCTTCAGCATTAGGAAGGTGATATTCGTCATTTTAGAAAGGCCATGCTATTCTAAGTTAATTCTGCAATTGTTGGTCATGAGCTGGTTTTATCATTTTGAGTAGATTAATTTTATGTGGGAACATTTGGTTTTTGAGCATTGTTTGTTTATTTTTCATAGCTGCACTCATGTTTAGCATAGACGAGGTAAAATGCTTATACAGTTTGTCTCCATTTTGAATGTTATCTAGGAATGACCCAACAGAACCTAAAATAAATTTCTATGTATGACAGGGAAATTCTTCAGAATCCAAGATGTCTAAACGGTAGAAGAAGAAGGCTCCCGTAGTAGAGGAGGAACCTGAAGTTGAAATTGTTACCAGAGTTGAGTACACCTACGAGGACACCAAATTCATAGTTAGTATAGAACCCGAATATAAATGGGGGGAAGTTTACAGATTAATAACATGTCGAGAAGTACCTGACATAGGTTTTGAAGAAGAAACCATCTATGCCAATATAGAGAGATCTGCATTGATGAAAATTGCTACCAAACCTGAGGTTTTTCTATGCTCAGAGCTGATTGGGTGGATTCTGCCCAGGGCAGATGTAACCACCATGATTTTGGCAATGTTGATAAACAGGGTTATGCTGCTTATAGCCCTAGGTATGTGTCACTGGCATACCACTTACCAGAAGCACAGGTGTACTTGATTGAGGACTGGCTAAAGGAAATTAAGATGGACCTAGTCAAGACACTGAAGAGAATGCTAATGCCTGGAAAGAACTTTAGAACTAGGCTGACCAAGGAATATGATACTGCCAATCTAAGAACCCCTTACAGGTTCATTTCCCTGATGTTGAACAAGATTTTCGGGAGGGGCCACATTAAAAGCTTCAAGTTAGAGTGGGTGCCTATCATTTTCTATGTTGCAACACAGAGGACAGTGTTCAACTAGGAAAACATTGTGTCCAATAGCCTCTTAGCCTTCATTACATCAGCATTAGGAGGGGTGTCCCAGAAGAGATCAGAGTTCTACATGAGCTCTGTACTGATTGATTGCATACTATGCAACCAACCCTTCCCCAATCTGAGGTGTATCTGGGACCAAGAGAGAACACCAGTCTACTTAGCTTACAAGCCACTGTGGGCACACAAGTACCAAAGTCACTATAGAGAAGTGTGTGAGCAGTTCATCATGCCACTATATACATTGATCTTCTTGAAGGAGTGCAACTGCATGTCAGAGGAAGCAATGCAGGTGATTGAAGAATATGCAGACTACTACTTAACTGAGGATGGACTATATTTCAGAATGTGTGGATGCTCCAGAGCACCCTCACTACTGCCAAAATATGCCACTGACTATGTAGTCCACAAAGAGGCAATTAGACAAGTCTTTTTAGATGGCATAGGGAGTTTTTTGTTTGAACATAAGAAATCAGCTTACCCTCCTTTACCATTCAGGTTGGGAAGCTATAAATTCACAAGCGTGAAGAAAGCTGATGAGTTTGTGGAGGAATTGGGGAAATTTCATTTTTGGGGAAATAAAATTTCCACAGGAATGATTCCCGGAATAAAGTGGCAGAGCACTACAAGGAGGCAAATGTGCATTTTGAATATACAAGCCACTGGGATATAGAGGAATCCATTTTCCACAGTGCATAAAATATAACGGTCTTAAGAAGAAGGTTTAAAAAGAAAATCAGCACCAAAAGCAGGAAAGGACAGGATGAGCAAGAAAAGGAAAAGGAGGAAGAAACTAGAAAAATAAATGAAGATGCTAGGAGACTAGCACAGGAAGTCGAAAGCTAGCTCAAAGGTGAGGAGGAAAAGAAGAGAAGAGCTGAACAAGAAGCGGCTAGAAAGGTAGAAGAAGCTGCCCAGAGTGAAGAGGAGGAAAAGAAAAGAAAGATGGATGAGGAACTGAAGAAGAAGGAAGCAGAAAGGCTAAAGCTGACAGGGGCAAAGCAATCAACTTCCGATCCTGTAGATAGTCAGGCTCAGGACTTGCGTAATCCTAATATTCAAGATCCTGAGGCAGCTGCTGGCAGCACAACAGGACATGCTATGGTCCCCACCCTTAGTCTAATCCCTTTTGAGTATAAGAAAGGGGAGGAGGTACCATATTTCAACACTATCTTTTATGATAGAGAAAGGAAAAGAATAGTGAAGAGGACCAAGAGAAAGGTCGAGATTGGGGGGTAGTCGGGTAAAAATGATAAATGATACAACCATAGTATATGGGACAGACAAGGACCCCAGATTCACCATCAGAGCTGGGACTGCATTGATCCATGCTTTTGAGGACAATGTAGATCGAATAATGACTGATCTTGAACATTCAAAGAAGTCCACTACCCAGCTAAAAGATACCCTGAGAATAGAGAGAGAGGAAAATAATAGATTGAAAAGAAATGTTGAAGACATACAAGATGAAATAAAGTCTTCAAAAGCTGAGCTTCAGTTACTCCAGGTTGAGAAGAGATCTATGGAGGCTGCCCAAGAAAGTATGGAGAAATTGCAGCAGGAATGTCAAGGGTTAAGGATAGAAAAGGAGAAGCTGCTAGGAAAGATAGGGGAGTTGGAGCTATAGAAAGTTACTTTGGAGGAATCTGAAAGGAAATCTTAGGGGCAGAATGCAGACCTTAAAGGACATATTACCTCATTAACAGCAGCTCTAGAAGAGGCCAGGGAATAGCAAGTCAATCTTCATCCTTTCAAGGAGAATGTTCTGGCACAGAGGAGCAAGATGCACCAGCTACAAGTAGCCATAAAGGAAGAAAGGTGCAAGATTTTGCAGGTGGACAATTGGCTGGAAGATATTTTGGGAACCTCTTCATATTTTGTACATAGATCGCAGGATATCTTAGAAGTCCTGACAAGAAGGATGGCGAGATTAGAAGAGAATGAAGAAACCCCTATAGTTCTACCATGAAAAGATCAACAAGCCCTGAGGCAAGACTACGATTTACTGGAGTTTGCCATAAACACAGCCAAAGAATTCAAGAAGGATGTCAAGAAGACAAAGGGGGCTTGTGCAGAATTCTTCAGGAGACTTTTGATCACTTATAATCGCTACCAGGTTAAGACTGAACAGAGAATGGATACCTTTCCAGACCACAGCCTATTTTTGGAGATGTTGCAAAGGATATATTAGGAAGATGAACAAAGGATCCAGCACATCAAAGCCTTAGATGAGCAAACCCCGAGGAATGAAGTAGCTCATTCTGCAGTTAGTGTGCAGTTGCTTGAGGACCAACTTCGCTTGAGCTTCTCAGCCGGTGCAACCGGTGGATAGCTACTGGCACTAACCGGTCATAAAGAGATCCGGTGACCCAAACTTACAGCTACCAGTCATCACCAAATCATTGGGATGAAATCCTAAGGAAGATGCCTTTCTTCCGATAAAAGCTAGACAGACTAATAGTACTTTGATTCGGGCATGAGTGAATCCACTCATGTTATCTCCTCCCATATCCTAGTGGATAGCTGAAAGGCATGAGGGGAACGAATCATAGTACATTCACATGACTTAAATCAAAGTACTACTGTTCATGACAGAACTTAAAGCAGAGTACTGCTAAACACAGTGGAGATTTTATTCGGTGAAATCCCACGGAAACCATTATTAATATTTACACAGTAGAGATTTTGTGTCAGGGAATCCTACGAAAACCTGTCTGCAGTCAAAGTCATGCAGAAAGACATTATTACAATACATAGTGCGCCACTTGAGGATATGAGTAGTAGCGATAACCAAAATTTCCTATCATGGAGTTGTCATAATATTGTACCAGGACTTCTTTTTCAGATTCCCAACCAGCATCATCAATGTTGTCTGGTGGTACAAGAAATTCGATCTCGGAGAAAGGATTTTGTTCTGGGTCCACTTGTGGGTGGAAGTCATCATACTGAGCATCTTCTATTTGTACATGGTGGGCCGAATATTTATTGGTGACGAACCATCTGACATGACCACACCTTCTTGAGCTTTGCACAAAAGTATGATCTTCAATGTCGATCAAATCTTGTACTGACTTTGTATGATATCCTCCTTCATGCATGTGAGGTATAGTGAAACCAGGAATATGAAGATTGTGGATCTGATATGGTCGTATGATATACTGGGAAAGACCATATATTTTCCACCAGTTGTAAAACCATGCTGGAGTGGGGTCACTTGATTCTAGAGTGTTCACACTGGTTCCTTCAAACTCGAACGAAAACTGCACAGAATGGAAAAAGTTAGTAGCATAGTTCTGAATAGTCATACCTGTGTAGAATTCCTGTTCTTGCCGTTGTAGTGAATAATTACCATAGTTCTGATAGTTGTCGAATCTCCTTATAGTAATATGGCAACTCTGTAACTCATCTTGATCATCTTCAAGACTAAAAAGCTGATAAGAGATTATGCCAATCTCTTCCAAATAAACCAATGTTGCTAATGCTTCTGCATTCATTTCCTGTTGCATCTCGAGAGTCCAGTAACAGGGATAACCAACTCTTTGTCTAATCTCTTTAAATGGATACCATCCTCTGTCAAGGTCTATCAGCATGAGATCTTTATTAAAACCAATCCATCCTGTAGAAGCTTCAATCTGAAATTCTTCTTCTTCAAAATAAATATTCGTTTCTTAGAACCTTCTGAGTTCGAAAGCATTTCCTTAGAGGCTTCAGCATGGAAGAATTTTTTGAATAGTCAAGCGGGACCCTCCTCATAAGCATTTATTTGTTTTATTGTAATATATTGTAAATTCTATAAGCACTTAATGAAAGAAAAGCATGGGAGGTGAAGCGTTGGGGAATCCCAAGAGTCGTTTATGGGCATCCCAACAGTTTTGCTCTTGTTGTATAAATATAGAATATTTAGATAGAAAAGGGACTTTTTCCAAGTTAGATTAGTGAAGACATATTGTAAGAAGAACTATTTCCTTTTGCAATAGATAATTACAATTTTTGTGTTGGAGAAAGCTTGGTGGAATGTTCAAATGTTATGCTATGGATTTGTTGAAGAGGAACTATTTCATTTTCATCTTTGTGTCCATTAACTGTGAGATCGTTCTAACTCTTTGAACCTATGTTCTTGTATGAATGTTCTATGGTTTATCTTATGAAAATTTCCACTATGAATAACGAATGTTGTTCATAAAACAATTGGCTATCTGGTTGTTCAAATATCTTTAATTGTTCATGTGTTTGAAAGAAGTATCAGCTATCTGTGATTTTTTATAATGCATTTACAAAATACATTACTCATTAATAAATGATAATCTTGCTCCCTAGGGATAGGTTAGGTAGTTAATTTAATTCCTTGCTGTGTGCGATTCAGATGCAAGAGAGTCTAAGACAAGAGGTAAGAACCTGCGCATCACATTGTGACCACTCCTTGCATTCTTAATCAATCTGCATTTAGATAGGCACTTGCATATCATACTTAAAACTAAAAAACACAAAAATATACACGGTGGACCAGGCTGCAACCGGTAAAACCCTTTATTTTTGTTACTTGACCTACAGTAGCCGGACCGCAAACCGAATGGATTCCCTACACCAAACAGTCATGGGCTTGTTGGGAACGTTGACTGGGGAGAATCCCTTTCTGTTGTTGCTTGCAAATTTACAGGCCTCAACAGAACCTTTGAGCCACAACCCAACAACTATAAATAATAAATCCTAGTTGAAGAAAGGTGGAAAAAAATGGATTATTATCATTAAATTCTTGAAATAAACAATCTTTTATGATGGATTTTTAATCAAAATATTATCTCCTACAGATCAAGAGAAAATGGCGCTTCTTCTTTCAAATTGTTTTCTTAAATAGGCAAAGAGGAGCACTTAACATAACTAATTTGTAACTCAACTTGATTTTAACTTAATTCAAGGGGAACTTGGGTCACGTTGATTTTCTAATTCCTTTTCATATTTCCCCCATTTTTCAATTAATTCATTACAAATATTAAAATGGGAAATTATATGTTGTTTGAGAGGGACTCTTAAGTCTGAAAGTTTCACTTGATATCTTTTAATATATTTCTCCACGTTTGTTAAAGCACATTAAAATTTAGTGACTCTTTGAACTTCTTTAGCAATGAACCTCTGAATGTCCTCATTACCAACACAAGAGAATTTTTGCAATTTAGATTTATGTTGATTCTAGATATCTTATAGAGACTCAGAAACTTCCTTGGCATTAAAGAAATTTTCAAGTGGACCAAAAGGTGGGAAGTGGCACCCATTATGTTATGCAACCAACTCCCAGAAATAGCATAAAAATAGTAGAAATAGACAATAAGAGAGTAATCCATGCCTTAAAAATGAATAACAGAGATAAATATCAATCATATTCGAGGGATGAACCTCCTTACACAATGTACTTAGTACACAAGACAATATAAGATACTATGATGACTAAAATGAGAATATCTCCTTCCTATATATAAGAGAAAAAGGTGTACAATAACAACTGATAGACCCACTAATAGACCCAAGTCAACGTAAATACTATGCAATGCACCACAATATATGGATTAATGTGACACACTATATGGGGTAATGTGTCATCATTAAGGGATTAACATGCCCCTCCCCTTCAAAAGTGTTGTCCTCAATGCTGAAGTAGTTCTGGATGTTGTTGTATAAAGGACTTATATTTCCATGTTGAATATTTCGCAGGTAAGTTCTTCCATTTAATGAGATACTTTGGAATTGATCGATTTTGAAGTTGTCTAGTTCTTATTTCAGTAATGTTTTCAGGCTCCAAGTTGATTTTTCCTTCCTCGTCAAGTTCCGGTAATATCGTTTGAACTAGTATCTTGTCACCTATTAACTTCTTTAGACAGGAAACATGGAAAACTAGATGGACTCGTGAATATGCAGGTAGTTCCAATTTGCAGTCCATACTACCAATATTTTGTAACACCTTGTAGGGACCTTAGTATTTAGGTGATAATTTATTATCCTTCTTGGTGTTCTTCAGGGACATCTGTTTGTATGGTTGTAGTCTTAAAAACACCCAATCCCCCACATTAAATATTCATTCACTGTAGTGTTGATGTTCTTGTTGTTTCAATCAATTTTGTGCTAGATTCAGGTTGTCCTTTAAGAGTTGAAGAACTTGTTGTTGATGCTTCATGTGGTCTTCCACTGCTTGAACCTTATTGTTGATGTATTTATAACTTCGGAAGATATTCTAATGTATGTTGTTGTACCCCCATTTGGGATGTGTGTTACCCATTTACAGGATGTCTAAATGGTGTCTAGACCTTGAGGTACAACCTCTATTGTAATTCGGGGCAATATTCCCCAGTGTAACATCATGTAATATGTAATTGTGGTCTCTCTAGGAGAAGTGGGCCCCATGTGAGATGACATGTAAGCTCGAGTCTTATATTTGGTTAGTGAATTGAAAGGGTATAAATAGGGAGGCACTCTCCCTCATTTATACACACCTCACACACTCTCTAAGGCATTGGAGAGAGAGAGACAGTCATAGGAAGAGAGAAATATAGCTACTGAACATTTCTTATTACTGCTTTTGATCATCTTACTATTCTGAAGAAGTTTGTGGGGTTTTCTAATGGTTTCCCCGATGAAAATATTTGTGTCTTACACATATTTTACATTTTATGCATTTTGTTGTACTTGTTATTCTTTCAAATAAAGATCCTAGATAATCTAATGAGATCTTAAGAAAATCTAACATGGTATCAGAGCCTCTCTAAAATAAGGCACTGTGCAGTTGCGGGAACTCGGGATTCCTAGTTGAAGGTGTTCTCTCCACAGATCATCAAGAAAGGAGGGATAGGTTAACTTGCCTCACTATGGTGCATCTGTTGGTGGTAGTAGTATCTAAATCATAGAAGTTTCATTGTGCAACTGAAATACAATTGCAATGGTAGCTAATGGAAATTAGGGTTTCATGCTTGAAAACCCTAGAAGATTGGATTTAGTAATCCTATAACCTTCACTATAAAGCTATATTGGAGAATGATAAGAAGCCAAAAGTTTTACAAGCTAAATAAAAATTCATGTTGTACACTGTATAAACATTTCAGCCTCATATTCAATATACGTCAGGAGATATGGTTCCTCCAAATTAGGGTTCCAACTTCCTCCAGAATACAGTCATAAACATGTGACCTAAGGAGATTTTCTATATCTCGAGCTAGGAAGATACAAATGAAATTTCGAAAGATGTTCCAGGTAAGGAATGGACTTTGGTTGCTTTGGTACTTTTTTCAGATCCAAAATGTTAAACAGTGACATGTGGAAGTCTGTACAAGTTCTCTATGCTGAATAGTCCCCAAAACATTCATCTTGGGAAACTAGGCATAAGTCCCACTTAGAGAATCCATTTCTTCTCTAACCTGTGGGGTTGGAAATAAGACATATCATGCTATCACAGTGAGAAGTTTCAAAATTTAAGGATCTACAAATTCAGAGATATAACATAAGCAATATCAGTCAATTTTGCATATGAAATTGGAAAACTAGAGCTTCCTGTTGTGGGAGCTTCCCTCCGTTGTTTTCAGAAAAATAAGTACATTGGAAAGATCTCCTTGAATATTCCCTTATTTCTATCCAATCAGAAGTTTCAAATTCCAAGTTTTGAAAATTAGGGTTTCTCTGACAAACCCTAGATCATCTAGCTCCAGAACTAGGACAGACACCTTAAACCAGTAAGATATAATTTTTTTCTATTTACATTTGAGGTTCTCATTTCAAAATGACTAATCACACCAACTTGATTACAATCTTGGTGAAGCTGAAAAATTCCAAGTATGGAAGTATAGGAACTCCGTGATCCTTGAAGAAATTGACTTAGATCAGTGTTTCGGTAAGGAAGTTCTAAGAGCCAAAGGGAGATGAGGCTAAGCCTAGGTCCAAGAGAATCATTGCATATTATATTAAAGATCATCTCATACCTCATGTGTCATCCTTGAAGACACCAAAAGGAAGTGTTCAATGCTATGACGAAGCAATCGAAGAAGAATAAGATATTGTTATAATCACCTTGAATGGCCTCCCAATATCATGGGATTCATTCATTCGAGGAATGTGTGCTAGAAGAAAGTGATTACCTTCAGTAGAATCTAGGAAGAGTGAACACAAGAAGAAGCTCAAGTCATAATAAGAGAAGAGAAGCAATTGAAGATCAAGCTCTCATGATTGAAAGAAGATCCCTCAAGCGATGAGGAATATGAAGGACTCAATTCTTGAAGAACCTCTTATCCATCTTAGCATTTGGATAAGAAATTATGGTGTTATGAATGAAGAAGATGATGAAGCCGAAGGATCAATAAGGAGTCTACCCATGAAACAAATAAAGATGAGTATTCAATTGTCATTTCATGTTGTTGTTTTGTTATGCATTTCTTTATATTCAGTTGATGTGTTATGCATGTTTGAGTATTTTCATTTATACTACTGAATTGCACATGATGGGTAAGAAGTCAATGTTGTTATACTACATTCCATTACTACTTATCTAAATTGAAACCTCTTTGTTGGAATATTAGGAGTAGTACACACTCTTAATAACATTAGGGTAGAATGCATCTAGAAGTTATTGTATGTATACATGATATGGATGAATGTTGTAGCATTGGCTAAAACAGTCGCATGGCTATGTGACATATATTTTTCACTACTAATATGTTTTGGAAACTATGATATGTTTCTAATCATGCGAATGAACTTGACTTGTAGATCATGGTGAAAGAAAGAGCTTTAGAATAATATAAAGAGAATGGTAGATCCACCTCAAGAGATGAAGACCACCTTGGGCACGAGAAATAATCCAAGATGAAGAATAGTATGACGATAATTTCAAAGAAAGAAAGAGGCCTCAGACACACTCTAGTTATGTGACATTGTTGAGAGACATCATTGATGCAGAGCCTTCCAACTATGAAGAAGTAGACATGAAGAAAGGGAAGGAGAACTATGATCAAAGAGTACCAGTTCAAGAAGAATGATGACTAGGATGTGGTGTCGAGACCTGAAGGGAATTCTGTAGTGTCTTCCATATGGATCTACAAGATCCAGCATCCAGTAGATGGAAACATCGTGGGATACAAGGAAAAATTCATAGCATGAGGCTTCTCACAGAGAGAAGGTATAGACTACATTTGCACCAGTGGTGAGTCAAGTACACATAGAGCGGCCACTAGGAGTTGAGACACATGACATACAGACTCATGTGTGCAAATTAAAGAAGGCATTGTGCAAGCTCATAGATGGGTGTGAGAAGAAATTTTCAACAAAGTTCAAGATAGAGGATCTTGGTATCTAGTGTCCCTAGATGGATACATAGAATATTAGTAGCAGACAAAGATACTTGTCACTCCATTACAAAATGTTTCAATACATAGAGTATGAAAGGTAGAGGGAGAATGATGGTCCGCTTCAGAGGGAGTGACTACAGAAGGTCTTGAGGTTTGACATGGCACAACAAGATAGACAACTTACTGATGGATCTAGGATTTACTGAGAGTAAAGAGAATTCTAACCTTTAGTTCAAGGTTGAAGGTGGAAGACCAGTGATGCTCCTGTTATATGTCAATGACCTGTTCCTGACAGGAAAAGAGGAACTCATTAAAGATGCAAGAAGGAGACTTGCTACCAAGTTAGAGATGAAGGACTTGGGTATGATACACTAATTTCTAGGCATGGAGGTGTGGAAGAGTACAGATGGAATCTTCCTTGGACAAGGGAAGTATGTAGTGGAGATCCTGAAGAGGTTCAGGATGATGGACCGCAAGGCCATGGCCAAACCTATGGCATCGAACCTAAAGCTATTGAGTGATGCTTCATCTGAGACGGTTGATGCAACAATGTATCGTCAGATGATTTGTTCATTAATGTTCCCAACAAATACAAGAACAAACACATGCTTTGCTATGAACGACCTGAGCCAGTTCCTAACGGATTCGAGACATGCTAACCTGATTACAAAGCATGCAGTGAGGTACCTAAAGGGTAGAGTTGAGTATGGGCTCAAGTATGATACAAATCAGAAGACTAACCTGCATGGTTATGTTGATTTGGATTGGTAGCGCCACTGAGAAGAAGAGCACCTTGGGTTGCTTCTTCAATTTGAGATCTAGTATGGGCCACTAGTTTGGAAGGTTGCAGTCCTGCATGGCACTAAGTACAACCGAAGAAAATTATGTTGCCACTTGATCGACTATTTGTGAGGTGGTATGTTTCTTTTGACAGCTACTATTTGATTTTATTGATCTGACTTGCATTTTTGTATGATGCAAAGAGGAGCAGTGAATCTCTAGTATGTGGTCCAGATCGAGATCTCTCGAGAGAGGGAGTGATGAGTTCTATCATAGCCGATGAGACAGGTTTTCTGAGCATAAAATCCTAGTGAATCTCATAGGTTGCTAAGACATAATCAATCCTACAGGTTGTCCTCGAATGTAATCATTCTTTGCGAAGCTTGCAGGTTATCCTTTGACATAATCAACCCTGATGTGATTCTATGCTAGAAATGGCCAGAGTGAAGTTCAAGTACTTCAAAGAGAAGCTTGGTGTTCTTTAGATCAAGGTTCCATACAAAGGGAAGTGATGAGTTTGGAAGACGCAGATACACATGAGCCTTTTCGACATGGTGGCAGGTTGGACCTCCCATGGTTGTTGATGTAAGTGTTGTGTTATGTGTATCTGGGGTGTGCTCCATGTGATGATGAGATGATCTGAATATGATGAGGTAATAGTAGGGTACATAGGTATTTCAAGGAATGTAATTAGTCCTTGTATGACCCTTCAGGTTTTGCAGTGGAATATAATCATTCCTGGGAGATCCTACAGGTTTTGCAAGAGGCATATAATAAGTCCTCAAATGTACCTATTTGATGGCTTGCTTGCAGAGATGATGAAGACCTGGAAGAGCGCTAGGCCTACATCCAACATGAAAAAGGGTTGGCACTGTAGATGAATACCTGGAATAGGACTAGGCCTACATCCAACATGAAAAAGGGTTGGAACCATAGAAACTTCTAATGACAGATAGTATGGGATGATGATAAAACTATAAGAAGATGATGGCAACATCTATGGTGAAGACTATATGACTTCGTGATGATGACGATGCAATGAAGACCTGACCAGATGTGTTGATGACTGTGTAGAGAGGGAATAACTTCCTAGTTAATAGGGAGTGTTGATGTATTCATAAATTTGGAATATGTTCTGATGTATATTATCATTTTATGTTTTTTTACCCCAATTTGGGATGTGTGTTACCCCTTTACGGGATGTCTAAATTGTGTCTAGACCTTGAGGTACAACCTCCGTTGTAAGTCAGGGAAATAGTCCCCAGTGTAACATCATGTAATATGTAATTGTTGTCTCTATAGGAGAATGTAATGTCCCATTCTTGGAGTTTTTTTATAAAAATTACCAATTCTTCAATTCTTTCATAATGTACTCAAATTCATCTTCTTACAACTCTAGTTATGTGGATTCAATTGATTCCAAAATTCCTCCAATTGCTTTCAAACTTGGTGAGGAAGGTCCTGAGGGGTTATGGGATATATTATCACATATATCAGACATATAATCAACTTATATACCCAACCATGGTCTGAAATTTGAAAGGGAAGAAGTTTCAGGACAAGACTAGTCAATTTGGGAGATGGAAATCCCCCCTGGGTCCTGGAACAAATATCTTCACGACACTATACAATATTTACTAATGGTGGGTATGATACTTGGATATATTATTAGACATTAATTAAATTATATTTGAATCATAATATGTGGTTTGGGGGTCGAATAGGTATCCAAGAGAACTCCATGAATTTACTAGTAGTTTTGAGATTCCAACCCCCAATGGTAGATGACTCCAAATAGCTCCAAATGCTCTCGAATTGTACCAGAAGGTGTATGAGTGGTGTAATAACTTAATTATAATTTTCATGGATGTATTATGGCCTTCAAATTAATTCTTCAAGTCTATATCAAATTCTGAATAAGATAGATGCTTTAACTAGCAATTTTGGGGCTCAAATCCCCCCCGGGGTGAATGATAGAAACGGCTTCCCAAATGTGCTGAAACCCACTATAATTCTCAAATTGAATCATGTGATATGTATAATACATTATAATATACTCATATACATAACCAATCTACCTCCCATGGCTTTTATCACTTCCTTCAATTAGATATAAAAAACTAGTTTTGGACCCTTGGGGAAACGAGATGTAGTTTGCTCCAAATGATATGAAATTCGACCCGATGGCCAAAAATTCTAATTTAATAAAAATTAAACCCATATTATACATTAATTACATTTCATTCATTCATAAATCATCATTTTTTCACACATATATTCGATTCCATCAAGATTGCAAGAGTTTACAACAAGGTATTGGGGAAATGGCACAGTTTCTCTATATTGGACAATAATACATGAGATATATTGGCATTTAAACCTGAGAGATTTATGAACTTGAAATACATATAATTTACATTATAATACAAAATACTGGAGCAAGATAAGCTCCCTCAAAGATATGAATATCTCACCAAGTGCGCCTCACTCCATAGAGCTAAAAGATGGTGAGAAAACTTGAGATGAAGGGAAGAACAAGATTACATTGATATGTTCATGATATTCCTGTAGATTTAGCCTATAAATTATTACTCCATTTAATCTCCTTGAAATACATAATTGGCCTCTCCAAATCACCAATTAGGATGGGAATCTTTCACCCTTGAAATTGGCTAAGGCAAGGAACTAGTCATCCACTAGCTCTCTCTTCACGAACCCAAATTCATCAAATGATCAAAAAGCTTCTTCTCATGTATGATCCCTGTATTTTATAAACATTATTGGTATTATAAGGTTATAAATCCATCCATAAACCAAATCCAATTCGAATTGGTGTGGTTTCTCATGCTATGCGATGTGGCCTCTTGCTTCACCTTCCCTCTTCTCCCAAATTTGAGTAGGAGCCTCTTGGCATTCTCCAACTCCAAAATTCGACCTCTAAGATTATCTATTCAGGCCTTACATGTCCTTATGTCAATATTTAAGCCTTAATATCTGACTTGTGTCGTAATTGTCATAGAATCTCCATCATTGGTGTCATAGATGTCATAAATGTAAGGGAAATCTAGCCAAGTGTCCATGAAACTCCCATTTGGATCTTCCTCTCCCATGTAAGTTACAATTAATCACAAATTAAACCTATGAATTATGTGTAAAATTATATTAACCTTATAATCCATCCAAGAACATTAGGCTTCCCATAGATTCGAGATTGCAAGAGGAGGATGCCATGTGGCACCAATTTTCTAGCTTGTGTGGGCCCCATAGTCTCCATGTCTCTCCATGCTCCATTGCCACTTAAATTTTATCTTGTATTTATTTAATAATATAAATTATTAAATATTTATCCTCTTCTAATTTCTAAACATCATTTATTATCCCCTTTATTCCAAATCTCGAAGCTTCCACCTCCAACCTAGGAAACTAGTGATTTTCCTCCTTGGCAATTATTTGACTTTTAGCATCCATTTGACAACTTTCATGAATATGGAAAATGTGATTTGGCCATTGTGACTCAATGAAAAATTTGGAACATTACAAATCCTCCCTTCCCAATATTTCTTGTCCTCAAGCAATTTCAAACATGGTTGTTGAAGAACCTGCTTTCTGTATGATTCTTTGAAGTTGCCACTGAGCTGCCCACTTTGAGTCTTTGAGATTCCATGAATATTTTAGAGAGGAACCACCATGCTTTCTACTTCACTAATCTGATTAAAATCACCTTATTAAGTGGTGAATCCATCTCCCATACTTCTTGTTTCCTAAAGAATTTGGAATCAATGGGACTAAAAACTATCCCAGGGTCCCATTGCTTGCATTGCACTCCAACAAGTAAGAGTGCTCTCCAACTCATACCATTAGGAAAGAGAATTCCTGGATCCCATTTTCTTGTATGAATTATTCCAAACATCATGATTACATAATATATATCATCAAAGTACATAACAACATAATAAAAATATACATCAAGGAGGTGCCTCATAAAAAAATCATGAAAGCGCTTACACCTCCAACTGAGTAGACTACCATTTGCCAAGTGCATACATGCTTCAAGTGACCAATCAAATCTGCTCCAATGACATAGGTGAGGATCACATGTCCTATAATGCTGCTCCCAAATAATTTAATATGCATCAAAATAATAATCATCCATTTCATCTTTCATCCCAGAAGTGAATGAAGAACCTCCACCAAAATATGAACCAAATAAGGAGCAAATAAAACATGAAGACTTCAAGTGGCTCAAAGAAGTCTCATCAATACACCCATGAATATGTATATCGTCATGAAATAATTGAGGATGTTGCTGCCAATAATAATTTTCCTCAATCATATCCCTCTTCACCCAAGTGTCGGATGAAGTTCCTCCAACATCAAATAAACCAAGTGTTTAGCAAGAAAAACCATGCGTCTTCAAGTGACTCAAATGCATATCATAGGTGCATCCATGTAGATGTGCATCATCATAAAGTAACAAATTATGCTGCTGCAAATGTGAATAAGAGTGTTCTCCAACCATGTCATCATAAAAATTAAATATAGAAGTTTCATACTCATCATGTGGCACCATAAAAAAAAAACCCTTTCACCCATACTTGACTAATGCTGAAAAACATGGAATTGTAGGATGTAGGAGAATGAAATAACTCACCCAAATTATCAAAAAGTACAGAATTTTCATCATGGTAAGGATCCATATGGGTAGTATAATGCATCTCCTTAAAAAGTGTGAAACCTTTGTCATAGATTGGTTCCAATGTAGAGGAATCATGCTCTTCTTTAAAAATTGCATAACCTTCATCAAGAGACAATTCAAGTTCCTCTTCCACCACATCAAGTGTTTGGATCTATTCAATTTCATCTTCAAACACATAAAGTACATTCAAATTTCCAAATTTCTCATGATCCACTATGTCATGAGAATCCTCCAAACAATCTACCATTTGACAATCTAAAACATAGGAGGAAAAACAAGTGTCTTGCAACTTTTCAAGAAGTTGCTCATTTTGAATTGTGATCTTATGAATAACTTCAATATTCTTCAAGTAGGATTCATGTAACCATTCACTAAGCTTAATGAAATTTTTTCTATCAAAAAGCAAAGACATGAAATTACCTTTGATGTTGCACATTGATCTTTGAATCTTTTCCATGTCTTCAAGGAAGGATGGATCCTCCAAGGAAGTAGCTCTCCAACAAGAATTTGATACCAATTCTTGAGTGTCATGGAGTATGCTAAGGGCCTCTTGGATATTATTTTCATTCATATTTAAGGACCCTTCAAGAAAATGAGGCTCTTTCAAATGAACCTCCTCATCTTTTCCTTCTTGCTTGGACCAAATTCATGAACCTCAAGTGATGAAGGGGAAGTTGATCTTGTTTCTTCTTCAACTGCTACAAGGTATTCATTTTCATGTTTAATGGAATTTTGGCTTACATCAACACTTTCAAAAGTGATCTCTATGTCACCAAAATGGAGGTATGAGCACCCATCATTAGGTACTCCATAATAGTTAAAACATACATCAGTAGATGTTATTTGTTTCATTTCTAAGGTAGAAGGTGTCTCGAAATGATCTTCAATATTTTCAATAGAAACTTCTTCATACTCATGTGATGTATCTTCATCTTTTTCAAAGTCACTTGGGAGTGAATTTCTATCCTCTTCATGTACTACTTCTTCTACTTCACCTATTTCAGAACTAGGTGGTTCATGGGTCTCCTCCTTTTTCTCCTTCAAGAAAACTGATGAATTTTCCCCTTGGTTTTCTTAAAATCAATATATTTTTCCCAATAGCCAACAATTCGAATCCTTTCATAATATTCTTGGTAATGTCTTCAAAGATAGGTTCCATTATTTTTATATGCTCCTTACCAATATATGAGGTTCCATTTTCATCCCTAGTCATAGTTTCCCAAAAAAATTGCTGCCTTCTCCTACTTTTTTTTCCTCTTCAACAAAAGCACTTTTGGTTTCAATATATAATGGTGGTCCCAGAATTATTGTACTCATAAATATCAGACCACATCAAGTGCCAAGATCATGCTCTGATACCACTGTAATGTCCCCTTTTTGGATTTTTTTTATCAAAATTGCCAATTCTTCAATTCTTTCACAATGTACTCAAATTCATCTTCTTACAACTCTAGTTATATGGATTCAATTGATTCCAAAATTACTCCAATTGCTTTCAAAATTGGTGAGGAAGGTATTGAGGGGTGATGGGACATATTATCACATATATTAGACATATAATCAACTTATATACCCAACCATGGTATGAATTTTGCAAGGGAAGAAGTTTCGGGACAAGACTAGTCAATTTGGGTGGGAATCCCCCCTGGGTCCTGGAACAAATCTCTTCACAACACTGTACAATATTTACTAATGGTGGGTATGATACTTGTCTTTGTTATCAAACATTATTTGAAGTATATTTGAAGCATCATATGTGGTTTTCCAGTCTAATTGGTATCCAAGAGAACTCCATGAATTTACTAGTAGTTTTGAGGTTCCAACCCCCAATGGTAGATGACTCCAAATAGCTCCAATTACTCTTGAATTGTACTAGAAGGTGTATGAGTGATATAATAAATTAATTATAATTTTTATGAATGTATTATGGCCTTCTAATTACTTCTGAAAGTCTATATCAAATTCGGAATAAGATAGATGCTTTAACTAGCAATTTTGGGGCCCAAATCCCCCCCGGGGTGAATGATAGAAATGGCTTCCCAAGTGTGCTGAAACCCACTCTAATTCTCAAATTGAAGTAGGGGATATGTATAATACATTATCAAAGACTAATATACATGACCAATCGACCTCCCATGGCTGTTATCACTTCCTTCAATATGAAATTCGACCCAATGGCCACAAATTCTCTGTTACTGAACATGAAACCTATATCAGACATTAATTACAGCTCATTCATTCATAAATCATCAATGGTGCACACATATATTCGATTCCATCAAGATTCCAAGAGTTTACAACAAGGTATTGGAGAAATGGCATTGTTTCTTCAACATTGGACAATAATACATGAGATATATTGGCCTTTCGACCTGAGAGATTTCTAAACTTGAAATAAAGATAATTTACATCAGAATACAAAACACTGGAGCAATAGAAGATCCCTCAAAGAGATAAATAGCTCACCAAGTCCTCCTCACTCCATAGAGATGAAAGATGGTGAGAAAACTTGAGATGAATGGAAGAACAAGATGATATTGAGATTTCCATGAGATTTCTGTATCTTGCACCTGTATCTTATGACTCCATTGAATCTCCTTGAAATACCTGATTGGCCTCTCCAAATCACCAATTATGATTGGAATCTCTCACCCTTGAAATTGGCTAAGGCAAGGAACTAGTCATCCACTAGCTCTTTATTCACAAACCCAAATTCATAAAATGATCAAAAATATTATTCTCATGGATGATACCTGTATTTTATAAACATTATTAGTATTCTAAGGTTCCAAATCCATCCATAAACCAAATCCAAGTCGAATTGGTATGGTTTCTCATGCTATTCCATGTGGCCTCTCTCTTCACCTTCCCTCTTCTTCCAAATTCGAGTAGGAACCTCTTGGCCTTCTCCAACTCCCAAATTTGACCTCTAAGATGCTCTATTCAGGCCTGACATGTCAGTATGTCATTATGTCAGCCTTAATATCTGAATTGTGTCATAACTGTCATATAATATCCATCATTGGTGTCATATATGTCATAAATGTAAGGGGAATCTAGCCAAGTGTCCATGAAACTCTCATTTGGATCTTCCTCTCTCATGTAAGTTACAATTCATCCCAAATTCGACCTATGAAGTATATGGACAAGTATATTAACCTTAAAATCCATCCAAAAACATTATCCTTCCCATACATTTGAGATTGCAAGAGGAGGATGCCATGTGACACCACTTTTCTAGCTAGTGTGGGCCCCATAGTCTCCATGTGTCTCCATGCTCCATTGCCACTTCAATTTTATCTTGTATTTATTTAATAAGATACATTATTAAATATTTATCCTCTTCTAATGTCTAAACATCATTTATTATCCCCCTTATTCCAAATCTCAAAGATTCCACCCCCAACCTAGGAAACTAGTGATTTTCCTCCTTGGTAATTATTTGACTTTTAGCATCCATTTGACAACTTTCAAGAATATGGAAAATGTGATTTGGCCATTGTGACCCATTGCAAAATTTGGGACATTACAGAGAATTCGGCCCCATGTGAGATGACATGAAGGATCAAGTCTTATATTTGTTCAATGACTTGAAAGGGTATAAATAGGGAGGCGCTCTCCCTCATTTATACACACCTCACACACTCTCTAAGGGGTTGGAGAGAGAAAGATAGTCATAGGAGGAGAGAAACATAGCTGTTGAACATTTCTTATTACTTCTTTTGATCATCTTACTATTCTGAAGAAGTTTACAGGGTTTTCTCCTTTATAGTTTCCTCGATGAAAATCTTTGTGTCTTGTGCATCTTTTACATTTTATGCATTTTGTTGTACTTGTTATTGTTTTAGATAAAGATCCTAGATAATATAATCATATCTTAAGAAATTATAACACTTATAGGGGTATCTTAGTGAATATGTGATGGATGGTAGATGATAGTCATAAAGTGCCATAAATGGGGTCACTTTGTATGATGTATGGAAGGAATTTTTATACCACCATTCTGCCAAGGTTAACCACTTGACCCATTGTGTTTGTTTATTAGCTACAAAACATCGAATATGCCCTTTGAAACATTTGTTTACAATCTCTGTGTGTCCATCAAATTGAGGGTGATAAGATGATCTATGAGCCAGCTGAGTACCCAAACAAGAAAATAATTCAGTCCAAACATTTCCAGTGAAAATGGGATCCCTGTTACTTACTATTATATTTGGAGCACCGTGTAGTTTTTGTACTGTATCCATAAAAGAATTGGTGATCGTGCTTGCTTTGAAAGGGTGAGATAGTGCACAGAAGTGTGCATATTTAGTAAGTCTATCAACAACCACCGTGATGATACTCTTTCCTTCAGACTTTGGTAAACCTATGATCAAATCCATCAAGACCTCTGTCCACCTTTGGCTTTGAATGGAAAATGGTTGTAGGAGACCAGGGGTCTTAATTGTTTCCACTTTATTTTGTTGGAAAACCAAACATTCTGTCACAAATTTTTGAACATCAGTTTTAAGACCATCATAAAAACAAAATTTCTTTATCTTGTGGGAGGCTTTTAAGAAACCTGAGTTCCCTCCTATCGGTGAGGAGTGGAATTCAAAAAGTACCTTTTGCTTGAACTAGGAACTCTTACCAATATATAAGTGATCATTGTACCATAGCAAGTAATATTTCCACCTGAATGTATTATAGGCACTAGTATCCTGCTACAACTTTTGAATAAATGTCCATATTGTTTTGTCATTTTTCCATCCGTCCATTGCTTCAACTATAAAATCTGGTTAGATGATAAAAATATCATAGAGTAATGATCCAACATCCTCCTCTTTCTTGGAGAGTGCATCTACGACAACATTTTAATTCCCCTTTTTGTAGATGATTTCAAATTCATATCCCAACATCTTTTTCACCCATTTTTGTTGTTCTTCTAAAGATACCCTTTGTTCCAAGAAGTATTTAAGGCTATCAAGATCAATTTTAACCTTGAAATATCCCCCTATAAGGTAGGGGCACCATTGCTTTAAGGCATGTAGTATATCCAACATTTCGTTCTCATAAATGGGATTTTGTAAGTTCTTTCCCTTGATTGGATGAATTGTGAAGGAAATAGGGTGTCCTTCTTGCATTAGTACAACTCCAATTCAATTTCTTGAAGCATCACATTCAACAATAAAGGTGATCCGGATGTATGCAGGAATGCAACAGAATACACAAATAACCATAGAAACAAAAATGCAGCGGAAATAACACTTCATTTCATTAATCAAAGAACTGAAACTTGTTTACATACATAATGGAAATAAACTAGCTAGAGTGTTGGTAGCTTATCTCTGAGAAGAGATGTGGCAGCTACATGCCTCTGAACTTTGTGTTACAATGAGGCTCGAAGGCCTATATATTATTGAGAAACAATGGAAACCCTACACATCCAAAAACCTAACCCTAGGAGGTGAAATGCTAGAATGTGGGCCTCATTGGGTAACTTGGTACATCAATTTCCCGGGGTCATAACTTTGGCATACTACCTCCGTTTGATGTGCATAATACATCGTTAGAAATATTTCTTCCACAACTAAATCTATAAATGCTAAATATCAAGTTCGGAATGGAATCATATTTGCCTGACCATTCGATGCCGTAAAAACGTCGTTTCATTAGAGGAAATTTCAACTCAAAATGGGCCTTTTAACTTTAACTCAAATTCCATGTCATCATGTGTTAGCCAATGAAATTGATTTAAATTTGAAATACCGTATAGGTCTTAAACACTTTTTTAATATAAATTTGGAGATAGGTATCATAAAAAAAACTACTTTTTTTGTTTGTATTTTCGACATATCTCCCCGTGTTTTTACTCAAATTTCGATCGGGATATCTTGTTGTATGCGGAATTAAATTCCAAATCCAACGAGTACCCACTAGACATATTTTTGACGGACCCTCTACCCCAAAAACAAGAAATACCTGAAAAAACGTGATGATGACATCATCATCACATTTTTTCAGGTATTTCTTGTTTTCGGGGTAGCGGGGTCCATCAAAAGTATGCCGAGTGGGTACTCGTTGGATGCAAAATTTAATTATGCATCCAACGAGCTCTCCCGATCAAAATTTGAGTAAAAACACGGGGAGATATGTCGAAAATACAAACAAAAAAATAGTTTTTTTCTTTTCTTCCTCCAAAATTAATAAATATTATTTTATTAATTTTTTTAGGAGGCCCATTTTGAGTTGAAATTTCTCTAATGAGGGCCTCAAAATGGCTTCGGAAGTTTAGGACTTGAAAACTGCCAAAAATAGTAAATTATGCTACAATTAAGGAAACTGGAAAACTGAAAGAAACAATGGTGGGGGTCCAAGTGGAATAGGTGGGTGGCCACCAATATCCTCCTGGATCAAAAGGTTTCTATGAATTCTAGAGTAGCCAAAACAAGAGCTTTACACATAGCCTCTTTGAGTTGTTGAGAAGCTTGAGTTGCCTCTGGAGTCCAAGAAAATGCATCTTTTTTAGTAATGATGTTAGAGAAGCTGCAATTATTCCATAGTTCCGAACAAACTTGCAGTAGTACCCTGTCAGACCTAAGAATCATTGAATATTATTTATGGTTTTGGGAATCTCCCAATCCATCGTGGATTTTTTTTTTTTAGGGTCTACCTTAACACCTTCATGAGATACAATATGACCCAAATACTCTACCTCCTTTATCCCAAAGAAACATTTTGAGGGTTTTGCATACGGTTCTTTCTCCTTTAGTAGTTGTAGTACCCTGTCAACATGTTGAACATGTTCTTCCCAAGACTTGTTATAAATTAGTATATCATCAAAGAATACCAACACAATTTTTTAAGGAAAGGCTTGAAAATATAATTCATCAAACCTTGAAATGTAGAAGGCGCATTTTTTAGACCAAATGGCATGACCAAAAATTCATAGTGACCTCCATGAGTTTTGAATGTTGTTTTGGGGATGTCTCCATCCTTCATTCGATTCTCATGATACCCGAAATGAAGATCCAACTTTGTGAAGACAATTTCTCCATGTAATTCGTCTAACAATTCATCAATGACATGAATGGGAAACTTATCTTTAATTGTGATCTTGTTGACCTATCTATAATCATGACACATGCGCTATGATCCATCTAGCTTGGGTACCATTACCACTGGTGCAGAGTAAGAGCTTTGGCTAGGCCTAATTATGCTAGCCTCTAACATTTCGGCAACCATACCGTCAATTTCACTCTTTTAGATACAAGGATATTGGTAAGGTATGATTTTAGGAGGAACACTGTCTGGAATTAAGAGGATAGCATAACCAAAGTCACAAATAGGTGGAAGACCTTTGGGAATATATTCAAATACCTTGGAATGCTTATTAATGACCCTTTTGGAGATCTGGGGAGATAGGGAACTTTGAGGTTTGAAAATCTAATGACCATAATTGTGCAACTACACCTTGATGTCCCTTTTTTAATGAATTTGTCATACCATTAGAGCTTATCACCTTGCCTAGTTTTCTTGTGATACTATTTAACTCGTATTATTTTCCCTCCCATTAAAATTTCATCAAAAGTTTTTGAAAATTAAAAGCCAATGTTCCCAATAATTGTAACCATTGGACATCTAAGACAACATCAACACCACCCATTGGGATAGAAATCATTGGACTATTCAATACATATTCCCCCATAGACAGATTGATATTATGGAATCTCCCTAATCAATTTATAGTTCCTCCATCTGCAATCATTACTTGAAACTCTGGTGTTGGATATACAAAGAAATTAAGAACTTTGGCTCATTTACAGTGAATGAAATTATGAGTACTACCAAAATCAATCAACACTGTTACCTTCTTCGTTTTGATGTATCCTTCTATCTTGAGAGTTTGAGGAGTGTTAATTCCAACCAATGCATGCAATATATGGTGGGAGTAATTTCTTCTTAAGTAGCCTCTTCTATTTCTTCTGAAGTTTCCTCTTCTTGATATGCTTCCTCTTCTTTTGGTTCTTCCTCTTCAGAATCTATGTATAATAATTTCTTCTCGTTGCACTTATGTCCCTTACTATACTTGTCACAATTAAAGCATAATCATTTTGCTCTTATTTCATCTAGTTGTTTGGGTGCCAACCTTTGTGGTGGTTTAGAAGAAGGAACATTATTTTCTCTATATGGGTTCGAGAAGGCTTTTCTAGTAGTCATTGCCATATTTTTACTTTCAACCTTCCTTTCCATCATGAAAGCCTTCTCTAGGGATGATGGTTCAAAGAGACATACCTCATGTTGAATGTTTCAAGGTTCCAATAAAGAGATCTAACAAAATATCTTCTGAAATATTCTTCACTCTAAGACTTAGCTGTTGAAATTGCTTGATGTGCTCTATAACTGAACCTTTTTTCTTGAGATTTACCAACTAACTGAAGAAGGTGTTGTTATTTATATCCCCATAATGTGCAATCAATTCTTCAGTGAATATAGACCAAGAGATAATATAGTTCCTTTTATGGTCACAAATCTATTGGTACCATACGAATTGATTGAGTTATAAATACAAGAATGCAATAGTTACCTTTTGCATAGTGGGCACCTGGTGTAGATCAAAAAATTGCTCCATCTGAAAAATACACGTGATTGGATCCTTGTCATCAAACTTTCTCATGTCAATTTTGGGGATAAAGTAGTTTCTTGGGCTTGAATTGAACCCATGATGTTGTAGTGAATCATCAACTTTTGAGGACTCCAACTTCCTACTCTCCAATTTTTTTTCAATTTTCTCAAGACGTGACTGGAATAAGTCATATTTTTCCTACTTATCCTCTTCTTGAATATATAAATGAGGGATAAAGTTATGTTTTAACTCCTTCATCAATTCCTTCAAGTCTTGAAGATCTTATTTTCTATCCACCCCTTTGAGATCTTCTTTACTAGCCATCTTCTTTTCCAATTTAACTAAGTCATCCATTTTCACATTTCCTTTAATCATATCTTCCAACTTGGACACTCTAAAAGATATGTCTTCCATTTCATCGTATGTCGAGGATGAATCATCTGGGGGTTTGAGTGGACTGTGATTCTTTCCACTTCCTTTTGGTGTAATTTTGAACAATAGATATATGTCACACCCTAGGGTTTACACAAATAGATCCTTCTACTAAAAACTATTCAAATGCAAAACGACGTACCTTTTTCAAACCCTGATTGGAATATTATTTAGGGCCAAGTTGTAACTAAGGTACAATTTTAATTTTGACTCCTCTAGGTATCAAACCTTGCCCTGTGGTACCCTAATCTATCATCTTTTTCAATGCCGCAAGTCTGACCTAATTTGGATGTGCCAACAAAAAGTTATTGCAAATCTCCCAAAGCTTCTTATTTTTGTCCTATCTAAAAGAATGCACTTGTATTGTATGCCACGTGTCCAATATTTTGTTTTTGTAGATGAAAATTCTACCACATGTACCCTAGTCTATCTTCTTTCATATGTAACTAGTCTCACTCAATTTGGATTTTGTATTCCTCATATATGACCTTTTCCCCAAGAACACTTGTTTTAGACTAGGTTTAGGATTCATAAAAAAACTAGATTCCTCTGCAATTATCTTTGAAACTATAATGGATCAGGACCTAAATTTCAGACTAGAGATATTTCGACATCTTTAGAAGTGGTTTTTTAACCTCGATCTCTGAATCCTTGTATAAAAAAAGTTGTAGCGAAATTTCCAAGATGACTCATTTTGCAGAAGCCAGTCCCGAGGAAAGAGCTCTGATACCAAATGTTATGCAACCAAGTCCCAGAAATAGCATAAAAAGAGTAGAAATAGACAAAAAGAGAGTAATCCACGCCTTAAAATTGAATAACAGAGATAAATATCAATCCTATTCGAGGGAGGAACCTCCTTACACAATGTACTGAGTACAAAAGACAATATAAGATACTATGATGACTAAAATGAGAATATAATATATCGGAGACAAAGGTGTACAATAACAACTAATAGACCCATTAATAGACCCAAGTTGACATAAATAATATGTAATGCACCATAATATAGGGAATAATGTGCGACACTATATGGGGTAATGTGCCATCATTAAGGGCTTAACACATTAACGACATCCCAACTCGACCATTCATCCTAATGACATTTTGTGTCCCTTTGACCATTCTACCACAGTATCTAACATCTTGTTCAAGCTCGTGAATCTCATCTTCACCAAGAATTCTGATGTTATGTTCCTCATATCTTTTTTTATTATGTGCTTGCTTGATGAGCTAATATGTTCTTATGTTTCTTCTTGTAAATATTTCCACCTCAAATTTCTTTATAGATGATTGACAATTGCATATTGTATTTATGTAATTTAAAAGCACTCAAGTAAAAGTCTTGTGCAATTTAAAAGTGCAACTCTATCTATTCAAGAGTATATTTCATAAAAGCGGTGATTAATTATTGTCTAGATTTTTAATATAAGTTCTAGTTTTCTAGGTGAGCCACTCTTTGTTGAAATTTCTTCATATCTCCAACTTCTGTGTTCTTATCAAGAGCAACTTGGGTCATGGCCAAGTTTACATTAAGTATGCTTGATAAATCAGTTTTTTCAATGCGTGTAATCTTTTATTTTGTAGTATAGACCACGAAATTATCTACATCACTTTTCCTCTTCTTATGCACTTGCTTTACCATAGTTTTATGCCTTTTATCTCATGCAATATGTTCTAATCAACAACTTCTTGTACAAGTTCTGGGAAAGTTTAACTACTCCAAGAAATAATAATTTTCAAGTTGTTTTGAGTCATAATTTCTTTAATGATAACATCTTTACCTTTATCAATTGTAGTATTTACCTTTTATCAATTGGAGTAGCTTTGGAAGTTTGAGTGGGTTGTGTAGATTGGTTTATGACATTATTGTGAGTATCAGTGCTTGGTTGAGTTATTATTATAGCTTGTCTAGTGCTCTGATCCTATTGATTTGGCATCTAATTTCCTTTTGCTTCTTTCTCAATTTTTTTCACTTGTTCTTCTTTTTTGTTCTAATTGTTTTTATTCTTGTCCTTCTTATGTTTCTCTTTTGCTTTCTTGACTTCAATTTCTTCATGTTTTTTCCTTTCTTCTTCTTCTTTTGGTTTAGTTCTTCTTGCTCTTATTTTTTTCTTTTTTCTTCCTCTTCTTTCTATTTGTGTTCCTTTCCCTCCTCTTCTCTTTTTGCTTGCTCTGTTATTCTTTTATGTTATTCTTATTCTTTTTTCCTTTTCTCTTCTTCCTTTATTTTTGTCCTTTGTTCTTATGCTTCTTCTGTTCTCTTCTCTTCCTCCTTTTGTAATTTAAGAGTTTTTCCTTTATCTTGTTCTTCCTTTTCCTTTGTTTCCTTATGTTCATCTTGTTCTACTTTTTGTGTGGTTGCTTCTTATGCCCTTATTTTGTTTTTTTCTTGTTTTCCTTAGTTGCTTGTTCGTTTGCTTGTTGTTCTTGTTTTTTAGCTAATTTTTCTTAAGTTTCTAATCCGGGATGTTTTTTATCTATGACTTATAAATTGAATTGCATAAAAGAATGTGAATAAATCTCATAAGCACATAAGAAGTAACACATAAATGGAAGATAAAGAACGCATATAAAGATGAGACACAAAAAGATAACGAAGCTCGTTCCAAAAAGGAACTATGTCTCCAGACATGCTTCTCAAAAGGAGAGTACAGTTTATGATCTCATCAATAATGATGATGAAATACATGGCAAAATAAATCGATACCTTGGTGGCTAAAAATGGAGAGAAATTGTGGCTTGGATCCTCAAATGGGTTGCACCAGCAACTCTACAATGTGAAGATGATGAAAAAGGAGTATAATTATTCCTCACTCCTCTTTACACAAGCTACAATAACACCTTCCTTTCTTTAGCCCAATAATGACTATAAAGAAGACAAGGTATCCAAATACTTTCAAGCTCTTTCACAAGCTTAACTCTAACTTTCTCTGCAAACCAAAGAATGGCATACAAAAGAATGTCTCCTCTACCGAAAAACAAAAGAAAGAAAGTAGCCTCTACATAAATTGAATTCTCTCCACAAGAGAAAATGGATATCTCACCATGGCAAATGAAGAGGTTTATATAGTGTTAAAGTAGCACCTTGGCTTGAAACATATGACTTCTCCAACTTGGCCTTGGTTTAAACCTCCTTGTTATAATTGACATGTTGGTTTTATGACCGTAAACCAAAATGTTTAAATGGCATTTATAATTTGCTCATGATTTGGGGTTTCACATGTTGGTACTCTCCTGACATGCAGGCCTAGAAATTCAATTTGCTTGTGCTTGTCAATAAAAATTTAATGACAGTTTCAAGTTTTTGGTGCCTATCATTTGATGGTTTAATCAATTTTGCCGAGTGTCAATTTATTTTTAATATTATATATGAATGTGAATAAAGTATTCTTTTATATTATAAATATGAGTAAAATATTTATATAGAATTTACTAATTAAGCAAATTTTAAAATTTTAAAAGAGAAAATTTTAGAGATTTCCCTTGGAAAAATCTGAAGGCTGGAAAAATAGACTAATAATAATACACATACACGAAAATAGAGAAGTCTAGCATTTATGTGTTCCTCAATTAACTGGAAATTAAGAGCAGCCCAGGAGCTGACCCAACACAATGGCCAATAATTATTAGCTAAGTTTTAGTAGTTAACATAAGTATTAAAATTTTTAACAAGTTATCTAAATTCATAAACATCAAATTAACGTTTGAAATGTTTTTTAACCTGTCAATATTGACATGTTTATAAAAAACTTACATATCAAATACGTGTAAAAATAATAATAAAAACATCAAGTTCCAAGCCTGCCAACATGGCCTTACAATTTTGTCATTACATTCATAACTACCAAACTTAGCCCCCCTTCGTGGATTTCAAAACGACCATTATAAACGACCATTAGCCCCCCTCTACCTAATATTCAAACTGAATCAATGTATGGTCAGCACATCAATCACAACATTGATTACAAAGGGCTCCACAAGAGCAACATGTCACTTACAAGAGTAGAACCTAGGTGGAGAGGGTAACATTCATCATTCCTCCCAACCAACCAAGCTACATCCAACCACCCAACCATCTCATTACTATGTAGTTGCATTCCCTTTAATTCACCCCAACCCATATTTCGTTGGCATGAAACCCACTTCGTAATCCTATAACAAAGTATTAATGCATCACATGTTTGAAAGGAAGGCGGGCGCGCTTCCCACGTGCAGGTTATTGCGATGGAAGTGGAAGGTAGTTGGGGCCGACCCCTCCACATCGCCCTCATGGAGCACGTGCAACCCACGCAAATGGTGGTAGAGTGGTGGGGCGCGACTCGCGAGCCCCGTGGGCTGATCCGCCACTTTTTCTTTCCCCATATTTCAATGTTACTCGTATTTATTTGTAAGTATCAAGAGGTGGCGTATCGGTGGAGACATTGAGATCCAATACCGTAGGTCACAAGCTCAATCCACCTTGGCTCAAAATAAACTTTTGGTCCAACGTTCAATTCCATAGACCAATGGGCGTTACCACGTGGAGAACCCTCATTGGTCCACTTGTGCCAAGTCATGCCAAGTGTTAATGTCGAGTGTGTGCCAACTCACTGCGTAGTCATCATCATACCATGCCCAGTGTCAGTGTTGAGTGAGTGTGTCAACTCACTGCCTAGTCACCATCATACCATGCCATGTGTCGTCATTGTTGAGTGAGTGTGCCAACTCACTACCTAGTCACCATCATACCATGCCATATGTCGTCAGTGTTGAGTGAGTGTGCCAACTCACTGCCTAGTCACCAGCATACCATGCCATGTGTCTATCTTGAGTGAGTGTGCCAACTCACTGCCTAGTCACCATCAGACCATGCCACATGGCATTTATTTTTAATTCTTTTTTGTCAATTCTATCAATGAAAACATTTTTTGGTCGAAACTTCAGAACACTCTATCTCCTTCATTCAGACTTTGTTTGATATTTCGTTCACATTGTTCAACTCAGCTCGATGAGATCTTCACAACCATGCCATCCTTGCTAAGATTTTATGAGTTTAAAATTTGACCTTTTTAGATCCTCCCGGTTCAGTTTCTCTTTATGACCTAAAGTTGTCTTGTTCTTCCTTGATTTTTTGCTCTATATGATCATGTTGTTCTTTTAGTCTCCTTTTAATTTCTTGTTTGGAGGCTTGCAGTTGTTCTTTGTGTACCTTCTTTTCTTCCTATGTTTCTTCACTTTTCCCACTAGGATATTCACTAGTGTCTTGTTGAGCTTGAGTCTTTCATTTAAGTAACACTTCATCCCATAAGTCATCATTTTCTAAGGCTTTTTAAATCTTCCATCCCTCATGGGTATAAGGCCAAATCAAACCAACTTGGCTACAATGTTTGGTCACTGACCCATGTGGTTCATGCCTCCCAAATTGACCCTAAGGGAACCTATACTCAAGCATCAATTGGGATTGCTCTTTGGTTGTTTTGAAACTATTGATGCCAAAATGTCCAATGTAAATGACTTTAGGAATCATAAGCTTCTTCTTTTCTTTTTTCAAGGGAGGATTGATTCCATGTAAGGTGGCCCTATAAGAAATTCATGATATAAATAATATATCAAGTATATGTTTTGGCAAAATGTGAGGAAGGGCAGTGACTCCATCAATCCTATTGTATGTATAATCTTCCTCCATGTACCAATTGTCAATACTTTGTATCAGATCCTTTGATTTAGGTGAAATTCTTGGACATTCTCTATTGAAGAGTATCTTGAATACGAGAGCAAAGAAATAATCACAAATTATAGCATAATTCAACTTGTATTTATTCTCTCATAACATCAGGAAATATACATGAACACGATTGTAGGAAATGGATGATTGGAACATATAAAACCCAAAGGATATGAAGACATGAAGAATGTTGGATATTCCTCTACATCTTCCTTTTGTGCCTCTTTAATTTCCTTATGCAAAGCTAGATATAGTATTTTAACCCAATTGAAAATAATCCATGTTGTAACAACATAATAAACTAATCGAAAGTTGGGGGAAATCTGCTCTGCACTCCAAGAAAATCGTAAACTAAGAGTTTAAATTTCGAACTAGAATGAAATTGCATTTAGAACATTGATCAAATTTATGCAAAAAGCAGGCTCCATCATAATCAACCATATTCCTCAAAAGGATTGATATACCAAAAGTAGTTATGCCTGCTACCGCGGTTAAGAAAAAGGCTCTAGTGATATCAAAGTGATTGATTATAGGCCAACTCATTGGAATCTATCCATTTCCTAGATACATGGAGATTTGGCTTCAGAAAAAATTGCTAGCATCCATCAGGAGCAGAATGACACATTATTTTGCAGTAGAGGATTTTACACATTCTTGTTGAAATTTAAATAAGATAGAGACTTACTCTTCTGGAGTGGACCATATTTCTTCAGCAATATAGAGGTATGTACCTCAATAGTTGGACTCCTTATTTTGATCCAGAATCAAATATCCCCTTAGTTGTTTTAGTTTGGGTAAGATTACCCCATCTTTCTCTCCATTCTTGGGGAGATGACCCTTTGAAAGATATAGGAAATACATTGGGTAATACATTGATAAGGCCAAACCTAAGCAAGGAATGTTTTAGTGTGCTATAATTTGTGTGGAAGTAGATCTTGAAAAGGGGCTCCCTGAATCTATACACCTTGTTCTAGACAATTGAAATCATTATGAACAATTGGATTATGAACAACTACCATTCAAGTGTAAAGCTTTCCATGCCAACGATCAATTTGCAGAAGACTGTAACAAAGCAAGGGACTCAGTCTCTGCTCCTCAAAATCAAGATGATCAATGGAAAATAGTCCAAAAGAAATCTAGGTATGCCATTCTAATCAATCTTGTAGATATTCCTTCGTCGTTGTATTTGGAAGTAGTTAAAATAGATCCAATGTTATCTTTGAATCTCTTTGAACCATTGTACCAAGAATCCCTTGTAAGCATTATTGAGGTCGTGGTTCTAATGGTGAAAGAACTAGGGTTTGCTTTTCTACCTAGACTTCCATCTAAGGAGCAAGAAATCCTATGACCCTAAGCTACCAAAAGGAAGGAGCCACCAAGCCATCAGTTAAATAATGAAATTAGTCTCATGGAATAGCAAGGGACGAGGAGTAGAAGCAAGGAGGAATCCTTTAGAAACTTGATAAAGATAGAACTTATTCTCCAAGAGCCTAAACTAAACGAAAGGGTCATGCAAGATTTATGGTAGAAGCAATAGAAAGGAAGTGAGGGGATATCAGTTAGTTCAAGAGGGGCATCGGGAGGAATTAGCATGATATGGGATAGTATTGAGCTAGAACTTATTGAAACCAAGCAAACTCAGCGTTGGATCTATTCAGATCTATAAAGTATAACATAGGGAGCCCACTTTAAAGTTTTCAATTTGTATGTTCCAATGCATTTTAAAGAGAAATTAGATGTTGGAAAGCTATTACAAATGAAAGAGATAGAATAAGGATGGAAATTTCATGTTTGCATGAGATTTGAACACAGTCCTCTATTCAAAAGAAAAGAGGGGAGGAGCTTGTGTAACAGATGCTTCAAGAGAATATTTAGAGGAATGATATTAGCTTGGTATCTAATAGACATAAAACAAAGAATGGAGAGTTTTTATGGTTAAATAGAAGGATAGGGTCAAGATATATAACGATCATATAAGATAGGTTTCTAATTAGTAGTAGCTACTTAAAGGAAGATTCGGAAATCTCATCCTCCATTATCCTCTCAAGTACATTTGATCATAAGCCAATTAGGCACTCTCTAACTAAGAATTCAAATTATGGGCCATTACCATTTAGATTCAACCCCCTTTGGCTGCATCATCCAAATATGGTGGAGATTATTAGCTCAACCTGGCAGAGAAAAGGGAAGGCTCTCCAAGTTTTAAAAAGGAATAGAAATTAAATTCGGTCAAATAGGATCTAAAGCATTAGTCAAAACATGATTATGTTTAGCCCTTTGCTGAAAAAAAGCAGATTAAAGAACAATTGGCAGAAATTCAAGAACAAATGGAAGCATGTAATCTAACTCTATAGCAAAGAATAGAGGGAAATGAGACAAATAGAAGACTCAAAAATGTATATAGAGAAGAGGAAGAGTATTGGAAGTTAAAATCATGAAGTTTGTGGCTTCAAGCAGGAGACAATAACAATTCCTTTTTTCATAGATAGGAAAAAGCAAGGAAAGGCAGAAACAATGTGAAAGAGATCACCAATTTGAATGGAAGTAAAGTTACAAAATACAATGCTATAAAGGCAAAAGCATTCCGACACTTTCAAATGTTATTATCAAATAAAGAAAAAACAGACAATGGCACAATTATGGAAATGATATCCAACATCCCAACATCAATCTCACAAATGGACAATCAAGAATTAGAAAAAGGAATAGAGGAAAGAGAGGCAATAAATGCAATCTAGGATCTAAAGCTAGAGAAAGCTCTAGGGCTAGATGGTTTCTCCATATCCTTTTACATAAAATTTTGGGAGTTAATAAAAATAGATTTATGTAAGATGATTAATGGTCTTTGAAAAAAGGCAAATTAGTAGGAAGTACAAAATCCTTATTCTTAGCTCAAATTTCAAAAGAGAAAAATCCAACAACCTTCTATAGGTTCAATCCAATCTCATTGTGCAAACTCTTCTTACAAAATAAATTCAAAGAATCTAGCCGATAGAGTCAAACCATTCTTGTCCCAATTAATCCTAGAAAATCAATGGGGGTTCATTCCCAAAAGACAAATTCTCGACAATATTATCATAGTTCAAGAAGCAATCTACTCTAGTAAAGTTAGGAAAGAGAGAGAGATGGTTATAAAAAAGGATATGGAAAACACTTTTGACAGAGTGTGACACTCATTCCTAGTACTCAACAATTTTGGACTCACTGCTACCTTTATAAGATGGATAAAAGCATGCATAATAAATCCTTTGATAGCACCATTGGTAAATGGAAGACCCGTTGATTTCTTCCAGGGGAAAGGGGATTGCAACAGGGATGCCCACTCTCCCCATGATTTATGTTCTTATGGAATATTCTCTAAGTAGAAGTGTTGGCACAGGTCTAGAGTACACAAAGTGCACTACCTCCAGTGACGGAAAGGTCATCAACAAGAACAAAGGACTGGTTGTGAAGGGTAAAGAAGCTAATGGATAAGGAATTTTTGGTCAAGATAGTTAACAATGGGTCAATTGGACCATTTTGTAACAACCAAGTGAGCCTATAAATAGGAATATGATTGTGAGCCTTTAGGTAGCTTATAAGTTTAGAGGCATCTTTTAGCATCTTTGCTTTGTATTTTTCGCATATGTGGATTATGTTATGGTATCTGAGGATGTTTCGGCATGGGATTTTATCTTGTTTTCTGGTAGCCTCTTTTTGGCATTATCTGTTTCGGATCTCTTTTGTTCCGCAATGTATGAGATGAGTTAATGAAGAATGAGAAGGATTGCGCTATGTATCTATCTTTATCTTTTATTGCAATATTATTGATGCGAATTACTGTAGTAGTTACTAGTTCAATGTATGTTGATAAGTATATCTGGTTAAACACGTGTTAATGTGAATGAGGATTATGATTATTTCCAAAGAATAGTAGAACTGGTCAATAGCGTGGTAGTATGGTATGTTGATATGAATCTGAATCTTTGGTTCATGTTGAGAATGAGTATGAGATGATACATGTCTTCTTCCCACTACAGAAACGTGGTTCCTGGAGCCCCCCCTTAAACATCTCGGGTGAGACTGCACCTGCTCTATGGGTGTTGCTGGAAAGGCCGGTAAAACCTTTCCAAGACGATGTTTAGGGAGTATGTGTTAAGCTTTGTTGACAACACTGCAAAGTAAACCCCTGTCAATAGAACTGTGTCAACAAATGGTTCCCTTGTAGGGACCCTAGTACGAAAAAGGAGAGGACATGTTGTGGCATCCAACAAAACCGAAAATCCAAGATTGGTTCGATAAAAAGACCCAAGATTTTGCTGAAGAAGAAAATTACAACTCGAGATGGTTGACAAAGGATTGGTTGCAGAAGTACATCTACTCTGATATCCACAAAGTATTTTTCTACGAATTCCTGATATTACTGTATGAATGGTTAGCACAACTCACTTTTCAGAAGAAGAATTTCCAAGGAGGCAAGCCTGAACATTGGACTCCAGAACTACTCCATCAGTGGTGTAGGGCCAACAACAAAACTTCAAGGGTTGTCGATGTGTGGATAGACAACATTTTGGAAGGATACATTATTGAGTTCATTGTCGATACAATCAAATCCTAGAGTGACACAAAAACATAATTTTTTAAGGGACCCAGAGGAAGATATCTATTGTCATTACAATTATGGATCAAGATGGTCATCTGTGAAAAAGGGATATTAAAGATGAAATCTGACGAGTAAAGCCCTGATGTGTAGAGGTTATCGGTACTTCAAAGATGCGGTTTTCATGGAATGATGCGGGGTAGATGGATTTGAGTCACGATGCGACTGTGAGGGAAGTCATGGAAGAGTGTGGTCACTTGCAAAGTGGGATGAGGTTCCACTCAAAGAGGAGGAGGACTACTGAGGAAGAGATTCCTAGTGCGATCGGAATGGAGAACTACAAATAGGGACCAGAAGGGACTAAGTGACCCGGCAGAGATGAAGGGAATGACCAGGATACCCCTGAACCTTAGGAAGGACTAACCCAAAGCTACGACGTACCTACAACTCCACGCACTGCGCTAAACTTGGGAGGAAGAAACAATGGTTCTTCATAGGGTTGTCCTACATGTCAGCATAGTGGTAATAATAGCGGATGCTAGAAAACCCAGGATTGTGGGTGACGACGTAAGGCTACGTTTTTCTTAGCATAACAAGATGAAGGATCTAGAGAAATATTGGTTCTTGTGTGAAGTAGTATGGATAGTGAAACAAGTACAAGATGATGATATAAAGAGAGGACAACTAGTGACGACCTTTAAAGTTTGGGGGTTGAATTGGTATATGAAATTTTTGCAAGTACTAATAGGGAATCCATAGAAGACCCTAGCAGCAATCAAGATTGGAATTATCGATGAATTTAAGAAACATAACTCGAATTCGTAGTATATGATAGAGTTAAAGGAAATAAATCAATTCCCTAATTAATCAGTGTGGGATTTCGATCAGAGATTCAAAACTCTAATGGCCAAGGTTAGCTTCAGGATGAGTGATGTACAACATAAAGAATGGTTCATTGCGGCCATGGTACACCACATATGCATGTCGTTGATGCAACAGAAGATCGCATCCCAAGCGGAAGCCCTTGAAATTGCGATGAAGCTAGAGAATTCATTAGTCGACAAAACAGGGATTGGAATGAGCCATATCCAGTCATAGTTGGCGAACCTTACTATCCAACTACATGATATTAAGAAGGGGAAAGAGGTCCATGAAGAGGTATAGTGTAGTCGATGTCAACCTGAAGGACATCACAAGGGTCAATGTCCTGAATTCCGTGAATACTTACAATCTAGGGCACCAAATCCACTTAGTCAAAGAGGAATTCCCTAGTGCCAAATTTGTCAAACAAGAGGACATTGTTCAGAAGAATGTGTGTACTTACAAAAGGTTGTGTTGAATCCAGCCATTCTTTTCTATAACTTCTGTCATTTATTTGGTCATGAAGAAAAGATCGTAGAGCTTATGATTTACTCCAAGAAAGAACTATGGATATATACTTTATGAAAGGAGAGGACCAACGACCAGTAGAGAGACCTCGAACGCAACTGCAATATAATCAACCACAACCATATTATAATCAACCACAACAGTAAATCAATCAACCACAGTACAACCAACAACCATATCAACAACGAGGAGGATTCCGAGGAGGATTTCACAGTGGTCGCAGCGGAGGCTTTGGTCATGGAGGAACTTTTGGTCGAGGTCGAGGACCATTTACCTGCTATAATTGTGGAGTGGTAGGAAACTATCAGAGGGATGGCAAGCTAAGAATGTGCCACAACCGCAATTGAACCAGAATACAAATCAGAATCAAAATCCTGGTCCAAATATGAAGAAGATATCAACTGAAATAAGGAGTCGACCATTGCATGTCGTTGTAGTAAGAAGAGGAGGAGCTATGATGGGAGAAGATATTCCACTTCCAAATGTTCGACCTATAGCTCGAAAGAAGGTACAATTTGATGTGAGAGAAGAAAAAGAAACCTTCTTTGAAGAGAAAGATGCATTTATCAAGAATAATGGTAAGTTACCGGTTTATGAGATGCCACCGAGTTTTAATTCGACAAATTCACTAAGATCACAACGGAAGTTCAGTACCCTGAAAATTTTTCTAGAAAGATGTCTAACATTAGCCAAGGACCATGATGCGTTAGCAAAGATAGCAAGCATCTCGTATCAACAGGAAGAAGGGCGACAAGATCTCCAACTCAAGTGGTTACAGAAGAAGAAAACAGGAAGGGATATAAGAATGAATACATAGATTGGGGAATACGATGTAGATTCCATCATTTTGGATATAGGGTCAAATGTGAACATTCTAACCAAATAAACGTGGGATATGATGGGGAATTCATAGTTATTATGGTCCCCCATATAGCTTCTTTTGACAAATTGGGCCAAAATTTCACCGATTGGTCGAGTGCCTCATCTACTTGTCGAAGTGGAAGGATTGAAGACATATGCATATTTCAATGTTATAGAGATAGTAGGAAATACCATCCCATACCTTGTGTTGTTGGGGATCGGCTGAGTGATGGAAAACCTAGCAGTTATCAATTTCAAGAAAAGGACAATGTCGTTCAAGAATTGCGACATGAGGGTCATTGCCCCACTGGATCCCATCGAAAGGTAGCGATATGTTGAACCAATAAAAGACAAGGTCATGGAAGGATGGGATAATGTTTACAATGTCTCCAAATACTACATCAATTCCACTGTCGATGGATAATTAGGAGGGTGAAGTATCATCTCAACGTATTCAGTCTCTGACAAAGCACTCGAAAATGGCAGAACTAGTTGCATGAATTACCAATCAGAAAATGCACACGAATAATTTAGTCACTGAGATGGGTAGCGACATAAGTATATGATCTTCCAACATATGAAGGATTACCTAACTTGGTAGTCTTCATCAATGAATTCGAAGACAAAGTATCAGAACCACAATACTTGCTGGCACTAGAAGAAGCACTGAAGGTTACCCCAGCAAGATGGTCGTATGCGCATAATACATCGATAGAAAATTGGAAAATATGTCGATGATTGATGGAAGTTCAATTTGGGGAGGATGCCTACTACAATTGAAAGAAATACGATGGAAGAAATAATCCAAGCTATCATCTCACAACATGTCAAACAACATGGAAAATGAGGCCAAAGGAGGAATGAGGTCATGTGTTCATCCATACACTAGATGAAACACCACAGAGCTGGTATGTCTCCGCAGAGCAGCGACAAGAAACGACAACATGGGAAGAACTAACTACTATATTCATCCATAATTTCAGTTTCATTGAAGAAAATCCATTCATCCATAGTGCATTGTAGGACATCCACAACAAAGTACTAGAGATAGTTCTAAACTAAAGTCTGATGAATCACGATACTGCAATGGACACCGACACCGAAAATGATGATGGAGTGTTACAATTTGTTGGGAGAACCTGATGACAAGGACGATCCAAGAGTCATCTATGTCCCAGAGTATGAAGGTAGCCATGACATCAAAGCACCAAAAATACCATTCAACAAATTCAAGCATCCATTGAAGATAAAGAAGTTCAACATTGGGACAATGGAAAATCAAAAGTTTTCTAGTATTGGAGACTATTGGGATGATTCAAAACTGGGGAAGGTCACCGACCTACTACATGAGTTTCAGGACTTGTTCCCAACAAAATTTTATGAGATGAAAAGCATTTTAGGTGACTTGGGAAAAATGAAGACCCCTCTGAACCTGGCGCAAAACCAGTGAAGCGACAACCATATAGGTTGAATCCTAGATACAAAGAGCACGTCAAGGATGACCTAGAGCGGATGTTGGCTACAGGGATTATTGAACCTGTCTAAGAATTAGAATGGATCAACTCGATGGTTGTTTAGGATAAAAATATCAGTGATATTAGAATCTTCGTCGATATGAGGAAATTAAATGACACAAGCCTTCATTATCCATTTCCCACACCATTTACGAACAAAGTACCGAAAGGGGTCGGAGGACTATAATTCTACTCATTTACAGATGGATTTTCAAGCTATTACAAGATAAGGATTGCGAAGGAATATCAACACAAAACCACCTTTGTAACGGAATGGGGATCTTCTTATTACACAATGATGCCATTTGGTCTCAAGAATTTCTCCTGCGAGCTTTTCAATGTTAGTTATTGCTTCATTTAAAGATTTAATTCATAAGTTCTTAGGGGTCTATACGAATGACTGGACTGTCTATGGCTTGGTAAAAGACCATACCGCAAACCTCCGATTAATGTTGGAAATATGTCAACAACATTAGATATCACTAAATCTAAATCTTTTTCACACCATTTGGAATCCTATTGGGACATATTGTATACAAGGAAGTCATGTTAGTCAACCCAACCAAAATCGTGATCATTGTCAACCTACCAGCACCAATGACCGTAAAGAAGCCAAGGGCCACATTGGGCCACACAGGATACTACCAAAAGTTTATAAGGGGATATGCAACGATCATTGCGCCGATGGAGAAGTTATTAAGAAAATATGTGAAGTTCGAATGGAACAACGAGTGCCAGAAGATCCTCGACTTCTATCATGGTTGTATTGGCATACAGGTTAATGATTACAAAATTATCGTTATGCTGTAAAATTATGGTTAGGAATGTGAAAACTCATATGCCTTGGAGCCATGGTTTGCAACACCTTTCGTTATCAGCTTCCCAGTATAGATATCTGAGATCTCAATTGGGTCAAGTTCAAATCCAAATTGCTTTGGTGATCCTGCATGACTTGTCTAATATACAGACAACAACTTTGCTGCTAAAGAGGGCATATATTAGACATTTTTGAACACCCCATGTTCTAATTTTATTGTACCAATCCCTTCAAATTGGATCTAAGTATCATCTCCCATGTGAATACTTGGACCATCAGAAATATTTAATAAAGAGAATGATTCTTTGGAGGAAACCATGTGGTTGGAGGCTCCTGAATCAATGAGGAAGGCTTGGGATTTTGAAAATCCATCCTTTAGTGCATGGCATCTCTCATGATCTCCAGACTTGTCTCTAAATTCACCCTTCCTTGTGCCTTAAGGGAGGGAAATATTATGTTATTCAAGAAGTATTGACATCTTATCTATGTTTTTATTCATACAACCTTTCTCTGTATGGTTTCCTTTATTACAATAGGATCACTTGCCCTTATTAAACCTCTGACGTTTCTCCTTCTTAGAGCCTGAGGCTCCATGTGATGGATCAAAATCCTCCTTTGGTTTGAATTCAGTGTTCCTTTTATCCTTTCCTTTCTGTTTCGCTTTAGCTTGCACATTATTGGTCTCCCCATTTAAGAGAGATTGATTCTTGGATCCTCTGGGGGATCCCATATGTATCAGCTTATCTTGTTCCTAAATAAGAGATTATGTGAATGCATCAAGAGAGGGAATTCTCTAGTTTGGAGTTGTCAGTCCCCCGGAATGAAAGGTGGAATCAAAGAGTGAAAATTCTTGGCCAAGCTTGCTCAGAATGGAGAGAACTAATTGCTCATCCTTATTGTCAATTCCACACTGCTTGCACTGCATGACCAAAGACTTTAACTTGGAGAAGAATTATTGGATGGGTTCAAAATTGTTGGGTTGAAGAGAAATCAGTGCATTCTCCAAAATATGGCCTATCGCCTCATCCTTCTTACCAAACAGTGATTCGATCTTATGCCATACTTCCTTTGGATTTTTTAATCCTTCAAGGTGGAAAAGTAACTCCCTAGAGATATGAATGCACATGAAACCAAAGGCTTCATCCAATTTTTTCATATACTTTGACTTCTCTAAAGGTTCTTGGGGTTCAACCTCCTTTCCCATAGTGACCATGTATAGACCTTTGTTGCACAAAACAATCTGCATATCAATCCTTCAATCAAGATAATTGAAGAGTGTGAGGATCCTCAGTGTCAATGCTATTGAATTCTCCATTTTGCAACTTTGGGAACATCATAATTCTTCCGAATTCTTCAATCTTCCTGCAAAACAACTTCAAATTGAAGAAAAACCATTTCAATCACTCTCTACTTCGACATGTGCACATTATCATGGTGCTTCATACCTGGCTATACTTCTCTATATAAACCCATATGGAGCAAGGCACATATACCAGGAATTATGTGGAACCCAGCTGCTTCTAATGCATCAATGGAAGTTTTTGAGGATTCAAATTGGTGAGAGCACCTACTCTGATACCATTTTAAGTTTAGAAAATATATATGATCATTAGGATGGGTTGAACCTGACTGTAAAAGAAGAATGAATGAGGAAGAATGATTGAAGTGTTAGAATGATCAAACAATCTTGGTGAAATTATTTAGACAAGAGGCAAAATTTTGATAGCATAACCATAATTTCATAATCATTAACCTGTACGTAATACAATCATGATACAATGAATAGAATTTGAACCCACTAGGTGTGATTCGAATTCCATGACTTGGACTGACTCCAGAGATCACTAAATGTTGGAAAATCACCATTAGAGACTCACTAGTGTAATTCAAGACAGCTAAATCAGTTCACAATCAGTTAACTAACCAAGGTAGGTGAGAAAAGGTGACTAACCTCCTTAAATCACGCAAATGTGGCGTTATGGTAACTGAAGTTGAACTAATTTATGCCCATTGGAGCATAAATCAACATAGGCTAGGGTGAATTGATGGTGGGACTCCCATGACTCAATGTGGGTTCCTAAAATATAGGGATTGGCCTCTAGAGCTCCTAAACTCATGCATATTTGCGCATCAAGTGGTAGGTGGGCCCCAGATGAGTTACCCATGGAACTAATGAAGTGGCAACATACTCCTAAGCTAGGAAACTAACATTTGAATTATGGTGGACAAGGGAGGATTATGATAAATCCTAACATTTGGAAAATATAGTTAGTTAGTGATACTCTTATATTCAAAAACAAAAAAAAATATAATGAGAAAATAGTTGCAAAACATGTGTGGGCCATGATGCAAGAAACTATCACATTTAAAGGTCATACTAAACAAATAATTATAGATATGGTTATAGAATAAATTTTATGGCTACAAATCTTGTTATACCATCAAGGGAAAGTTAGCTAAAAGACAAATCCAAGGGTAAAGGAAAAGGAAAAGTGGTTGTTGAGGATAAATCCTTCAAAGATGGATTAATGGATTTAATAAAAAAAATACCTTATTGTTCTTTAACGAAGTTTCAAAGAATAATCTAGGGTTGGCAAGTGCAAGAAAGGGGGGGGCGGGGGGGGGGGGGGGGGGGGGTGTTCTTCAACACCAGAGGAAAAACAAAAAATATATTCCTATGGATTGAGGGTGGCATCAAACAACCAAGTTGAATCCTTGGCACTTTGGCAAGGTTTGATTCAAGAATATCAACAAAATATAAGAGATCTAATAATATTTGGGATTCATTGATTATGATCAGTCATTCGGTCTCCAAAATGACTCCAAAGAAAGGACCTCTATGTCGAGTATTGTGGAGAATCCAACAACTGGTCTTATATTTTGAAGTAGTTTATGCCTTTCATGTTCTTCATGAACTAAATAAACAATTTGATCGTCAGGAAAAATTGTCTTCTATCTTAGACCAAGGTATCATAGAAATCCATGGGGCAGAATTAAGCTATTATGCTATCCCTTAGCTCCATCATCAATGGATGTATGAACTATATTTCAATAATGGTAATTCATCCAAAGAAAATGAACATCAAATTAGTGGTTAGAAGGTGATCTTTTACTTACATGTGGCAAAGAAACATCATGCAAACTGCTACATTTAAGAAAGCGAGCTCTGAAGGTTTAATGGATTCAATGGTGATATGTTTGGAGAGATATAAGGTGAATGATAAAAGGTTAGAATTGATGGATTTATTGTGTACTTCGACATTGAGTTATGATGGGATAATTATGCGGGGTATCATCATCTCTTGGGATAGGTTGGAGGGTGATTGCATTAGTAAACAACTGAACTTGTGGGTTGAACAATGGTGGAGTATGTTGAAAATAGTTGTCATTGATGTCGAAGGAGTTCAGTAATGAAAAAGGAATAACCAAAGACATGATGGTAGGAAAAACTCAGTGTAAGGTAAAGGAATAACAAAGGAATTGATGACATGTCATGCATAATGATGTGGCATATGTGATGAGGCTGGAAAGACACATGAGGTGCTATCATGAAGTCAGTGTTGCAATCTAACATCATTATGTTTGAATTCAGAAGGAATATTTATGCATATCTCTTTGTAAATAAATAATTGACTCCTTGTGTGTCTAAAGTATGAATGGATTGATAGTTTCAATACGTGTACAAATGAATCCAAAAAGATAATGTGTACATCCAGTGAGGGGATCAAGTCAGGCGAAGTCCAGTTGATCTTGATTGATCAATCAATGTAGAGTCGTGGAGTTGCACTCAAATTATTTAGTAGAAGTTGGATGGCTAAGATCATATCAAGAAAATAGATCGATGACAGGGAAAGAATTTGCAAAGTAAATGTGCATGGAAGATAACATTCCAGGGCGCCAAAGTGAATTTGCTTATTTAGCAGAGGTTGGACGACTAAGATTGTATCAAGAAAATAGATCAATGGAAGGGAAAGAATATGAAAAGTAAATGTGCATGGAAGATAAAATTTTGGAGTGCCAAAGTGAAGTTCAGTGTTTGATAACCGATCAACATATGAGGAGGATTCCACAAAGCAATCGATGTTTCACAGGAGTTGTGGAAAGAGATTTGTGGAAGCCCATTTCCAAAAAGCTGGGAGGCACATCTGCAATCCGCAATCCACAGAGTGCGGAAGACAAATTACAGAAGCAATTTCAATAAAAATTGAAATATAGACCCCCAACCTGCAATCCACAATTGCGGAACAACGGATTTTCTTATTGCGGAAAGGTCATTGTGGAAAAATAATTGCGGAAGCAATTTTCGAGAAAAGTCTAAATTCATACCCGCAATCTGCAATCCACAATTGTGGACGGAAGAAGTTTTTGATTGCAGAAAGGTCGTTGCAAAAAGATAATTGCAGAATCAATATTGGAGAAAAGACAAAGTGCACATCTGCAATCCGCAACTCGTGAGTGCAGAAGGAATGAGTTCCCACAAATTGCGAAAAATTTGTTGCAGAAAGAAAATTGTAGAAAACTAATTGCGAAAAGGTAATTGTCCGCAATACGCAATTGGTAATCTTGGAAATTTAATTACAGAAGGTAATTATGGAAATATTATTGTGGAAATGTAAAGGCAAAAAATTCAATGCAGAAGGATATGTTGCGGAAAGGACGTTGCAGAAAGGAAACTAACGGAGGACGTGAATGATAAATCTAAACAGAGAGACATGATTTACTCTTTGGAAGAACGTGATTAACAAAGGGACGTGATTATGTGAAAAGACACAATGAACTTGTGCGATGGTTTAATGAAAGGGCATGATGATGGATAATATTTAAACATAATATCGATTTGATAGTAAGGTGTCTTTGGAGTTCATATTGATGTAGCAACAAGTAAAACAGAGACCAAGGGAGACATAATCCGATCTATAAGTTTGATAAAAACATACTAGGGTGGTAGGGTGGTGCTAGGGTAGGCTACATGCCTGCAAGGGGGTCATAAGCGCCTTCCAGTGGTAGCCGGTAAATAGGGTGTCGCAACACCCTTTTAGCATCAGCTGATAAACCAAGGGGTCATAGCCTCCTTCTAGTAGCAGCTGGTAAATAGGGTGTAGAAGGATCCTTTCACCAACAACTGATAAAATAGGGGGTCGTAGCCTCCTTCTAGTATTTGTTGGTAAATAGGGTGTGGTACCATCCTTGTCTATAGTAATAGGAATAAACTATTTGTAAATATAATTTTGTGGTAATAGGAAGTATTGGTGGTTTTCCCAATTGGGCTTCCACGATAAATTTGTTTTCTATGTATCTTGTTTATCATGTGTGTTAATAAATAAATTAAAAATGGTTTAAATTGTTAAAAAGTTATCAATATTGATTCCCCCCCCTCTCTCAGTATTGTCCAATATTCCAGCAATTGGTATCAGAGAAGGATCCTTCACTACAGTCTAAACCACTAGAAGGAAGATCTCATTAAAAAGCAATATGGATCAACAAGAAGGGATTCCAGCTAACAGAGCTCCAGTACTCAATAAAGAAGAATATGCATATTGGAGCATAAGAATGAGAGTGTACTTATAATCATTAGGATATGGTGTATGGAATGTAGTAATCTCTTATTACATCCCACCAAAAAGAGTAAGGACTACATCTCAGAAAGAATCCAAGAAAAATAACTCAAGGGAAATAGAGGTCATACTTGATGGATTACCTCAACCTATCAAAGAAAAGATAGGACCATGTCTCTCAGCTAAGGAACTATGGGTCAAATTGGAGAAAATTTACTCAGTTGAACAAAGAGAATAAGCAAGCTTTTCTCTTTTCAAGAATGACAGTGATGATGAAGAATCTTTCATCCATGAGGAAGATCAAAGGAGTAAAACCATATACAAGAAGAAAAACGTATTTCCATGGAAGATAATAAAGATGAAGAGATAAGTGAAAATGAATAAAAACTATTCATGGAGATAGTAACTTCAGAAGATGATTCATAAATGGAAGGATTTGTGGACCTAAAGGAACTCATGAGTGCTCTTGAAGAATTGAAAAAGAGCAGAATGAACAACAATTATTTGGAAGAAAAGTTTTCAAAATGCCAAGAATAAAAGAAATCGAAAGATAAAGGGTCAAGTCAAATTATTATTGATTTAAAGAACCAACTTCAAAAGGCCAAGAAGATTGAAGAGGACCTAGTAGTGCAGCTCAAGAAGCGAACACAAGATTCTAAAAAACTTGAAAAAGAGATTATTCAACTTAGAAAAGGGGTTGATGAAGAATCTATCAAATCAAAGTTTGAGAATAGTTGAAGGACTTTAGATTAAATCCTAAGTGTCCAAACACTATCAAGCAATAAATCTGGGTTAGGATTTGACAAAGAAAAGAAGCCAAGATATTGCTCTTTCACAAACCAAGATGGAAATAAAATAAGTTATGTTGTTGCACTCCAGATCCCAATTAAAATAGAAGAAAGTAAGAATTTTTCTCCTCTCTTACAAAGATTAGATATGGTCCCTAGAAGATCAGTGACAATTAGATATCAGAAAATAATTTTGTGCCATTGCTACTCTTGTAATAATTTTGGACATAAAGCCCTGAATTGCAAAGCATATGAAAAGTTTCATATCTATAAGAAGAATACACCCAAGCAACATAAGAATTATAGGAAGAGTAATTCCAGTCATCAGAACTCTTCCCATCCCCCTAAGATGAAAAATTTGAGAAGACATGCAAATGAAAATAGCCATTACAAAGATAAAAGATTTTATAAAATGGGATATTGTCATTGTTGTCACAAGTTTGGTCACAAGGCTACTAATTTTAGAACCAAAATAAAAGATCAAAGTTTGAGAATCAAATAAGACACAAACACTTCAAAAGATAGAAGACCAGTAAGCAAGGTAACTCATGGAAAGGTGTGGAGAAGGAAGCCAGATTACAAAGACCCGGAAGAAACACAAATTTCAAATATCAATAAAGCTTCCAAAGATGATGATGAGAAATATAATTCTATAGATAAAAATGACATCCATTATGAGGGAAATAAAGGTGAATATGTAAATCAATATACCAATGGAGATCAAGATGATAATGGTATATACCTTTTCTAAAAAGGTTTCTCATGACCTAGAAGAGAACCCTGAAATTAGCATTAGAAGGGATCATATACTTAGGGGGAGTTAATATCAGAAAATTGCAATTGGTACTTGAAAAATATCCGTCGAAAAGAAGAAAGGAATTTCTTGAGGTTGCCATCAAGAAAAGAAGAAGTGTCATAAAAATAATTGGTAAAAGCTATCTTCCTCATAAAAAAGAACAAGTGTAGAAGTGACAAATTAAATACTTTCCTAAAGACCATCCATGGGACAAAGTGAAGCAACATGAAAGTATTAAAGTACGTGATTCATGAAGACTATGAAGTATGTAACTAAGATATAAGAAGTTATTTTTATGGCATTAAAGACTCCTTAAAATAATAACAAGTTATATGATACAGAGAAATCCGGTATGGAAGGAAACTAAAGGTTGGTTGAAAAATATCAACAGTAAAACTGATGATTATAAACTCTGTCACAAAAAGAAGGATACTTTATGACAAGTGAAGAAAACTTAATATTTTAAGTATAAGAAAGACAGAAGTAGAATTGTGGTGAAGGTCCCAAAGAAGATACAGGTTAGCTGAATGAACTCAAAAAACAGACTGATTTAAAAAATCAGTCATATAGCATCTGCTAGAACTAATAGAGTTAGCTATTGAATATGATCACTTAGTAAGAAAACTAATATACTATATATCCATGTTTTATAGGAAGAATGAATAAAGCAAGTACTTAATAAAAATGGGAAGACTAGCTATGAGAAGAATGAAGACATAGATCTGACAGACTTTTGAAGGGAACAATAAGGATTCGAGCACATATCAATTGATGAAGGTCTCATAGAAGTGCGTATATGAAATTGTAGCAAATCATGTTGTTGAAAGTGTATTGGAAATATTTCTATTGAAAAGTGGAAGGTGTAACCCATGGGTTCCAACCATGAATAGTGGTTTCGTTTAAAGTCTCCATCCAGGACAAATGTTTTCCAAAGATCCTCATAAACTACCTTGATATACATACAAGAAAATGTTTGATGAGTGAAAAATATGACATTGTGAGAACTCTTGTAAGTTGATGTGCAAAACAGTGCATATAAGTCCAACACTACTCACCCATAGAAATTTATCTCTGGACAGTCATCACATTGGTTTGAAGTAACGAAAAAAAAAAACTCATCAATGGGACAAAAGGAAGCACTGTGATAGGGGGAGTCTATGAATTTATCATCCAAGTTATCATTCAAAGAACTTGCTACAAAAAATAAAATGTTAACCAGATCATAACACAATGGTTAGTACCAAGTCAAGTTAAAAAAAAAAAAAACTGGAAAGGCATAACAGGCTATCCTTTGTAATTGTTGTCAAAGGGGGAGAATGTTTAGATATTTCCATCAATGTTAAAGGGGGAGAATGTTGAAAATAGTTTTCATTGATGTCAAAGGAGTTCAGCAATGAAAAAGGAATAACCAAAGACCTGATGGCAGGGCAAACTCAGTTTAAGGTAAAGGAATAACAAAGGAAGCAATGCCATGGAATGCATAGTGATGAGGATGGAAAGACACATGAGGTGTTATCATGAAGTCAGTGTTGCAATCTAATATGATTATGTTTGAATTGAGAAGGACTATTTATGCATATCTATGTGTAAGTGAATAATTGACTCCTTGTGTGTCTAAATCATGAATGGATTGATACTTTGAATAGTTGTACAAATGAATCCACAATGATAACGTGTAGATCTAGCGAGGGGATCAGCTCATGCAAAGTTTGATTAAGCTTGATTGATAAACCAATGTAGATTCGTGGAGTTGCAGTCAACTTATTTAGCAGGAGTTGGACGGCTAATATCGTATCAACAAAATCGATCGACAGCAGGGAAAGAATCTGCAAAGTAAATGTGCGTGGAAGATAACATTCCGGAGTGCCAAAGTGAAGTTGCATATTTAAAATAGGTTAGACAGTTAATATCGTATCAAGAAAATAGATCGACGGTAGGGAAAAAATCTGCAAAGTAAATGTGCGTGGAAGATAACATTCTAGAGCGCCAAAGTGAAGTTCCGTGTTTGATAACTAATTAACGGATGAGGAGGATTCTACAAACTGATCAATGGTTCACAGGAGTTGCAGAATCCCATTTCGAAACATTTGGGAGCCACATCCACAATCCGTAATGCAAAAGGTATCTGCAATCTGCAATCCACAAAGTGCAGAAGAAATCGTGCGGAAGCAATTTTGAGAAAAATCGAAATACAGACCCGCAATCCACAATCGCAGAAGAAAGGAGTTTCTGATTGTGGAAAGGTCGTTGCAGAAGAATTTTTTGGGAAAAGTCCAAATGCATACCCATAATCCGCAATCCGCAATTGCAGAAAGGTCGTTACAGAGATATAATTGCGGAAGCAATTTTCGAGAAAAGTCAAAGTGCACATCCACAATCTGAAACCTGCGATTACAGAAGGAATGAGTTTCCACAAATTGTGGAAAGGTTGTTGTGGAAAGGAAGTTGTGGAAAGGTAACTCCGGAAAGTAATTGTATGCAATTCACAATTTTGATAAGTTAATTGTGGAAGGTAATTGCGAAAAAGATGATTGTGGAAAGGTAAATGCAGAAAAGTCAATGCGGAAAGGTCTGTTGCGGAGAGATTATTTTGGAAAGTACGTTGTAGAAAGGTAAATGCGGGAGGACATGACTGATAAATCTAAACCGAATTAAAATGATAAACAAAGAGACACGATTTACTATTTGGAAGAACTTGATTAACAAAGGGATGTGCTTCTGTGAAAATACACAATGAACTTGTGCAATGATTTGATGAAATGGCATGATGATGGATAATATTTAAACAGAAGATCAGTTTGTAGTACGGTGTCTCTGGAGTTCAGATTGATATAGCAGCAAGTAAAACAGAGACCAAGGGAGACATAAGTAGATCTAGAATTTTGATAAAAACATGCTAGGGTGGTAGGGTGGTGCTAGAGTAGGATACATGCCTTCAAGGGGATCGTAACCTCCTTCCAGTGGTAGATGGTAAATAGGGTGTTACAACATCCTTTGAGCAGCAATTGATAAACCAAGGGGTCATATCCTCCTTCCAATAGTATCTCGTAAATAGGGTGTAGAAGCATCCTTTCAGCAGCAGTTGATAAAATAGGGGGTCGTAGCATCCTTCTAGTAGTTGCTGGTAAATAGGGTGTAGTACCATCCTTGTCTGTGGTAGCCGACAGAAACTATTTGTAAATATATTTTTGCAATAATAGGAAGCATTGGTGGTTTTCCCAATTGGGCTTCCACGATAAATTTGTTTTCTATGTATCTTGTTGATCATGTCTATTGATGAATAAATTAAAAGTGGTTTAAATTGTTAAAAAGTTATCAATACTGATTCACCTCCCCATCTCAGTATTGTCCAATATTCCAACAGAGTAAATTTATCGAACATACAAATTCAGTTGTTGTGATTTTTATTACTATATATTTGATGGAATATGGGAGGTGGATTCATTTTTCTCTCCTCATATACCTCGTAGAAAGTTTAAAGTCGAGTCATTAGAGTTATTTATGGTTTCTTGCTTATGAAATTTGCTCAAATGTTGAGGACCACCCCTGCTATAGAACCTATATGAGAAGAGAAGGTCATTTATAGTGGTAAGACTTCCTTTCGTTAAGTTGGAATCTAACTGTGAACACAACTTCAAGATTTCCATATGTGTAAAGGTATGCATAATGAATTGACCAAACAATCGACCTTCTGGAATTATGTATAGAATTATAGTTGTTTGTTTATGGGTGAACTATAGCAATTTCTAGTTTCATATTACACTGATTTAGACTTGGGAACCTGTGAGTTTCAACACCCCTCTTGTTGTATATTCATTGTGTGGAAAGTAGTCTTTCATTTTGTTAAGTTTGAAACCAACTATGGTTACAACTGGGCAAATTAGTCAAACTTCTAGAATTCTGTATAGAGTTGGCAACTGCCTTTTAATGGGTTAATTGGAGGCATTTTATAGTTTCACTTTACAAGGCCTTAGAATTGGGAACCTGTCATTTTCAACAGCCCTCCTGTTGTGGATTCTCAGTGCGTCAAGCAATCTATTGTGGTTTGGGAAGCGAAACTAGGTAAAGGAAAAATTGTTTACTAATGGATAATGTAAATGAGTCAAAGTAAAGTATAAGCAGGGGAATGGAGAGCTCAAATGCTGAAAATATTGACTTATTTCTACAAGATATAAATAAAATGGAGGATCATGACAAAACATTGGTGAGTATTGTTTCTTGCAATTCATCAATTATATAATTTCAATTGGAAATGTTGAGTGAATAGGTGAACAAACTACCAACTAGGATCATTAAGGATGAAGTTGAAATTAACTCTCTTATCGGTTTGAAGGCTGAGTATGAAGATCAAATATGAGCCCTACAACTCAAGGTGTAGTCTCAGTTTTAGGGGAGACTTCCAGATTATGATGACAAGCTGAAAATTGATACATTTGAAGATTCGAGTGACTCAAAAGTTGAAACCCAACAAATGGCATAAATGGAGAATAAAGATGAACATGAAAGTATGAAAGCTTTGCAAATCCTTTTTATGGATGTTGAGAATAAAGTAACAAGCCTATAGAGGCTACGCCCTACTTTTTTGAAATTTTGTATTGAATTTTAAGTGTTTTTTTCTAGTTGGTGTTGGGTAAAATATCATCTTGATTAATTCACCTAATATTTAATTATCGACCAGGGTTGGTAATCTTAGAGTTGCCACAAAGTATATACGAAGGTAGAGGGGTTCCTCGGGTGTCGTGGGAATATTTTAACAAACAAAATATCGAAAGATATTTCAAAATGAAAAACTCAGTCAAACTCCTTAGAATTCAACTATCAAGGTAATTGAAGCGGAACAGAGTACTAGACCAAAGTGGTATCAAGTTATACTACTCTACTCTATAAACAATTACTATAAGATAAAGATATAGACACTGTTATTCTATGACAATAAACTATTCTCTATAAGAAGATATATTTTATAGCTAAACAACCTTAGAGACTAACTGCACAAAATTACAATAACTAGATATGGTTCTAAGAAAAACCATACATGCAACTATCGGATGTACATAATGGTTTAAACTAAACTATCTAGTTGCAATCTCCTTGGTTGTTCTGAGGATAAGGATTCATTGTGAGTGGAACAGGAGTAGGATAAGTGTCAAAGTGACTTTCAAAGGAAGTGAAGAAACTAAAGGGAATCAAATCTAACTTAACTTCTACAAATATTTGCAGACTAAGAACCGTCCAATTGCAAGTGATAGTAAACATGATGATTTATTTCATAAGAAAATAACTCCTAACTACAAAAAGATAGAACAAGACTACAAGAAGGTAGACCTAACTTATAAACAAGTAGAAAACTTAATAAAGAGGAGCAAGTACAAAACTTAATAAAGATGATTTTAAATCCTATTCTATAGGTTTCTTTGGTAACCACCTAATTGGAAGGGACAGATCCTACTGCTTATGATCAATTTACAAGGTACTAACATATTTCCCTAATATTGACATATCTAACTCTAAACTATATATAAAAAAAGGGTGAAATTAATGCAAGCCAAAGATATAATTACAAAACAATATAGTAAGCCAAAACGCATGACATAATTCTAAACATAGGGTGAAAAGAAGGAAGAAATAGGAATAAAACTTAATAAGTATTTTAAACAGTCTAACCTAAGGTATTTAAGAAGGAACACAACCATTGTCTAAACTACCACTATCAAAACATAATAATAAAAACTAAAGAAACATGATTAAAACAAATTAAAAACACCAAAGGATGAATGAAAGGCTGGATATTAGACTGGAGCAAAGGTCTGGATGCCAGGAAAAAAAGGTTGTCTGAATGACAGTCTGCACACAAAAAGCACTAAAATGTCAAGGAATAGTTAATCTAAATGATTTTGAGATCAGTTGATCCATGCACATAATAACTAAATGTAAAGTACATGAATTAAGCCTACCTAATAATTAAATTCAATCTATAAAATAACTTCAACTCAATTCATAATTAAAAAAACATCATTACCTATTGCATTATTAAACAAGATGGAATATAACTAAATGAATTCATAAAAAAATAGAAAGGAACATAATTGAACCTACTGTAATTGGATCCTATAATATTAAAGCAATCTATTCTATCAACATAAAACCAAGCAGTAAAATGGAAAGACTCACAAAGGGAAACTACATTAACAACATGATATCAAAGTGTAATTTATGCTACAGGAAAAAAATGACATGAATGACTACAGTAACTAAATTGCATAAACAAATTACAAATAAAACTATGCTAATTACAAAAAGGGAATAACGAAAATACACAGGAATAGAAATCTCTGGTTGATGAGGGGCCCTCCCAGCAATAAGAGTGATGAATTGCTAAACGCTGCTAAGACACGATCATGCACAGCATAAGTATTGCATCATATTACAGAGTTTCTGGAATAAAAGATGATCACATGTATCAACTAGCTAATTAATTCCTTCTCACATAGAAGCGTTTGTATATATAGCGCTTTACAAAGGGCGAGCAAGTTGACCCTTTCAGTGGTCGATTTCTCTTAAGATAAGTCAAGCATTATGACAAATAACTGATCGAATGGCCAACACATAATGTTTTCCTCCTTCCTCGTGAAATGGTTCTTCTATGGCGTGTGATGTGGCATAGGCTCTGCTTTGGCGTGGCTGGTGTCAAGGTGTCAAACAGAGGCAGTGCGTTGGCGATCCTTCTAGAATGAGGATCATGCTCTCACCAAGAGGCATGGAAAGCAGGAAATTTGTAGACCATTTCATGCTTTTAACACTCGGGAATCTGTCATCAACAGCGTGTGGTTGGCTCGACGGTTTGAATGGTGAGCTGGACAGTGAGCTGGATATGCTCTACACATATCTAGGATGGATGCATTACCTGCTTGTTGGTTCGTTGAAGACTACGATCTGCAACAATGATTTCATATGTTAGCATATCATCAAATATCATCGGATTTAACCAATAAAATCATGAAATAATAGAAATAAAGAATAACTTGCATAAACCCAAAATATAGTCGTACCTGGTGGTGAATAGTGAACTGCATGACATAAAACATGCCAAAAGGTGACAAAACATATGTCAAACATGTAAATTATTAGCCAAAAAATGATGACAAAACTGGGATCAACATTCCCCTAAACCGGAGAAATTCCAGCTCCCACTAAGAAAAGGAAAAATAAATCAGGAAGAAGGTTGAGCTGCGTCAACAACTGCCTTCAACTTGGTTGATGAAACATGGGTTTTAAAATTCAATTTTTGAGCCTGTGATTTCAAGATAGCACGCCTCTCCTGTTGAGATCTATGTGCCAAATTGATGGCCTTGTTCAGCTCTTCGATGGTCTTAACCTGCAAGTGTAAATATTTATTCTTTTGCTGAAGACTTGCGATCATCTTAACATACTCTTCATTTCGGCTAACTAATTGACCCAATTCCCGAGGCAATTGATCTACCACTGGCTAATGCAGAGTAGATGGCTCTGCGGGTTTCTCAAACTCTTTTGGGGGACTCATCTCCTTGGATGGCACTTCAAGATCAACAGCCAGAATTTTTACTTTAGGACCCAAATCCTGAACAGGCGTAGAAACAATTTCATGAGAGGGTGCAGGGATGGTCTCATGATCATCATCTTCAAGCTTTTCAGCTGAAACACTATCCAAGGAAAACAGAGGTGAGGTAGTGTCGGGTTTTCCTATTTTGGCCACACTGTCTGAATGACTTGTTTGGATAGCGGGTTGAACCATAGACTGAACAAATTTTTCCTTCTGGTCTCTAGTGCAAGGTCATGGTAGGAGTATAAATTCGACATATACAAGAATAACAGGGATAGAGTGAGTGGACGAACTCACCTCTGATGTGTCTGGCATCAATATGGACAACATTGGGGCTTTTTATTCTCTAACGATGGGGATGGAATGGATTCTTGATTATGAAGATGTCGAGGGCGTTTTTAGATATTTAAATGGGGGTTAAGAACTTTAAACACAAAGGTGTCCCAAGGTTGAATCCACTCTTTAAGCTGATCTAAGATCAAGAGCTTGATCAAACTATGATGGTATAAGTTTCCCTTAGGGTTAACAGTATTCTTTCTAACCTGGTTCGACATCTTTTACAGGATCCTAAGAAAATAATAAGGGAAATTAAGATATTTCTGATGATCAATGAAATGAACTAACAGATGGAGATGACAGGACTTAAAGACGTTGACCTTACCTTAACAAGTAATCAAATGGATGATCACCGTCAAAGGATTAAGGTACTCAGGTTTTATCCAATCACGATGAAAACCTTTTATGCCCGTCACATGCTAAAACTCAGGTTTAAGGGAAAAGTTATGAGATGCCCGCAGAACAAACTAGTGCTTGTGCTATCGAACGCCCTCTCATGGAAGCTTGGTTCCGCGCACGATTGATTCCTCGGTGACTGGGAAGACAAGATGGCCAACCTTTGCCTTCTTTCCATCGAATCCCATTGCAAAAAGAAGTGAAATTTCCTCATCATACCCTTGTAGCAGATGAAGAAACGGGTTCCAACTATCCTGAAAAAAGACTTCTTGGCATTCTTTGAACTCAGGCAACTGGAATAAGTCTTGGTAGCTCTCAGGTTCAAAGCAAATCGGCATGGGTAAACAGAGACTAGGATATAGAGTTTGCAGGGAGTATAGAGGAAAGGTGGCTAACACACTCTACAGTGGTAACGGTCAGTGAAAGGAATGGAAATAGGTTCACACATCGTTGATTTGAAACTTGCCTCATTCAACCGATTAAATTATCATGCAAACAACTCGGCACATTTAGATGATCGTGCCATTATGGTAATCTTTGAAACGTGTGTCGTCAAAGATGCGTATTTTAATGAGTTTATAAGGTTTTAGTTAGTTCAACCATGTCCAAAGTAAGCTTTGGACAGGTTGAACATTTAACTTAATACAGATGTATAAACCATATTCATAACCATAACCTTGATTTAACAAGAGGGTCGACTATTTGATAGCTTATGCGTGCGAGCGGAAAATAGGATGGGGGTGATGGCAGCGTAATGATGATTTGGAAGTACCCTAAGGTCAAATCACACACATATGGAAGTAAGACAATATCGTATTAGATATAAACTGTATTGCATCATGGATCGAGATTAGTTATAATCTGCTTGTGGATGTGACTTTAATAGTGATGGTATGACTCAACCAAATTTTATTTTTTTTCCCAAACAAAAATTAAGCTAACACTTAACCATAGGTGCTAAAATATCACAGTTTTTATTCAGATCATCATTCGGCCCTTTATATGATCCTTCATATGGTCCTTTTTATAGATTTATGTAAAAAAAGCTTTGCTGGATCAGACTGCTGCTAATCATGGATTTTCCTAGGCTGTCAGTCCACAAGAAAGTCATATGGAACAATTCTCTTGATCTTTTAATTGCGCTCTCCCTTATTCATCCAGGATTTTAAGACTAGATTCAATGTTTGCATTATCCTGCAAACACTTTGTCATTTGGCAAAGAAAAATGAGTCTTTTATAAGTAACTTAGAAAAATAAAGACAAACATTTTAAGCCTCCCCCAAACCAAAGATATGGTATGTCCCCAAGCCATACAAGAAAACTAAGTAATTTCAAAATAAATTAATAAAAGTTCAATCATGCTGTTGTGATTTTTTTTTACAAGAAAAAGAAATACTAACTAATAAATGGAAATGATTCAGATATATACATTTATCAAAAATAACAATGCTCAGATATGTAGATATGTACATTTATCATTTATCATGTGATGAGAACATAATCGAAAATGCCATAGGAAAAACTAGTCATCCATGCCTCATTGTAAGGATATCTTGTCATCTCAAGAATTTTTGAGTTCACCTTTGAGTTTGTGAGATTTTACAACTATGGGTCCCATTTCTAGGATAATCATATCCTAGGTATTGATTGAATTTAGATTGTCGGATCCAAGGCCAACTTACGGTCATTCTCTAATGACATCATAAACAATAGGCCTAAGAATATATTTATATATTCGAATATTATCATTTTCGGCGAACCATGTGCACAGTGGTGCATTTACCAGATCTCTTTTACCCAATATTGCCCCGCTGTCAGCAGGCCTGTTTATTACCCCGACGGGTTTATCTTGGTACCATGCAAGCATAGCCCCATTGCTAGTGAGCCTATTCAGTACCCCAACGGGTTTACTTGCATTTATCGAGCTTCCTTGTTTTAGGATGTTACTTAGCATTGACTTGCTGCTAGCAGGCCTATTCAATACCCCGGCAGGTTTGCTTCGTATAATGATTTTGAGTATATGGAAGTCGATCGGTACTAGAGCGTGTTAAGCCTGCTAAACACATAATTCAAAAAAAAATATTTTTACATATAATGGCCTTAATTATAGATCATGTCAAAAGAGAATAACTTAAATTTTTTCTTTGACCTTTCAGTCTATCTTCTTCATAAAAGATAAGTAATGTTCCCCACAAGCAAAAAAAAAATTACTTACTTTCAAGTTACCACAAAAATTCTGAAGAGACAAGTTTTGATGATGAGTGTAGGATAAACTAGTATTCCATAGGTGTGAAAATTCTGAAGAACATGAAGATTAAAGTAAGTCTTTTGAGCAACTATTCAAATAATCGGAAATGTACATGTCTAAATCAAGACACCATATATAAAGCATAACCAAATCTTAGAATAAGTGGTTATAAATGATATACAAGAATTCTTTAATTGCGCTATAAACTTCAAATTTTGATAGTGACCAAAAAAAGGAAAAGTTAAGATATATTATGAGTGTTTTTAGAGTAATTCCTTTTTCAAATAATATCTCATGAGTTGCTTAAAGTACTTGTAATCAAACTGCAAAACCACTTGTTAGATGATTCATTTTTATTCATGAAAACATATATATCATTATAGAAAGAAAAGAGTCCCCTGTAAACAACTTGTCAGAAATGACTCTTATTTATTCAAAGAAATACAAACATATTTACATATATACAAGTGATGATAACCCAAAATACTTTTAAGGATCAAGAGGAGGAAGAGTTTTTGGAGAGTTGGGGAAAAACATGATGCCCCCTACAAATGTGACATGCAGAGGCTTTGTTTAATGGACATTCCTATTGGGGATGTTTAGTCTTACATCTTGGATAGAAGATGCTCTTTGCTACTCATTCATCTTCCTGTTTCTTCATGTAAGTTTGGTTTGTAAAGTGAGTATACCTAGAAGGTTTCTTTCAAGGTGTGAATGGGGCATCCCAACGTTCTTTTCCAAGAGAGATCTTCCTCTGATCAACCATGCTCTTATTGGGTCTTATAGGGATGGTAGATGCTACTGTGGATGTTTCAATTTGTGAGATTACTATGTTTATTGAGTTGCAAAAGAGAGCTTTCACTTGGGAAGGATCGACAAAATTAGTGAATTTCGGCTCCCCTACTAGTGAAAAAGGTTGTATTATTTGGTTTTGTGACTAGTGTAAGTTTTAAGGGTTCCCAATGGTTAGTCCCTTTGAACTTCGTCAGGAATGAGGCCCTTAGGACCTCCTGCTAGGATCTCTTCTCCTTCTATGGCTTCCCCTGTAAGATCTCCCGAAAGAGTCTCTTTATGTTTCCAGCAGAACTACTTCCTATAGGTGTTTTTTCGATCCCTTTCCACTGAGTTAATGGTATTATGTTCCTCATAAAAATTAATAAGAATTTTAACAAATTTTATTATCTTAACGAATTTACCCTGAGAATCTATAGGTTTGTTCATAAAAACTAAATGGGAACCTATGCTACCCCACTACTACTGGATTTGGGGGCGCTTGTTATAACAGATGTGCAGGTTCTTACCTCTTGTCTTACCGCTCCCCCTCCACCAACCTATATCTATTCTACCTTACAAAACAACTCCCTAGCAACGGCGCCAAAATGTTGGGTAAAATATTGTCTTGATTAATACACCTAATATTTAGTTATCGACCAGAGTTGGTAATCTTAGAGTTGACACAAAGTATATGCGAAGGTAGAGGGGTTCCTAGGGTGTCGTGGGAATATTTTAACAAACAAAAGATCAAAAGATCTTTCAAAATGAAAACCTGAGTCAAACTCCTATGAATTCAACTGTCAAGGTAATTGAACCAGAACAAAGTACTAGACCAAAGTGGTATCAAGTTATAGTACTCTACTCTATAAATAATTACTATAAGATAAATATATAGACAGTGCTATTCTATGACAATAAACTATTCTCTATAAGAAGATATATTTTATAGCTAAAGAACCTTAGCGACTAACTGCACAAAATTACAACAACTGGATATGCTTCTAAGAAAAGCTATACACGCAACTATCGGATGTACATAATGGTTTAAACTAAACTATCTAGTTCCATTCTCCTTGGTTGTTCTGAGGATAAGGATTCACTGTGAGTGGAACAGGAGTAGGAGAAGTGTCAAAGTGACTTTCAAAGGAAGTGAAGAAACTAAAAGGAATCAAATCTAACTTAACTTCTACGAAGATCTGCAGACTAAGAAATGTCCAATTGCAAGTGATAATAAACATGATGATTTATTTCATAAGAAAATAACTCCTAACTACAAAAAAATAGAACAAGACTACAAGAAGGTAGACCTAACTTATAAACAAGTAGAAAACTTAATAAAGAGGAGCAAGTACAAAACTTAATAAAGATGATTTTAAATCCTATTCTATAGGTTTCTTTGGTAACCACCTAATTGGAAGGGACAGATCCTACTGCTTATGATCAATTTACAAGGTACTAACATATTTCCCTAATATTGACATATCTAACTCTAAACTATATATAAAAAAAGGGTGAAATCAATGCAAGCCAAAGATATAATTACAAAGCAATACAGTAAACCAAAATGCATGACATAATTCTAAACATAGGGTGAAAAGAAGGAAGAAATAGGAATAAAACTTAATAAGTATTTTAAACAGTCTAAACTAAGGCATTTAAGAAGAAACACAACCATTTTCTACTACCACTATCAAAACATAATTAAAAAAACTAAAGAAACAGGCTTAAAACAAATTAAAAATGCTAAAGGCTGAATGAAAGGCTGGATAACAGACTGGAGCAAAGGTTTGGATGGCAGGAAAAATAGGTTGTCTGAATGACAGACTGCACACAAAAAGCACTAAAATGTCAAGGAATAGTTAATCTAAATGATTTTGAGATCAGCTGATCCATGAACATGATAACGAAATGTAAAGGACAGGAATTAAACCTACCTAATGATTAAATTCAATCTATAAAATAACTTAAATTCAATTCATAATTAAAAAACATCAATATCTATTGCATTATTAAACAAGTTGGAATATAACTAAATGAATTCATAACAAAATGGAAAGGAACACAATTGAACCTACTGTAATTGGATCCTATAATATCAAAGCAATCTGTTCTTATATCAACATAAAACCAAGCAGTAAATTGGAAAGACTTGAAAAGAAAATTCAAAGAAAATTTGTGCGCAACTAGTTGCTTAACTCACAAAGGGAAACTACATTAACAACATGATATCAAAGTATAATTTATGCTACATGAAACAAATGACATGAACGACTACAGTAACTAAATTGCATAAACAAATTACAAATAAAACTACACTAATTGCAAAAAGGGAATAACGAAAATACACATGAATAGAAATCTCTGGTTGATGAGGGGCCCTCCCAGCAATAAGAGTGATGAATTGCTAAATGCTACTAAGACATGATCATGCACAACATAAGCAAAACTTTTATTAAATTCAAGAAAAGTATTACAGAGTTTCTGGAATAAAAAACGATCACATGTATCAACTAGCTAATTAATTCCTTCTCGCATAGAAGCATTTGTATATATAGTGTTTTACAAAGGGCGAGCAAGTCGACCCTTTCAGTGGTCGACTGCTCTTAAGATAAGTCAACCATTATGACAAATAACTAATCGAATGGCCAACACATAATGTTTTCCTCCTTCCTCGTGAAATGGTTCTTCTATGGCGTGTGATGTAGCATACAGGCTCTACTTTGGCGTGGCTGGTGTCAAGGTGTCAAACAGAGGCATCGCGTTGACAATCCTTCTAGAATGAGGATCATGCTTGCACCCATAGGCATGGAAAGCAGGCAGTTTGCAGACCGTTTCATGCTTTTAACACTTGAGAATCTATCATCAACATTGTGCGGTTGGCTCAGCGATTTGAATGGTGAGCTGGACAGTGAGCTGGATATGCTCTACGTATATCTAGGATCAATGCGTTACCTACTTGTTGGTTCGTTGAAGACTACGATCTGTAACAATGATTTCATATGTTAGCATATCATCAAATATCATCGGATTTAACCAATAAAATCGTGAAATAATAGAAATAAATCATAACTTGCATAAACTCAAAATATAGTCGTACCCAGTGCTGAATAGTGAATTGCATGACATAAAACATGCCAAAAGCTTACAAAACATATGTCAAACATGTAAATTATTATCCAAAAAATGATGACAAAACTAGGATCAACAGTTGGTCATTTATGTAGAGTCTACTTCAGTAAAATAGACGCTAGAACCAATAAGTCTTGTAGTCTTTAACTGGTATGAGCCAGGAATTTTGTATTTTGTAAAGGTATATGTCGATTTCCTATTTTCAAACAAAATGATGTACATAACTTGTCTTGCATGGCCGCAATTTTTTTTTTATCAATATAAAAGTACTTGTTTCCATTAAAAACAACAACATAGTAAACTAAAGGAACCCATGAAACTTAAAAAAAGAACATAGTTTGGATGGCCATATAGTTTGCATATCAAGGCCATGGCATGCAAGTAAGCAGTTTGAATATTTATTGTAGAATAAATTCCATCATTCCTTGTTTGGAAACTTTTTCTCTCTACTCATCAGTTGGTCATAACCTTATTGGCATCATATAACTTATGGAATCACTCAACAAAATCACTTGTCAAGAACATATTGGGCTAATGGAATTTATAATATCTTTCAATCTATGGTGTCTATAAAGATGCTACAAATTGTTCATAATCATTATGAAATGTCTAGTTTCATCCTAATATGTTGTATGATATATTGAATAACATCAAAACAAGGTAAAACATGGGAAGTTTGTAGTCACATTGTGAGGATGTGAATCCTTGTAGTTGTGACGATGTGAATCCTTGATGTTAACAAAAACTACATCATCTATATCCCTAAGAGAAGGCTCACTAGAGGGACCACTTCAGGGTAATATTCACACTTGATTCTTCAAAACAATTCTCCCCAAGAAGGGAAATCAACCTAATTCCCAACCATAGCCTCTATATCCTTAAACTTGGGTTTTAAAGTTTTGATTTCTAGTATATTGATTTTAGTTCCAGGGGGTACTTGTCTGAGCCATTTATTTTTGTTCTATATTTGAAATTTCAGTGAAGGCTTCCAGAACTTGATTATAGATCTTTTTGGTGGAATTTCAATAATATATAAATCTTAATTCAAACATAGTAAAAATTAACTAAGCAACTTACTATTAAATTCTGATTTAAATTTAGAAAAATAGAAATGAGAATTAACAACAGTAATTCTCCTTCTCAATTTCTTACAATTTGAATTCTGATATCAAAGAGAAGTTAAGAAACATACTTGTGCCAAAAGAAATCAAATTTGACAATGCTTGTACATTTTGCCCCAAGCACAAAGCTTGGTCACTCAATTGTGGGAACTCAAAAAGTAAGGAGGAGAATTGTTTTATATGTGAATGAAATACCTCTGAAAATTTTATCACTTATTGACAATTAACTTACCAAAAAGACAATGTGCTTTCTGATTTTAATTCATGAATAATATTGTCCGATTAATTTTAAAAACAAAGTAATAGAAAAGGTTGGGAATCTAAAAAATATTATTTTAATAAATGACTTTTTAGGGTGTGTTGAAGCCTCAACACGTCTTTGATGATGACGTTTCAACTTTTTTAAAGCATTCAAACTATTCACATTTAATTTCACGATCTTTGCATTCATGATGCTTGTGCCACATATAATTTTGAATTCAATACTTGCCGTATGTGAAATCTAATGAACATCCCTTGAATCCTTTATTTGCATTTGAATTAGATAAACAAGGTTTAACCTTTAAATTATGGTTAAGATGTCAAGAATGGATTTTTCATTTTTTTACTCATAAAATTGATAACCTATTGATAAATTGGACCCAAAACACAAATCTAGAAGATAATTCATTTTAAAAACAAAGTAAGAGAGAAGATTGGGAATCCAAAAAATATTATTTTAACAAATGACTTTTTAAGGTGTGTTGAAGCCTCAACACGCCCTTGATAATGTTTCAACTTTTTTTAAAGTATTCAAACTATTCACATTTAATTTCACAACTTTTGCATTCATGATGCTTGTGCCACATCTGATTTTGAAGTCAATACTTGCCTCATGTGAAATCTAAGGAAAATCCCTTGAATCCTTTATATGCATTTGAATTAGATAAACAAGGTTTAACTTTTAAATTATGGCTAAGGTGTTCAAAACTTGGTATCATTTCCAAATTGTTTTCTGATGAGAATTATGAGCAAAAATACAATCTAGAGTTAGTTTCAAAATCCAACTAGTAAGAATCATTCGCAATAGTAATGATTGAAATTACAGAGGGACTACACATGACCATATTGTCATAAACCCAATATGAAATTAAAATCGCACACAATAGATATCAGCAATATGATTCAATACAAGAGATATTCAATATGCTTAATCTTTATTAATATAATAATGATTCTTTTGGTAGGATGAGTCAAATTTGTTCACTTTCCTCTTCAAGGGGGCTTCCTCCTAACGAGTTAATGCTTTGATTACGAAATTCTTCTTCACATCACATGAGGAGGACTTCATCCTTATTTATAAAATCACCATACAATACTAACCTCTTAACTATCTAGTGGACCTTCTTTAATGAGGTCCCATTACATTTATTTACTAACTTACTGGCCCTTATTTAATAATAACAATATAGTGGACCTAGTTCACTTCACATTGAATGGACTCCACTTCTACTCTAATGGGCCCTTCAATCCCCCCATTACCTCGTAAGGAGAGTAATAACACTTCACCCCCATTAGGAAAGCATCACCCTCGATGCTTTGTGTGAAGTTGTACAACCATAATCTGGGGTCCCATGGGTGAAAGTTGATTGCCATGTTGAAGTGGGAGTCACGGTACCATGGACTAGTTCGAGGCACCATGTTGATGTCATCCAACCAATTCTCTCATAAGAATGGGTCCCATGTACGTGTGTTAGTGTCCGCATTGAAGGACTTGAAGGGACTAAACCAAAATCCTAGGGCTAATTTCCATGTGTCGTAGTTGGCGCCCCATCGTTGACACTGAATATCCACAAACTATTGAGTGTTATGCAACATGTATACAAGAGGGTCAAATGGATCCAAATAACCCTTCCAAGCAAGAAAATCCTCCAAGGAGTAGAAAAATGGAGCTTTGAGGAAGTCTTCTACTATAGAGGATGCATACTATTGTTATTCTTCACATGAAGGACAATATTTTAGAAAATGAATATGGAAATAACTGTCATCCCAAAAACTACAACTATCCATATACAAATCCTCACAAGCATTCTCTAAATCATACCATGCACCTCTTTCTTGTGTATACTATTCAATGATGAGAGTATTAGTAACAAAAATCTCCACAAATTTAATAATATCCTCCTTGATTTCATAATCTAGAGAGTGCATAAAGTTCAACTAGACCTACATATTCATAAATGTATTTTCCATTGTTCATCATTGAAGTCGTTCCCATGAATGGACCACTCTAACAGGATTCAGACAATGCATAGAGTTAATCGGACTTACTTATTCTTAAATATATTTTCCACGATCCATTGTTGAAGTTCTTCCCATGCATGGACAACTTCAGACACATGCTTCTCCCATTGTAGGGGTTTCCACTGTCATGCTTCAATGGAGGGAAAATTTGTTCCTAGGGTTGTAGCATATGGGAGAGTGGTTGGAACTATATCATATAATATATCATAAGAAAGCACTAAAAAACTATTTTTCGATGACCTTGGTCTTGTTGTAATATGATTATTTTGTCAAAATATATGACCTCTACAAGATCCACGTTGTCGACTCTCGAAACCCTAAAAATGTGCATATTTCAAACTATGATACCTCCCTCTCCCATATCAGATTTCAACATTTTTTTTTAAATCGTCTATTTTTCCAAGATCAATTTAGATCTACAATTTGTTTTTGGAGATTATGCCAGAAAAGACTCATAAATTCATTTTAGTGTCATACCTTTGTTTTTCTCTTTTAAAAAATCTACAAAAAAAGAGAAAAAAGATCAATCCAATATTGTGGCCCTAGGTGTCTTTGATACCAATTGTTATAAACCTAATCTGAAATTAAGACCATACACAATAGATAATCAACATAATTGATACATGATATGTTCAATATTCTTAATCTTTATTATTATGATAATGATTATTTTGGTGGGATGAATCAAACCAAGTTCACTTTCCTCTTCGGGGGGCTTCCTCCTTGTTAGTCCTAGGTCTTTCAACTATTTTCCCTAGACCTATCTTTCTACCTTAGATAACTTTTATCACCTTTGATTTCCTTATTTTCCTATGTTTGGGTTGTTTTGATTTCGTTTTAAAATATCTTTTTGCATTTACAAATATCTTAGTTTAATAGTTAAACTCCTTTAGATTAATAAGTGTCTTTTTATATAATAAAAATGAATGCAATGTTATGGTTAGACATTTTATATCCTATGTTTTAACACAAGTTGGTAGAGCATCTCATCATTCATTTACATGCACGCTTCCAGCTTCCCAAGGTTAGGGTTATGTGTAGTGTTATCAAATAATAATGCAGTTGTTTAGTCTTTGGGGTATGTTCGTGCTAAGTTGGCTCTGAGTTACACCTTGAAGAACAATCGTACTACTCCATATTCAAAGATCATTTTGAACCTAATATTGTGCACCTTGTCATTTTGAACTTAAGAGGGTTTCATGTTATCTTCTGTGACCTCCACCCCCAGCAATATGTCTATAGTATCAAATGTAGTAAAAGGAATTTCAATACCATGACCTCAAGGAGGAAGATATTGTCAGTATGGTAAAATGAAGAATTTGAAAGAGGAAACATTCTAAACCTCTAAAAATTCTTCCCACCATTTACAATATCCAAAACGTCCCAAGTTTTGCAGCATAAACATAAATTTGTGCAGTCATTGTAGAGTTGTTTGTGGCAGGGTTTTTTGCCAGGGTTTAAGTGTCAGAATAACACTCTCCACCTCCACTAGTTTGGAAAACGAAGAAACAATGGAGAAGCAAGTTCAACCGAATGGCACCTGTTAAAGATATGGAGATGCAATTAGAAGGAAATGGGATCACAACTAATAGTACAAGTGGCATAACTTCGATGGGGGTTGACATACCTGTGCATGAGAATATGGAGGATTCGACATCATTGGAAAATGTAATTAATCGCAGATCTGTACCTAACTCTCAGCCGACTCTGTCAGAGTCTGTACCAATCAAGATTTTGTCGGTCGGTCTAACAAGAGGGAAGAGTCCATGATTAGGCAATGTAAACCAGTCAAATTTATTTCTAAAGCTAAGTTTTTAGGTAGATAGTTATTACAGTCTTTAATGGTGAGTCAGTCGACCCATGTAGAAGCAATATTCAAGTTTCCTATAAATACAAGAAGCAAATTGTAAATTAGGTTAGAGACAAAATAGAGAGATAGAGGAACTCAGGGTGAGAAAGAGAAGTTGAAGCTCAATCTTCTGTGTAAGTGATTCAGTCGAAGAGCTGAAGCTCTGTAAAAGGACCAGTCAATGAGCCGACAAGTCTGGACCAACAAGTTTGTAATACTTTGTTATTTCCGCATAAGTTATATATATGAAATAGTTTATGGTTGAATGTGTTTATTTGTCCACACAATATTTCCATATTTACTTGTGTAAATGTCTTTTACCATTACAGTTGAGTGAAAGAACAAGAACCCATAAATTTCTCACCGCGTGAAAGTTCCAGGGTTTTACGGCACATTGGTCGACTCAAGTCTTCCTACATATTTGGGCATATGTTTTATAAGTTATTTGGATTTGTTAATGTGTCTATTTTACTTCATCTTACTCACAGGTGAAAAGCATTTGTAATTTCTTAAGTCTCTTAGACTAATAAAAATACTCTGTAGATTTCAACTAAAGTGAACTGACAAGGTCGGTTGAGTGAGACGACTTGAGAAGTCGAAGAGGTCAGCCGACTTGAGTGGTCAAAGAGGTGAGCTGAATTGGAGGTCAAAGTCAGCTGACTTCGAAGTGACAAGTGGTCGAGGTAAAATCAGTCGGTAGAACCGACAAGTAAGTCGAAGTAAATCAGCCGGGTAGAAAGTTCGACCAAAGTTGATAGACTTGTCTAGTCGGGAGATAGACAAGTTTCACCCAACAAGTGAAAAAGAAAAAGAGGTCGGCATGAAAAAGTGAAAATTAATTTTAATATTCAGTGAGCGGTAAACTCAAGTTTAGTCGGCTTAGTTTTGGCTAACTGGTATCAAAGAAAGGTTTATATCAGAGCAATGTTTATATCAGCCCAAGATTTAGGAAAGAAATCTTGTCTTAAAAGGTGGAAATTTAATTTTCTAAGGAAAGTTAATTAAAAAATTAAAAATGGCTTCCACTTATGGTTCATTGCAAACTCCAATTTTTACAGGAAAGAATTATGAATATTGGTCTTTAACAATGAAGGCTTTATTCAGAGGTCAAGATGTCTGGGAGATAGTCCAGCATGGTTATGCAGAACTAGCACACATGACAACATATAACAATCTCACACAGGATGAGAAAGATGTCTTGAGAGAACAGAGGAAGAAAGATGGAAAAGCTCTACTCTACATACATCAAGCTATGCATGAGAGCATACTCCCAAGAATAGCAGCAAAAACTAATTATAAGCAGGCATGGGATACATTGGAGACTGCCTATCAAGGTTTGGATAAGGTAAAGACATCCAAGCTGCAGATTCTGAGAAGATATTTTGAATCTCTGTCCATGAAAGATTCAGAGAATGTAGACACATTCTACACCAGAGTTGTTGGGTTGATAAACCAAGTGAAATCTCATGGAGAAGCCATAGAAGACCGAAGGGTTGTTGAAAAAATTCTTAGAAGTCTTCCCCCAAGATTTGAAAACTTGGTTGTGACCTTAGAGGAACACACAAACATGACGACATTTACCATTGATGAGTTGCAAGCTTCACTCATCAATAATGAACATAGACTCAGCAGAACACAGAAATCATTGGAAGGTGCATTTGCAGCATAGTCATCCATAAGCAGTGGTAGAGGCAGGGGGAGAAACAACTTCATAGGCAAAGGAAGAAGTTCTTCAAGAGGAGGACAAGGTAGAAGTCCTGCAAATGTTGGTGGTAGAGGAGATAATTAGAACCCAAGTCAGCCAAGTGGCCAGAGGTTTGATAAATAAAAAATCCAATGTCATTATTGTAATAAATTTGGTCATTATGCATATGAATGCAGGAAGAAGCAATATGACCAAGGAAGGCAAATTCCAAGTCAGTCAACCAGCACCAGCACTTCGACAAGTGCAATGTTAAAGGCATCGACATCTCGAGTCGAATGCAATGCTGTTCAAGAAAGTCCACATGACATATGGTACTTAGATTCAGGATGCAGCAACTGCATGACTGGTAACTTAAATTTGTTTTCCAGTCTAGACAATTCAGTTAAAACTGATGTTACACTTGGAAACAATGTCCAAGTTACTGTCTTAGGAAAAGGCACTGTTGATATTCTAACCAAACTGGGGGAGAGTAAGTATATCCCTGATGTTTATCATGTCGAAGGTCTAAAACATAATTTTTTAATCATTGGACAGTTGATACAAAAAGGCTACAGAGTCTACATGGAAGATGATCACTGTGTGATCAAAGACAAGCATCCAAGCGACCAGCTGATAGCAAAAGTTCCAATGACAAGCAATATCTTGTTTCCATTGAGGATAGTTCTCGACGTGAAAGGAAAGACAAACACAAGAGATGCATTCAAGGCAGAAAGTGAAGAAACAGTCAAGCTCCTCAACAAGAAAGAAAATTGCAGCGCTAATTTGCAAGCTGCATTCCAGACAGAAGTTCAGGATGAATCCTGGTTGTGGCATTTCAGATTTGGACATCTGAATTTCGGTGGGCTGAAGTTACTGCACACAAAGAATATGGTGAAGGGATTTCCATTAATTGACAGACCAGAGAGGGTTTGTGAAGGATCCATTTTTGGCAAGCAGCACAGAGAGACTTTTCCAGCAGGAAAGTCCTATAGAGCACGCACACCACTTGAAATTGTGCACTCTGATATTTGTGGTCCAATGCAAACATCATCCATTGGTGGCTGCAAATATTTTCTAAATTTTATTGATGACTACTCAAGAAAAACATGGGTATATTTTTTGAAACATAAATCTGATGCATTTAGTTATTTTCAGTAGTTCAAGGCACTCATGGAGAACCAGAGTGGTCACCACATCAAGATCTTAAGGACCGATAGAGGAGGTGAATATGTTCCAAATGAATTTATGAATTCTTGCAAGACCCATGGCATATAGAAACAATTCACTGCACAGTATACACCTCAGCAGAATGGTATAGCCGAAATAAAGAACAGAACCATCATGGAGATGGCACGCAACATGTTGGTATCCAAGCATTTTCTAAATGAATATTGGGGTGAAGCAGCCGCAACTACTGTATACATTAAGAACCAATGTCCGACAAAGAGTGTGAAGAACAAATTTCCCCAAAAAGCATGGACATGTATGAACCATAGTGTTTCTCATTTAAAAGTTTTTGGTTGTGTTGCATATGCTCATACTCCAAATGAGCTGAGAAGGAAGCTAGACAAGAAGGGACAAAAATGTATTTTTGTTGGCTATTCTGAAGACACAAAAGCATACAAGTTGTACAATCCTGTCGCAAGGAAAGTGATAATTAGTCGAGATGTTCAATTTGTCAAGAATGAATCATGGGATGAAACCATCGACATAAATGTCAAGATTGTGTCGAATGTCGACAATGATGATATGGAATAGGAAGTGGTTCAAATACCACATGTAAGTCAATCGGTCGCAGCACCGTCGACCCCCATGACACCAAGACATGGTTCAGCACAAGGACCATCAACACAAGTAGCAGCTCAAGCTACACTAACAAGTACACCAAGAGGACAACATACTCCATCAAGCATTTCATCAAGGTCGACATCGACAGAACCGGTGAAGACAAGAAGTCTGTGAGAGATATATGAAGCTGGTACACCAAATTCATTCTCTCTCTTTGCATTATTTTCTCCTATATATGATCCACTAACATTTGAAGAAGTTGTTGAAGAATAAGTATGGGCACAAGTCATGGATGAAGAAATAGAATGCATTGAGAAGAACCAGACATGTGAACTGGTTGATGTACCAACAGACAAAGATGTAATTATTGTCAAATGGATTTATAAGACCAAGAAAGATGATGATGGGAATGTGCAGAAGCACAAAGCAAGAATGGTAGCAAGAGGGTTCACACAACAACCCGACATAGACTTCAATGAAACGTTTGCACCTGTTGCATGCATGGATATAGTCAGAACAATTTTGGCCATTGTTGCACAAAACAAATGGCATGTTCATCAAATGGATGTCAAGTCGACATTCTTAAATGGCTATCTAGAAGAGGAAGTATATGTGGAACAACCACAAGGGTATGAAGTTCTAGGTCAAGAACATAAAGTGTATAGGCTGAAAAAGGCACTCTATGGTTTGAAGCAAGCTCCGAGAGCTTGGTACAGTCAGATTGATTCCTATCTCACTGAAAATGGATTTTGCAGAAGTCAAAGTGAACTGACTTTGTACACCAAAGTCGATGAGCAAGGTAAGATGTTAATTGTCTGCTTGTATGTAGATGATTTAATATTTACTGGTGATTATGGCATAGCATATTTTAAAGTAGTCATGGAAAGTGAATTTGAAATGACTGATCTGGGGCTTATGAAGTTTTTTCTGGGCATTGAAGTTCAGCAATCTGAAAGTGGTATTTTTATATCATAGTCTAAGTATGCAAGTGAAGTTTTAAAAAGTTTAACATGTCTAATTGCAAGACAGCCCCAACACCAGTAATAAAAGTTTAAAATTGAGCAAGGTCAGATGAAGGATCCATTGTCGATCCTACACTGTTCAAAAGGCTTATTGGAAGCCTTATGTATTTGACAACGACAAGACCAGACATTATGTATGGTGTAAGTATGATCTCAAGGTTCATGGAGTCACCAAAAGACTCACATTGGCAAGCAAGTAAAAGAATTCTGAGGTATGTAAGTGGCACAAAAGACCTTGGTATTATGTATTCAACCTCAAAAAAAATTAAACTCATTGGCTACACTGACAGTGACAATGGAGGCAGCATAGATGACAGAAAAAGCACATCTGGGTACACAATTCATTTAGGCACAGGTGTTGTTTCATAGGCTTCAAAGAAACAACCCATAGTAACTTTGTCTTCTGCTGAAGCAGAGTATGTTGCAGTGATAAGTGCTGCATGTCAAGCTGTCTGGATGAGGAGAGTATTAAAAGACTTGTCACAGAACCATCAAGAACTGACAACCATCTTCTGCGACAACAATTCAGCCATAGCATTATCAAAGAATCATGTGTTTCACAATAGAACCAAGCACATCGACACAAGGTTTCATTTCATAAGAGAGTTGGTGAACAACAAAGAAATTTGTTTGGAATTTTGCAGATCTGAAGATCAACTTGCAGACATCTTTACGAAACCATTGGAAAAGGACACATTCCAGTATCTGTGTATTTATCTTGGAATGACAAGTTCTCCACAGTGAACTCTGTCATAGATAGAGCATGTCTAAGCTATGAAACATTTTGTAAATTTTGTTTTAAAAACCCCATCTACTCATGATTAAGGGGGAGTGTTGGAAAATGTAATTACTCGCAGATCCATACCTGGCTCTCAGCCGACTCTGTCAGAGTCTGTACCAGTCAAGATCTTTTCAGTCAGTCTGACAAGAGGGAAGAGTCCACGATTATGCAATGTAAACCAGTCGAATTTATTTCTGAAGATAAGTTGTTAGGTAGATAGTTATTATAGTCTTTAATGGTGAGTCAGTTAACCCATGTAGAAGCAATCTTCAGGTTGCCTATAAATAGAAGAAGCAAATTGTAAATTAGGTTAGAGACACAATAGAGAGACAAAGGAACTCAGGGTGAGAAAGAGAAGTTGAATCACAAGCTTTTGTGTAAGTGATTTAGTTGAAGAGCCGAAGCTCTGTAAAAGGATCAGTCGGTGAGCCGACAAGTCTGGATCGACAAGTTTGTAATACTTTGTTATTTCCGCATAAGTTATATATATGAAATAGTTTATGGTTGAATGTGTTTATTTGGTTGCACAATATTTCCAGATTTACTTGTGTAAATGTCTTTTACCATTACAGTTGAGTGAAATAACAAGAACCCATAAATTTCTCACCGTGTGAAAGTTCCAGGGTTTTACAGCACATTGGTCGAGTCAAGTCTTCCTACGTATTTGGGCATATGTTTTATAAGTTATTTGGATTTGTTAATGTGTCTATTTTACTTCATCTTACTCACAGGTGAAAAGCATTTGTAATTTCTTAAGTCTCTGAGACTAAGAAAAATACTCTATAGATTTCGACCAAAGTGAACCGACAAGGTCGGTTGAGTGAGCCGACTTGAGAAGTCGAAGAGGTCAGCTGACTTGAGTGGTTGAAGAGGTGAGCCGAATTGGAGGTCAAAATCAGCTGACTTTGAAGTGACAAGTGGTCGAGGTAAAATCAATCAGTAGAACCGACAAGTAAGTCAAAGTAAATCAGTCGGGTAGAAAGTCCGACCAAAGTTGATAGACTTGTCTAGTCGGGAGATAGACAAGTTTCACCTGACAAGTGAAAAAGAAAAAGAGGTCGGCGTGAAAAAGTGAAAATTAATTTTAATATTGACTGAGAGATAAACTCAAGTTTAGTTGGTTTGGTTTTGGCTAACGGATCATATGCAAAGCCCGACTTAAAATCTTGGGTGCAGAAAACTTTGTGGCATGGAAGTTCCAATTATGATGCATGGTACAATGTTTTTTATGGTCAGGTTGTCCAGGTGATCCTCTCCATGCCTTATTCCTATTCCCAGACGGGATTTGGTTTGGGAATGTTCTTCCATATGCTGTATTATGTAGCAAGGATCTGGACTTGCTTCATGCTTTCATGCAAGTATTTGGAGTACAGAGCACGTAAGGAAAAAGAGGGCGTAAACTTCAAAAATCATGCTATCTAGTAGCACGAGGTCATGGGTACTTGGTTGCACCTTGGCTCAAGCGGGTTTCTATCTTTTTCAATATTGTGACCATGGGATCTGTTGAATTTGAGGAGTTCAAGAAGCATATGGAAAATTATGGAAACTTGAAAGAACGCTTGCATAGTATTGTTGATGATCTTGAATCTGTCACTCGCGTCATGCAGGCTAATCTTCTTCAAGTTCATTATTCCTCACTTTCTCCAGATATTTTGAAGAAGGAAAAGGGTCACATTGGAAAAATTATTGGTGGACTAGATTCTTTTTGTTTCATATGTTTGGTCCCATTGTAGCTCTGGCTAATGGAAGACGATTCTCAGCAAGATGAAGAGCTCTTAGAAGGAAAAGTAACATAACTGAAATACTCTCTGGGAAATCTGTTTTGTGGGGAGAAAATGGAGTAGATAATGACGATAAGGAGCCGGATAATGTTTCATCATTTAACAAACCTGGATCTAGGAGAAGAAGGCATTCAAATGGTTTCTGAATAGATGACGAATTCCTGTGAAATTTCAGTCGTTTTTTTTCATTGAATCAATTTTAACTTTTACTGGCATGCACTGATATAACAGTGGAGTCGTGAATGTCAGTGAGTGGCTCAAACACAAGGGATATCCTATCTTGTAAACTAGTTTGAATATTATCACTTGATTGCGCCATTATAAATTATACTCGCTAGGAAAGGCTGCTTATTGCCCATATATATCGACCATATTTTGTTTAAGTGAATATATTTCAAAATATTTTGAACAAATATCATCATAATTATCAATTATCAGAAGGTTGGAACAACTGTGAGATCATATTTTGGAAGCCATCTGTCTAGTTAAAAAGGAGCTTTATGGAAAGCTTGCCAAGGTTATTAAAGGAATCCCAGAACAAAATTACAGGTATCACGATCATTGGAGAAATCAAACTAATATTGTAGTCTCTCTTAGTGTTTACTTTCATTAGCTGGGGACAGGCAACGTTCTGTCATATGCTGAAACACAAGACACACTTGGATACAAATTTGGGCTTGACATTGATGCTAAAAATATTCTCTGATGGGAATAGGGAAATTACAGAGGCAGAAAAAGAGTAGTGGTACAGCTCAAGGAAGCATTGGATGTCAGCAGTCAGAATGATAATTTGATTCAAGATTTGAATAAAATTTTGAAGCAATATTGCAGATTGATTCTTTTAAGTAGCGAATACTGGAAATTAAGGAAGAAAAAGATAAACTCATGCTAGCCTTGGCATTGGAGCTGTTAAGACTGAAAATTGTTCCTAGTCTTTGTGTCTTGTTTTTCTAAGGTTGTATGTCTTATTTACTTTTCATTTTGAGTTTGTTTTAAATTTTAATAGTTTAAATGCATGTTTTTGGGTTTTATAACTTATAATTTGTTTTAAGTTATTTCTTTTCTGTATTAGTTTTCTTTTAATGGCTTATTAAGTATTATAGTCTTTCGAAGTCTGAAAATGATTTTTAATTCATGGTATATATCCATGGTCTAACCCATGTTTCAAGCCTTTTTCCAAAAAATGTCATGAGGAGATCCCTGTAGCGCAGAGTTTAAGATCTATACCATAAAGCACTACAGCTATCACGATTTTTAGGTTGGGTTTTCAACTGTTACGATTTTGGTTCTGAGTGTTACTGTTGTAGAGATGAAGGTTGAAAATATTTAAAGTTCCTAAAAGAAGTACACAAAGCCAAATTACAGTGAAATGTGGCTAAGAAGGCTTTAAGAAGAAAGAGAGGTGCATAGGTATGCTATGTTTTTCCTGTTTTAGTCATTGTAATTGAGCACAGATTACGAGGCAATGGAGATGAATTTCAGAAATCCCAAAGATATTTTTTTTCACCATGGATTAATTCATAAAAACGTATCTCAGTTTTGCAATAGTTGTCATCATTTGAGAGATTCAAATTCATCTTTGTGGCCTATTTTTCAAAGTTTGAATTATTTAATAATTTCCCGTTTTAGTCACAAATTTCCAGCACGTATTCCAATCAATTGAAGAGGAATTTTTAAAACCTAAGAGAGGTTTTTCTTCTTCATGAATTCATTTTAATAAACCTCTCTCAGGTTTTGTACATCTATCATGGATTGAGAGATATGGAGGTGTTTGTGAGACCCATTTTTCAGAAAATTCGTCAAATTTCCGAAAGTCCAATTTGCTATTTTTGGGTTAATTGTCTTTAAAGATTTTGAGTTAGCTTGTAACTAATTCAATGTAACTGCTTCAAACCTCGACCTAGAAGGTAGTTATGGAACTATTGTACCTTTGTGATGATAAAAGGAAGACAAACATATAGTTTAAGGGTTCAAATTTTGTTCAAGAAGGGGCTTTAGAGTTGGATGTATGTCAAGCTAAGACTCATGAATCTCATGTAAGTTTGAAGACTGATACTGATATATAAATACTTATAAGCCATTTTATCTTCCTTTGTTGGTTTTGTTTATGGCTTTTTTGACCACTCAATGTATAACTTCACTTATTGATTAATGTGTTTATTCATGCAAATGCTTATATGTTGTGGATGAAATCAGTGTTATGTTTATAATCTTCATGGTTTATATTTTTATTTATGTGTTTGTTTCCCAGTACTTTATATTATTTTGATGATTCAGTACTTGTGTTGGCTTGTTAATGATTTACCTTCTTGTTGATAAACTTTCAAACCAAAATCATAAAAACACCCATTTCATTTTGCTTTTATTTTTGAGATTATTCTAGCTTGTTCCTGTAGTAGTCTAGGAACAATTTCTAGCACAAACATCTTTGGTGTCGTTGCTGAGAATGAAACTGAAGTATATATTCCCTAGGATATCATTATTGATCTAGTCTTTGATGGTGAACAAGGGTTGGTTACATGGTTTAGGCTACAATTTTTCACTGGCAACTCCACGGAAGAAAGATCTGCTGGCCACTCCACCGATTCAAGATGTCAATGAGCATGGAATCCATTGTGGCTGTGAGGTATGCTTTCTGTGATTTCTTAAATATTGTTTGTTTTCCACATCCAGTGCTTTCTATAACTGAGTGGGGTGACTATCTTCCCATATTCAAAGGAAACAAGTATGAGCATCCTCGTGAGCACTTATTAAATTTTCATAAATGCATGCTTGAACATGATTTTGTTCACGAGGATCTCTTAATCGAGATGTTCAAATTTTCTTTAGAAGAACATGCTCATGAATGGTGTCAATCCCTTCCCACTGCTGGCATTCATTCTTTGAAGGAGTTTCATAATGTTTTCCATCATCATTATCAAGGATTTTATCTGGTAGATCTTCTATTTGAAAATTGTTGTGAGGAATATGAATTGCATGATGAGATTGAAGATATAGATAGAGAAGAATTGGTCCTTCACAATCTTCATCAGTTCTCTAATGCTCTTCAAGATTATAGGTTTTCCCATTTATATGAACTAGAAGTGGATAATGAAGAAGCCAAAGGTTCTTCTATTATCATTAATTCTGATTATTATAAATTTGAAGATTTGGTTTCTGTAGATACAAAACACAATGATCAGTTGTCTTTTGGTTAAATTCCAATGGAAATCAGTAAGGGAAATCCCCAACTTTCAGATTTGCAGAAAAAGGGAAATTGCGCCAACCATGAAGAACTGGATTTACAGAGATCATCTATTTCCAAGGAGGAACAGCAAGAGGACTTTCTTTATCTTTATGTACCCGTTACTTCAAATCTAGATAAAAAAGATGATAATGACGAGCAAGATCATGTTAATGCTTTTTCAAATCAGTCTTTCTATGATGAATGTGAATCTGACCCAGGCATTAAGGGAAATGATCAAAGGTTATCAAATCTATCCACTATATTTTCTCTTGCATCAAAGGTCGAGAAGCAGTTTGAAGAGCCCTTGGTTTCCATTCTTGAGCCAAAGTTTAAAAAGAACAGCAATGAAGAGGAAGAGAATGCTCACTTTATGATGAATATGATGAAAAGATTGAAGTTTTAGATCGGAAATTTCAGGATCAGCAAAAACCGATTGTAGGTGAATTATATTCCAATCTTTTTATTGAACAAGAAATAGTTCTGAATTGCTTTGAATCTCAAATTGATAGCAACCAGACTATAGATACAATGAATATAATATTAGATGTGTCTAATAGACATGGCCATGATAACTTTGCTGCTCAAAACCATTATGAAAATATGCCAATGTTTTATGGATATAAAGAAATACTACAGCCATTCTTTTAGTCTTCATTAGTTAAGCAGCACTCTTCAGAAATCAATCAGCCTGAGTTAGTGGAAGATATAAAACAGGATAACCTCAATAGAGTCGAAGATTTTATATATTGTTCTCCTATTGCATTATCTCATGGAGTATTGAGAATTGAGGACACCCATTTGCAGTCCATTCTTTTTGAACAACATGAAGGAATAATTTTGCATGAGTTTCATGATCCTGTGGCTTCTTGGATGGAGATGTATTTTTCAAAGGTTTCTAATGCTCCAGCTTTTGGCATACTTCCTATTTCCAGTCGTAAGTATCATATGTTTACAGACTCTTTATTGCATTTATCACATCTTTTGTGGGTCTTCTCAAACAATAGCCTGCATGGAATTATGATTCTCAGTCAAATGGTTTCTTAGCTTTACTGGAAGTATGATTACACTTGATTGGGTTGTTTCCTCTGATTAGAAGTAGGACTAAATAGCAGAATAAGCTCTCTATACGAGCATATAATTTTTTTTCAGTATGCTCGTTTGTAGCAGTATTTTGTCATTTCAGAGGTATGTGTTCAAAGTTTGATAAAGTTGTAAAGATTTGGTAAATGACTCCATCGCCCAATTGAAGCACTCACGCTTCTTATTATCAGTGCAGAGTAACATCAGTTTGCAGAACAAGGTTCAGATTTTGATTGGAAAAACAAGTTGTAGCCTTTGGTTAGCAGTGAATGGTAAGCTAGGAACGAGATACAAATGACTCCATCACCCAATGAATAAGGCACAAGGTCTGCAGGTTCTATAAACCTCACAAGGAGGTTTTCATCCCTCACAAGGAGCCAAATGTTAAGACTAAAAATTGTTCCTAGTCTTTGTGTCTTGTTTTTCTAAGGTTTTATGTCTTATTTACTTTTCATTTTGAGTTTGTTTTAAATTTTAATAGTTTAAATGCATGTTTATGGGTTTTATAACTTATAGTTTGTTTTAAGTTATTTCTTTTTTGTATTAGTTTTCTTTTAATGTCTTATTAAGTATTATAGTCATTCGAAGTTTGAAAATGTTTTTTAATTCATGGTATATATTCAAGGTCTAACCCTTGTTTCAAGTCTTTTGCCAGAAAACGTCATGAGGAGATCCCTGTAGCGCAGAGTTCAAGATCTATACCATAAAGCATTGCAGTTATCACGATTTTTAGGTTGGGTTTTCAACTATTACGATTTTGGTTCTGAGTATTACTGTTGCAGAGACGAAGGTTGGAAATATTTAAATTTCCTAAAAGAATTACACAAAGACAAATTACAATGAAATGTGGCTAAGAAGGATTTAAGAAGAAAAAGAGGAGCATAGTTATGCTCTATTTTTCCTGTCTTATTCATTATAATTGAGCATGGATTACGAGGAAATGGAGATGAATTTCATAAATCCCAAAGATTTTTTTGTTCATTATGGATTAATTCATAAAAAACTATCTCATTTTTGCAACAGCTATCATTTTTTGAGAGATTCGAATTCATCTTTGTGGCCTATTTTTCAGAGTTTGAATTATTTAATAGTTTCATGTTTTAGTCACAAATTTCCAGCACGTATTCCGATCAATTGAAGAGGAATTGTTTTTTAAAAAGAGAGGTTTTTGTTATTCATGGACTAATTTAAAAAAACCTCTCTCAGTTTTCGTACCGACGTCATGGATCGAGAGATATGGAGGCGTTTGTGAGACCCATTTTTCAGAAAATTCATCAAATTTCCTAGAGTCCATTTGCTATTTTTGGGTTAATTGTCTTTAAAGATTTTGAGTTAGCATGTAAATAATTGATTTAACTGCTTCAAATCTCAACCTAGAAGGTAGTTATGTAACTACTCTACCTTTGTGATGATTAAAAGAAGAAAAACATACAGTTTAAGGGTTCGAATTTTGTTTAAGAAGGGGCTTTAGAGCCAGATGAATGTCAAGCTAAGACTCATGACTGTCATGTAAGTTTGAAGACCGATACTGATACATAAATACTTATAAGCCATTTTATCTTCCTTGTTGGTTTTTTTTATGGTCTGTTTGACCACTCAATGTATAACTTCATTTCTTGATTAATGTGTTTATTCATGCAAATGCTTATATATTGTGGATGAAATCACTGTTATGTTTATAATCTTCATCGTTTATATTTATATTTATGTGTTTGTTTCCCAATCCTTCATATTAGTTCATTATTTAGTACTTGTGTTGGCTTCTTGATGATATACCTTCGTGTTGATAAACTTCCAAACCAAAATCATAAAAAAACCAATTTCATTTTGCTCTTATTTTTTAGATTGTTCTAGCTTGTTCCTGTAGTAGTCTAGGAACAATTTCTAGCACAAACAGGAGTAGATAAATGTGAAGGCTGCTGAGATAGAAGCTAGAAGTCGTGCTCTAGATGATCTCTCAAATAGGCAAATCTAATCTCACAAGTCAATTTGGATTAGGAGTAATACAGAATATTTGTTGTTTCAGAATTGTTTTCAAACTTGTTACACTTGTTTTTTAAATTCTATTTTTGGAATGATAAGATCTTAAGAAAGTGTATCTAAAGTGGCTTTCTAGAATTATCTACTCTTATAAATTGGAAGCCTGTACAGTTCTGCAATACTATGTCTATGTAAGAACTTCTTTACTGAATGAATGACTTATTATCTATTTGGAGCTAGGTTTAAACTATATTTTGTTTTGATATTCTGTGGTTCTGTTTGAACCTTTGTCTGCATTGTGATTTATACGAATGCCTTCTATATATATTCCTGTGTTGGCAAGTGAATATTACCGCTAATTGATGTTTGAAATGTATTTTTGAGCACCTTGATTTTTACATATGATACAGTGAATGAATTGTTTGTTTATTCTTTGTGTTTATATGATTTGAACCTATCTCTTGTATCATGGACAGTTGAACTGTTATTCTTTCTTTAAAATATTGTCCTTACACATATGTTATCTAATGTTTTCAGATATTTGTTTCTTTGTACTTGTTTTTTTTTATATTCTTAACTTCTATATTGTTATCCAAAAACAACAAAAACAATCCTTAATTTTTTAGGTTCCTGAACTCTAGGATAAACACTCCTAATGAACTAATCCTCCAATTATAATATTATTTTTCACATCACGTAAGGAGGAATCCATCCTTATTTATATAATCACCATACAATACTAACCTCCTAATCTCCTAACCACCTAGCGGAACTTCTTTAAGGAGGCCTCATTACATTTATTTACTAATTTAGTGGGCCTTATTTAATAAGAACAATATAGTAGAGTCCATGTTACATTTAATGGACTCCACTTCTACTTTAATGGGCCCTTTGGGGCCCCCTTACCCTTAGGGAGGGTCATAACACATACCACTTATTCAAACACCCAAATCCTCTGCTATATTGCTATCTATATTACCTCTTATTTGAAATTGTTCTATTTTTAGGATCCATGCATGTTTTGGTTGAGAATTAAAATGAAGAATTAACTAAATCAATGATTTGAATTCGTTTAAGTTCAAGTTTACATTAGGATTTACTCATAGCCTCTTAACTACATCTAAGTGTAAACCATAGGACCTATCACATTTGAAGATAAAATCTATGTTTGGCATGCTTGTTTGAATTCTTTAGATCAAACCTAAATCGACTCTCCTAACATGAATGAGTATATTATAACAAGGATTTCCCTTGTCATAGAAATTATTCTCTACAATTGCAAATTGGCTTGGAACTAATGCTCGAATCTCATGTGTAATGTTTACTTCTCACAAGTTTTACTCCATGAAGAAGAACACCTCCATTCCCTTTAAATGTCATACCTAAAACCAAGAGCATATTTTTTCATTCAAAATCCCTTCATTGAATAGAGGATTAAGCCCTAGTATTTGATTGTAGAGTTCATTCCCATTTTCCTAGTGATGTGTATGCCCTCCATTTGAGGACACATGTTTCTCAAATATGGGTGATACTTGTCCCAAATTTGAATGGCAGGTCATAACGTTGGACTTAGACTCACTTCCAAAGGAATCAAAGATGTATTAACAATTCAAATTTTATTAAATTGATTGGAGTAATTTTTCTAATGTGTTATGTTGCTCATCATGGATGCACTGCAAAACTTTCTGCATGGCCCTTAATAAACATGGGAAGAAGAATAAGCCCAAAGGTGCTACAAAATACACTCAAACAAAGGAATCAACAATGCTTATGTATGCAAACACATCAAGAAACACTCGCATCCAAAAATATCATCATTATGGTGAGCTCTATCAAAGGTGAAACTAAAGTTTGAACTTATTTCAACCCAAACAAAGAACAACAATAGGATGTTGATAGTGTTTTAGGTTTCTAATGTATCTCTTACATAATGTTGTTGCTAAAATAGGTGTGGTCCTATGTGATGAAATATTCCAATGGATCATTGAACATGTGATGTTGATTCTTCATAATCAGTGCATTGCCACTTTTTTCTTGAGCAAACTATATGCATACTACATTTCCTTGAGAAAAGTTATACATGAGAAAATCTTGGGTGAGGAAACATTCTTGTATATAAAATTACTATAAAATCATCAGTGTATGGCACATGGAAGGTTTATAGTTAAAGTTTAGGGATACAAATTATATCATCATATTAATATCAAAACACCTTGCATATATGTAGTTTAATTAATAAGTATAATGTATGGGGAGAAAACATAAACTCCTTTAAAGGAACCATGGATGCCCCCAACCCACACCATCACCAAGGATGGGAAATTATTTACCTAGGATACCATATTGTCCTTTACATTAGTTGAGGCAATCACTGAGGCTAAATGTCACACATCATATGTTTATCGCAAATTCTATATTTCCTTATATCTCTTATTTATTCTATTTGCTTCATGTGCATTCCCCAAGATGAATTGGAATTGAACTCCAAAATCTTATCTAGTTCATGTGTATTTATAGATTCCATGGGATCATAAAGAGATGATATATTGTGCACAAATTTGTGATCATTTTTTTTGTTCCTCTTTATGGGTAAGACGTGTTTGAGACTACCAAAGGAATTTGTGCAAGTGTTACAACAAATCAATTTGAAATTTATATGAATAATCCACTTATACCAAGATTTATAGAGCAACTAAGGATCCACATACTATACTAGCATATGTACCTAATAGGTTGGGTATCAGACAAATGGCATTTCAAACAACTATCCATGGATTCAATGATTTCATTACTCAGTGGAAAAAGAAGTCATGCCCTCAGTATCCCGTTTACGTTAGTGCATATGGGTTGACAAATTAAACCTAGGCAACAATGGAGGGAGAAAAGACACAAGATTATTAATTTCACAGGGAAAGGTTTCACATGCATGATCAATTGGTTGTAGTTGAAAATCATTTTGCATATGCATGCACTACTTTTAATTGCATCCATGAGAAGAAGGAGGTTGAGGAGATAAATAGGAGAGCATTAACTTTTGAATAGGTGATCATTTGAATTCAATGAAGGGTAAAATAGAAGGAAAAGAAGGTGAGAAAGGCCAAAGTTGAAGCAAAGAAACAAGTGACTTAGATTCAAGTAATCATAAATAACAGGAAATAAGAAGTAGTGGCTAGGATTCAATTGAGGATGACGCAAGTAATAAAGATGCTAAAGACAAGGCAATGTGAGAAGTAAGCACTAAGACAATTGACAATTGATAAGGAAGAAGAGAAAAAAAACGCTGAAGATGAAAGAAAAAAAATTCAAAAAGAGAGGAAAGCATGAGAAGAAGATAAAAAGAAAGAAAGAAAAAGGAAAATTCTTGAATTAGTCAAAGAGAAAATATTGGAATAAGAAGCTAAAGTAGTAGCCAAAGATGAAGTAGAAAAGGTGGGAATAGCAATTGCAACATTACTAAGCGAAGAATGGAAGAAAATACAAAAGTAGGGAACAAAAAGTATGAAAAAGGAAATATTGAAGGAGATCGTGGCAATGTTGTATTACCTAACAATCGTAGACCTTCTACTATGACTCTTGTGAGAAATTAATTATCATCCCCTTCGGGGACAACAATTTATTGAACAAGGAATTACCAATCCATGAGGTCATCAATCTAGAACGGCTTGTGTTTGAGAAAAAAATAAAATAGTTCATCAAACTCGCAAAGGAATAAATCTCACTATTGATAAAAAGATGGTACAATTATGAAGGAATTGAAGGAAAAAAATTGGTGTAAAATTTAACCCATGTGCTAATTTTCAATGTTTTTTTCCAAAAAACGATTCATCAATTTCTTTTTTTTCTAAATTGATTCGCCCAAATTCCATAGGATAAAAAAATATTACTCTAAACATTGCCAAAATAGTCCAAAAGCTATATAAGATTCTTATAAATACAAATAATAGTTGGAAATTTAAGAATTAGTAAGATTCACCAAGGTTTCAACACTTTAAGAAAATTATGGATCCTTGAAATTTCCCTATTGGGTAGGTAAAATAGAACCAGTGGAAATGGCTTTTGTTGGTGTTGCTAATGTCGAATCCACCCAATCTAATATTATTAATATGGAAAATGATTTTGGTGAATGTAAAGAAAAAGTAGAATTCTTTGAAAACCAAGTTGCATTTTATAGGCCTATAGGGGGCAATGGTAAAGTTGAAATGTTGTAAACGGTTGTAAACGGAAGGTCTCGTGTTCAAATCCCCCCAAACTTACCTATGTGTCATGGTTCAAGCCCTGTGGATGCACCTATGGGTATAGTGGTAGTGGGATTGGATCCCCAGACCTCATGTCATGCGAGTACCAAACCAGTCCTCAATTGTTGATTCCCCTAGTCAAAAAAAGTTGCATTTTATAGGGTAGAAAATGGGTCGATCAACATTGCATAATTCATAGATTGTGCTCTAGAAATACAATATGAGTTAAATGTAACATATAAAACACTTTATAGGAGGATATATGATCTTCAATATCATTGTGTGTATTTACTAACACTCACTTGCAAAGTACATGATTGAAAGGCAAGTCAAGAGAAAAGGAATAGGTGCTAAGAAATCATCAAGAATTGGCAACATGAATACGTGGATGATCTTTCAAACTTTACTAGGATGAGCAATGGCGATACCTTGCATATTGTTTTAAGTTCTATAAGTTGGAAAGGCTCGTTTTGAAAGCTATAAAATAAGTTTAATGATGCTTTCAATGAGTGTTAGCAACTATGGGAAGTTGCTAAAAAAATCATGCATAAATGCAATTTGCCTCCTTTTGGGGAAGTAGATTCATTCCAAGCGTAAGAATTGGTGATGATACATTTGGAAGAATGTCAGGGAATGGAGAAGCATGCAATTGAACATGTCTCCAGCATCATCAAAGAAATATTTACATAATATATTGTTATCCCTTCCAAAAAATAAGTATAATAAATATGTACACAACATGGTTGTATGTGAAGTATTATTAGAATGATAGAGTTACCCATGTTCTCAAGATATTCAAACTTTGCATGAAATATAGGAATCTTATATAATTTTATTTTGTAAGTACCCACAAGGGATTTGAACTTATGACTTTCCATTTACAAGAGTCTCATCCCATTTACTCATTACAAATTGCTCTAACCCCCTATGGGCTAGGAAGCTTATGTAAATTATTGCATATGTGAAAGGGGAAAACCTTTTGGGAGTTAAATGGGAATGTGAAGAATCACTCAAACCAACCACTTTAGCTTCCCTATGATTCCCAGTGGTGTGTGTGTGTGTGTGTGTGTTGCATGGAATAAGCATATCAAGGAAGCTCACCAGGAACTCTCCCTCATTTTGTGGTACTTAAGGTAAATTTGATTCCTCATGGCTCAATATGGATACAACAACATACTCATTAATATCTCAATGCCACAGTGTAAGGGTTGATCCTCGATGGGGAGGATAACACTTCTTTCTCCAACCACTTGGGCTAAACCTAATTGATAATATAAATACAATAATTTCCAGGGAAAAGTGGCTTTTTGGCTTGTCATTGTAAACTCATTTATTGTTAATTCATAAGATTATTGGCCACATGATCCTGGATAAACGATGAGAGTTTGTGCTAGGGTTTTGACAAGATTATTGATGGCTTCCTCATGATCTGGTATAGTCCTTCTCCAGTCGCCTTTTCCTAAACTCTAGTTCTTTTACTTCCTAATTCTCTTATACTCACTCATGGCTACCTGTATGGGAGGGACGGTTAGTCCCTCCCAGTCCCCATTGGATCTTCCCTACCCCATGCAACATTGAGATATTTCTCTTCCCTCTGGAAACCCCCTGTGTCACGTCCCCGACCCTCTGACCGACGAAGAGGATGCGACGAACACCACAAGAAACCGTGCAAACATCCCCATGAAGAAGAACAGTTATCAATGCTGAAATAAAGGCTTAACAGAATGCATAACAGGAATGCCAAACATACAAGCATACACAGATGCATAATTCATCAATCATACAGCGGAAGCAACATGTACATTCCAGCATTCACAGGTTCATTATAACTCATAAAACAATAGATATAATTTGCAGAGATGAAATAGCAGCTCATTTGACATCAGTACAATTGCAGAGATGGAATCAATCAGGATTACTTATCTTTTGATGAAGAAATTGCCCACAACCAGCTACGCCGCAGCAACATTCCACCCAACCATAGGCCAGCATGCTCATCAATCTCTCATCAACACTGCCACCCCCGAGCTGGGCATGATTCCTCCAAGGATAAGGGTCAATGCAGGCTTACACATAGCTGAGGGAGACAATCAACAAACCAACACCGCTGGGTTTATCAGGCCATCAACAAACCGGCCAATCCAGCACAGTCTGAAAACCAACCACTACATACACGCAGCAAAACAATCCCTTCATAGCCCTGTGAATAAGGCAAGGACAACCAACAGGTGACAGTCCCAACCAACAGGTGAAACACAGCTCAAGCCATAAGAAAACTCAAATTTGTTCTTGGCCCTAGCATGGCCAAAACAACTCAGCTGCAACACCCAAAACCAGGGTACTTCAACAACCCACACTCACAATGCAAACGATGGCAACAATCCACAGCCCACGGTGGATAAGAAAAAGAACTCCCAGCATAGCCATGGTAAACTCAGGCACGGAGGTGGCAATCAACAACCAACCACAACGTGGGGAAGACAACAGTCCCACCACGGAAGAAGTGAACACACATGCACAGTCCGATATGGAAAAAGGACAGACTCTCAACAGCACCAAGGTATAACAGAAAATACCACTCATGGCATGGGAAAACAACAATCCCAAAAACGTATCAACATACATTACTAGCAACGTGGGGAAAACAACAGCCTCGTTTTGCACAGTCGAAGTCGTTGGAGAAAGACTTACACAAACCGCGCTGGGAAGAAATTACAGTCTCTCGATCTGTGCGTGAGGAAGACTGTACTCCCTGCATGAAGGGGAAACTTCCATAGACCACAACCATGAAAATGAATACTAGGCCAACTGCCTGCGCGTCCCTGCGTGAAAGCAAACAACTCTCTATGCATGAGGGTGAGCCGACCACCATGAGGAACGAACAGACCTTCCTATGTGCGCGTGGATGAACAAACAGAATGGAGGAATGGGGAGAGAGTCGTCGTGGGAGAATGGATCCAATGCCTCCTCTGCCCATGCGACATGAGGAGGAAGAATCCGCTGGTGGAGTGGGCACATGGGCAAGGACTGACAGTCCTCCACACCCACCACTACTCAGCCATAACTGCCCTCAACTAATCTCAACAAACATTAAATAGGTTGACAAGGAAAGATGGAAAATCAAAACAAGGTGGCAACACATGGGTTTTTCCCCCAAAGACCAAGGTTTGACATCCCCCACCCGTTATCCTTTGGAATCATGCCCTTTTCATTCAACGTTGCACTGTCGTAGCTGGTTGTGATTTATTTTTAATTGATGTGCGTGTTTACATGATGCCATACCATAATGTACCGGATAGCACGATAAACCATCGGCAACTACACCTATTGCCGAAACATACACAACCAAATTGATGGTGGGGATTTTTCCTTAGCTCCTCACCACGATTAATTACAATATATACATCATGCAAATGGGGTCAAAACTGAGGTGTGACATTCCCCTCCCCCTTGGAATAACACCGTCCTCGGTGTTCCATTACCTATATACAATACATATACAATTGCACATCAAAAATTCAAAATTTGACAGATCTGTCCCACGTTCAATCATCTACTTTGAACGCTCAAGACCAAGCCCTTCGGCTTCCATGGACTTTTCCTACTGGTTCTCAGCTTTCAGCTCATCCCGAAGTTTAGGAAATTTGTGGCTATTGCCCTCATCATGTTCCCTCATTGGGCAGTCCCAGCGTAAATGATGCCCTCCACACTCCCAGCATTTCAATGGATGATTCATCTTTACCTACTCAATTTCCTTTGAGTCTTCATGCCTGGACCGTTTCTTATCGGGTCGCTTGGACGAATGTCCCATCGCTGATCCACCCTCCTTTCCTTTGCCAATTTCTCCCAGAAGGCTTTTCACCTCCCTTTGCAAACCAATAGAGTCTTGCAAAATCTGGTGGTTCATTTCACTCCGCCTTTTCTGTATCTTGAGCATCTCCCCAAGATTCTCTTGGGTCTTGGCAATCACTTGCATGAGACTTTCAGCTAAGTCCAACAACTTTTTATATGCTGCCATGATCAATGTGCACCACCTGGTTTCACTTTTCTCACCTATGAAATGCACCATTAAAATTCTATCAGACCAAGCATAATATAGACATTAAAATCAGTCAGTTAATTACCCATTTGGCCTGACAGTCCAAGCCTCATCAAGGAGACTTTCATATTTTTCCATGCCTTTCCCAACAGGCACACAAGCTCATTCATGTCCATTCTTGGGCAGAGAATTAACCACTCCAGCATTCACAATTTACCTTCAGCAAAACACACATTCCATTTTCAGTCATACATGCATTCAAAAATCTTTTTTTTTGACAATGCATAAATATATATGTATATATAATCAAAAGGCAAGAGAGAGAGCAGCAAGAGTTTTTCCCCTCTTTGTTTTGCCCCATCTTGGAACCCACACCACTGTGGTGGCTTTTCACACTCTCAGCCTCTTTCACTTCACCGTGAATGCTGGACCAATCACTCTTGGTCATGACACTTAGTGTCTTCGGTCTATTCTAGTCCTCAAAACCGTGGAGTCTCTCGACATGGTTTGTCTCAACTACTAGGAACCTCACGGTGTCACTAGCACCTTTTTCATTGCCGCTCATTCCGAGCTTTCCAGGACAGTCACATGTCCACATGTACCCCTAGGATGCTCTCATAGTCCTCGCTTCCAGTGATACCTATATCCAAACATTGAATAGATTCACATGTTTAGTTTATTCTCATTGGTTTTATCTCTAAAACAAGAGCTTCAAACATCATAACCAAATCATATACACATGTATATTCATAAGCAAAATAATCCAATACTTATTTGTATTGTGTGTTTCCTCGTTCGTCCACAGGATCCTGCTTCACTTTGCAAGCCTTGGGATCGCCTATAGACTTAGATGTTAGGTCAGCACGCCGACTGCTCCACAACATCAAATAACTAATGTCCAGCCAGTACACATTCATGTCGACTGGGCTTGGAACTTTACCGTGACCATTTCCAGGTCTAGGATCTACTATGGATCCTCAGGCATATCACAGCCCAACATACACTTATACCAGCACACACTTATATCACAATAACCCTTACTCTGCAACCCCTCACAACAACCATTTACCTTTTACCTTTACCTTTTGGGTGCAACACCCAACTGCATCTATTTAGCCTGTCAACACAAGCAATACAAGCAAACTCATCAGCGTTATTGCTCTAAAACTGTAATCACATTTCTCATCATTCACTATCAAGTATTGAGACACCAGGAGTGCGCCCACTCCCTAGGGTGTAATCAATATTGAAAACCCTTTTCATGACTCAACATCGGAAAAGTGTGCACCCTTTTCCAGCATATGCCATGTAGGCCCTATTCATACTCAAGCAATCGTTCATCATGGAAATAAAATCAAAACATGTTCTGCATATGGAATTTTAATAATTAAACATGCATATTCTTAGCAAGGGTCACAAAACACTTATCCATTTGTCGACGCAGTATGCCTTTGTTAAGGAGGAATGGGGCTCCTTCTCTGAGTTAACAGTCCCTCGGTTTGCCTTCCCAACTCCTTTTCACATTTCATATCCACACATGTCTTACCGACATAATTTATACCATCTCACTCATGTTGCTACCAAACATGCAGTGCAGATGAGACATTTTCAAAATGTCCAACGACATTTCACCCGAAACCCATTTCCAAGGGAAAACCTTCCCATGAATTTTGGCTTCTGCAGGCCATCACACATGATCTTCCTGCAGTGTGTATCCCTGAAACATTCATCAAATAGCCAAACAGTCAATCACTATCTGGTAATACAATCCAAATTGATTGTTCCATAACCAAACAATGACATTAGTAATCAAATTCAATAGGAATTTGCAACTCTGTCTACTACAGAAATTAATTTGCTCAATTGTGGGTTTCTTATAAGCAGCACTACTATGCCCATTATAATTTTATTCTTACTAACATAACATGAATACCCACTTACCATGCGTCCTCCTGACACAATCTTATACAAGCCAACAGTGATTAGTAGTCGTCAGCAATTTCTTAAATCCGAAATTCACAATTCAAATTTAATAACCCATTATGCATGCGGACTATTCTCACAAAGTTTGGCTCTTTCACATGGTAGATTCTGGCATTGGTCAGGGTCTTACCTCTCACTGCCATGCTCAAAATAATCTACCTAAAGCCTGAGCTTCAATCAACCAAACACAATCTTATGCAAACCAATAGTGACTAGTAGTTGTCAGCAATTCCTTAAATCCGAAATTCACAATTCGAATTTAACGACCTATTATGCATACCAACTATTTTTACAACCATGAGACTTTTCTCATACATGGTAGATTCTGGCATTGGTCAGGGTCTTACCTCTCACTTCCATGCTCGATGTAATCTACCTGAAACATGAGCTTCAATCAACCAAACACTTGGTAAGTCTGGATGCATATAACCTTTTCATTGCTACAACCATCACTTAAGCATTTTCAGAATTTATAAAATTCAAATACTTCCAACTGTTAGTCACATCAATATTACCAAAACTCATTTACTTCACGCAATCATCATCCTACTATCATTTGCAAGGTATAGTCACATCATTCATGCAATTAAATGAAAGGTTTAGATACTCCTTACTTCACAAGTGTATCATTTGTACCACCTTGCTCTTCCATAGAGCATTTCTGGCAGCCAATTGATCATGACTATCTTGCATTCATAACAACCTTTGAAATGGTTCCTGAATTGTCATCAATTCATCATTTCAGTCATTAGTCATTCATAATATCACATGCATTCATCTCAATGCATTCAACATACCATGCATAGCCTAACCATGTCCACTTCATATAGGATGCATTACTATAATCAATATCATCAACATATATAGGCATGACACCTTTCTATATTCCAACATCCACATGGTATGAGGTCTCTTACCTTTACCACTTCATGGAATTTGTCATAAGCAAACTCTTACCTGCATGGGTTCTACGTAGACCCTTGGCATGACCAATTTGGTTGGTCCTTGCAGGAGATTGCAGAATTTGCTCACCACCTTTTGCTATGGACTTGTTGCCTTATCCCTTTCTTCATAGGGTTGCTAGTCACATTTGTCAACATCAGCAACATATTCATCCGGGTCCATGTCATCGTTGGTTTTTCCACTAATGCCAACATCAAAGCAATGATTATCATTAGTGGTTTATTATAAATATATAATCCTTAATATCCTATGTATGTAAAGCATATCTTCATACATTTCAGCTATAAAACTTAGGAAATGTAGTCATGATCAGCAAGATAGGGTTTTAAGGAAAAATTCTCTTTTCAAGTCTTTCATCCTGGCATGGAACTCCTTTTCCACCCAACAGTGGGTTTGACTTCATAGTCCTTGCTACCTCTGGGCATGTAATTGTCCAGATTTTTCCATTTGATAGTAGCGGCCATCAGTAGCACTTTGCTGCTTCATGCTTAGATTCTGGTGACTTTCCCTTGTTCCCTACTGGATAAGCTTTCCAACGCTTATTCACATGCTCCATTCCGACCTCAGGTGTGGAAACCACACTATTTCTAAGAATGAAGACTTTCACCCATCTTTGCATTTTTACACACCACTGCTTTTTGGACTGGGTGTCAACGTCACCCAACTTCAGCCACCTGTAATTCCACTCAAAGATAGCTGAAAAATCCTGCTGGAGCAGGCAAAATCTGCTGGAAAATCCCACTTGGAAATCTGAAAATTTCCTTGTGCAGAATCGGATCACGTTCCAACTAATCTCCCACAGAATCGGCTCCCATTTCCACTAATCGTTCCGTGGAATCGGCTCTCCAAACCACTAAATTTTTTCGACGTAGCTCATCAGCAGTCTGATCCTCTAAGTTTTTCCGATGCTTGCTATACTTATAAAAAATTTCAACTTCCTTCTCATTGGCTGTCGGATGTTGTAGAAGGAGCAAGTCGACATAAGTCGACTTAGTCGATCAGCCGACTAAGTCGAGGGACCGACTTAGTCGACCAGCCGACTGAGTCGGTCGGCCGAGTAAACACAGTCATTAAGTCTGCTAACTAATAGTCGTGTCGGTTCACCGAACTGACAGGTAGTTATTTTTGTAACTGTTTGTAACCTGTATATATTAGGCTGTTGAGCCTCACAAGAACTCAGTTCAGTTATTGGCTTTGTACGATCTATTGAGAATAATATAATCTGTTTATCCTATCAGTTCTTGTCTCTTGTATCTGTGTATATTTCTGTATATTTTTGTATGTATTATTGGTAACCTTATGTGATCTGTGAGATTACAACATTGGTTCCGTTGCCGGTAGTACATAACTAGAATATATGCTCACATATGATATCAGAGCAGGAGATAAAGGACTGGTGGGAGCGAAAAATTGCTAACTATCTACAAAATTACGCGAGAAGGAACAAATTGACAGTCGCAGAAGCAAAAGCCAGATTTTTCACTGACACTCATGAAAAGTTTGTCGAATCCGTGCCACACTTGTTGAAGAAGCTTTTGGATGAGAAAACCGGACAAGACTAAAGAAGAACAGTTACTCCAGAAACTGATCCGAGGAGGACATACGAATCTATCGGAGTGGTTCGAAAAGATAGCTGACGACTTCTGTGAGGAACAAGCAGTCGAAGACAGGACTTCTGTGGAAACTGTTCGACAGAAATTTTTCACAGAATTTACTGATCAATTCTTGTGTTCCTTGCCGACTTTGCTGTTCAAGTTCTTAATAGAAAAAGGAGCAGGCCATATTGTCGAAGCTCGACCACTACTACGCGAACCGCCCTCAAATACTAACTGGGAGGAGAAACAGAAGCAGTGGGAAAAATTCATTGCTGAAAGGGAGTGGGAATACTTCCTGAGCAAATAGACAACATTATCCGAGCTTCCTAAAAAGCGTCGGGTAGGCTATGGGGGGGTAGCTGGTCGTGTGTCGGAGAGGGAGCATGGTGGATACCAGTCGACCAGACTTAAGCCAGTAATGAATAGTCGACCGAAGAGGAATTGATAGTATTGTATGAAAGTATGTCGGACATTAAAAGAATCAAGAGGGACGAACGACAACAAAAAAGGGAAGCCAGACGTGAACGAGCCGACAAGCTCCGTCGAGAACAAAACCCTAGGGAGACCGACCGAGATGAGAATCTGCCAGAGTCGGGTCATGACCGACATGAAGAAGGCGTAGATGAAGAGACGGCCCCTAAGGCAGAGGAAGTGTGGATAGATCAGCAAGAAGCTCTCCAAATAGTGGTTCCTGATGAAGTAACCCTGTCCCCCACCAATTCCCATACCGTAATACAGCCTATTATTGAAGACGACCTTCGACTGAGAGCTGGTGACATCACAATCTGGAGTCGACTAGGTGATGAACCGTACCCGGGACGACACCTTGTTATACGCCGACCGGTCGAAGGGAACTGGGTGACCTTTCAAACGACACCCTCCTTTCGTAGTATCCACTTGCTCCTGCCGACACATGAAGGAGCACCCCCCCTGCCACATACAACTATCGAAGATAACCAAGAGTCAGACCTGAGCACGCAAAGTGACAGTGGGTCATCGAGAAGACAAATTATCAACAATCCGCTGTACCGCAAGAAAGAATCAACCACCGACGGAGGCACAATTTTCGTCGACCAAAACCCCATCGTCACCCCTACAGGTTCGACTATATCATCGACCCCACCTCTTTCACCCCCACCCACACCTCCCACCCCGCCAACTTCAGAAAGTAGTGACAGTGACTCCGACATGGGTCACGGATCTGCTCAGATTCCCCTTTATGAGGGCGACGAAGACCCCAGACGACATTGGTTCGTCTGTCAGTCGATATGGGAGGCCAACAAGGTAACAGAAGAAGAACGCCAGATGGCCCAGTTCGCAGGAGCCCTAAGGAAAAGAGCTCTAACATGGTACATGACATTTTCTGAACGGTAGCCCAGAGCAACAAAAGCCGAGATAAAAGTGCAATTCCTATCATTTTTTAAGACCCCAGACGCCAAACACCTGGCCGCCAAGAAGCTGAAAACAACATCACAGAAGCCAGGAGAAACAGTTCGCGACTACGATAAACGATGGAAGGATCTATTGAGCCAGTTAGACTATACTATTGACGAACAATTACTGATTCAATGGTTCCTTGCAGGACTCTCACAGAAGGTTCGCCGACACATCAGTCTGGAAACTTTCAAGTCGTATGAAGATGTGCTGACAAAAGCTCTGCAGGTCGAGATGGATGAAGACATACCTGCATATCAGACCGACCACCGTTTGGAGGAACAGCTGGAAAACGTGCAGAAGTCCTTGAAAGAGATGACTCTGAAGAACCAAGAAGTCTGGTGCACTAACTGTTCAACAGCCGAACATTCCAAAGATAATTGTCGACAGCAATTCAACCGACAAGATGTCCGTTTTGTACAAACAAAGGCGTTTTGCGACATTTTCCAAGAACGTGGAGACCATTCTACCGCCCACTGTCCTTATAATATGAAGAATGGAAAGGCTTCCTGGTGTGCTATCTGCAAAACTGCAAATCACAACACGGCCGACTGCCATCTTAACCTGAAAAATAGACAGAACTACCAGGCCGTTTACCAGACGAATGCGGTCGCACAGAACACGGAGCAAAACAATAACAATAACTAGAACGGGCAACGCAATGACGGCCGACGCTATGAACGCCGACATGATAATCGACGACCAGGGTTTGGAAGAACAGGTCAATTCGTTGGGAATCCTGAAATACGAAGTCATCGACCCACACAATGCTTTATTTGTTACAAAGAAGGGCACAGATGCGCAGACTGTCCGTACAAGGACAGAACTGACCTCAAATTTTGTACACACTGTGGGGTAGGTGATCACTCCTTGGAGGATTGTCCTACCATGTTGGAAAAAATCAACAATAAAAATAATGTTAATGTCTTGTCTTGTGTCCAGAAGAATGATGTAATAACTACTAAGAACTTGCACATTGTCACTCGACAAGGCACCAAAACTGGGCCTGATAACCCTCAGATTAGAAAAATCAAAAACACAAATGCATACCCTGACCCTAGCAAGGAACAACAGACATATCAAGAAGCCACACACATATTCCAAAACATTGCACAACAAGAAGACATTATTAACGGTCGACTTAGCTCGAACTAGCAGTTAACCCGTCTCATTCAAACAGACGAATCTGTAGGTCAATTCATCGATTTATTACATCAAATTAAAACCACTAACCCTGAGAAACAAACTAAGAACATTTGTAGCTTAAATCAAAAAGACAAAAATGATGTCGACCCACTGGTCGACCTAGAAATTGAAGGATACCACGTACGACAAGTAGTTCTGGATTTTGGGTCACAAGTCAATATTATGACCAGGGATACATGGGAACAAATGGGCAAACCTCGACTCTATGAGTCAGGCATCTACCTAAAACTGGCCGACCAAGGTCTGATTGAACCTATTGGGGTTTGGAAAAATGTAGACACAACTATTAAAGGCATATCAACTAAAGTTGATTTTGAAATTATTGACCCCAAGGAAGGATCTAGCTCCTTCCCAGCCCTTGTCGGTCGACCTTGGGGTCGAAAGATGAAAGCCTCCATCTCCTTAGATAAAGAGATGATTAAGCTAAAAGGCAATGGCCAAAAAGTTATTGTACCTATTAACCCTTCCCAAGGAAAGCCTTGGATAGAACCTATTGATGAGGAGGTTGATGTTAGACAGCTATACCAAATCCACAATAATACTGACTATACTGAACCAAACATCTATGGGGAACTTTACTTAGGTAACCAAGACTCGGTTGGTTATAATTCAGATGCTGAACTATATGACTGGGAGATAGAAAACTTTGAAACACAAGCAAGAGGGTGCTGGAATATCCAAAAAGTATAGAAAAAACCCACCCGACAGTGCTTTACAGTCTCAATTATCCCCAAGATTTTTGAGAGGAAAATCAGAGAACACCCTACCTTACAACCGACCAGCGAAACCACCAGGAAACAACCTAGGTATAAGGAGAGGGAATCCCCAGTCATGCATGTTGAACAAGTGTCTAAAAACATTGGAGAACATGGCCGACTACAGAGCTTAGTAGAAACCTTCACAGGTCAGGCAGCTAGATGGTGGGACACCCATCAGACAAAACTGCAGACCTGGACTAGTGCTGCAACTTACTTTGTTGAAAGGTTTGGTCGCAGGAAGTTAACCTCACAAGCACAGATCCCTATCTTCACCCAAGGACAAAACCCAGAAGAACACATCCAAACTTGTGAAAAAGAGTGGAGAAGACTTGGACATAAGGATGAAAGAGCCTGGCCACACTTATTTCCTTCCACCCTAGACGACTTACCTAGCAAATGGTATAAGATGGAGGAAGCTAAAGGTGAAACCTTTTTCTGGAATGAACTAAAAGCAAATTTCATTAAAACCTTCACCTTTATACCTGAAGATAAACAATTAGTCGAGCCAGCACAACAAATTAAACATTTCATTCAACCGACTGAAACACACCCTTACAAAGACCCTCGACAGGTCAAGAACTGCAATAGTCTTCACATAGGATCAAAAGTCGAGTCGACCCGATTACAATTGGAGAATGAACACACCGCAGGTAAAAGCTTTAGATGGAAATCAAACCATGCTGAAACAACAAAACCAATCCACTCTGTGCTAAGGGTCGCGACTACCGATAAACCAGACCTCGACCGAATGACTGCAGCCGACTTCCCTGCTACATTCTCACAGTTCAAGGAAGGAAGTCGACAGATCAATTAAGCTAAAGCTCCAGAATGGTTAGATGCCAAAGTAAGAACTAAGGAGGTAGACATTTCAAATGACGACCAACCAAAAATAGCCAAGATTGGTGACTATTGGAATGAGCAACAAACTGCTGAAATAGTAACATTACTTAGAGAATTCCAAGACGTCTTTGCAAGGGACTATAAAGAATTGAAAAGGTTAGTTCAAGAAATGGGAGAGATGAAAATCGACACTAAACCTGATGTCCGAACTGTCAAGAAAAGGCCTTATAAACTAGCCCACAAGTATAAGGAAATAGTTAAAAAGGAGAACGACAACATGTTGGAAGCAGGGATTATCTACCCTATCGACCAGTCAGAATGGGCCAGTCCAATGGTCGTACAGCCTAAGAAACACAACCCGACCAGATTAAGAATCTGTGTCGACTTCAGGGAGCTGAATAAAGTCACACTGACAGATCCCTTTCCCACACCTTATGTTGATGAAATCCTGAATGAAGTTGCAGAACATGAGTGTTACTCATTTACAGATGGGTTTTCAGGTTATAACCAGGTACCCATAGCAAAAGAGGATCAAAAGAAGACAACATTTGTTTGTGAATTTGGCTCTTTTGCTTATAGGTTTATGCCTTTTGGACTAAACAATGCACCTGCAGTGTTCTCCAGAATTGTTGTAAAAACTTTCCAGGAATACATCTATAAAACTATGGCAGTATACTTTGACGACTGGACTATTTATTCCACATTAAAGGATCACTGCACATGGCTCCGACTTATGCTGGAAAGATGTCGACAGACTCAACTTTCCCTCAATATTAAGAAATTCATCTTTATGACTCCCATAGGCATACTCTTAGGACATATTGTCTGCAAAGAAGGAATCAAGGTTGACTTTGCTAAAATTAAGATTATTCTTGACCTAAAACCCCCAATAAACCCTAAACAAGTTAGGGTCTTACTTGGTCATACTGGCTATTATCGGAAATTCATCAGACATTATTCTGATATGACTTACCCCCTAGAAGAATTATTGAAGGACGATATCGAATTTAAATGGACAGAAGAATGCTAGATCTCCTTCGACAAACTAAAGAGAAAACTGGTCGAAGCACCCATACTTAAATTCCCAAATTGGTCGACCAAATTTCATGTGCATATCGACGCATCAGGAATAGCAATTGGAGCAATCCTGACTCAACCAGGAGATGATGGGATGGATTACCCTATAGTTTACAGCAGTCGAAAATTAAATAAGGCTGAAAAGAACTATTCGACCACGGAAAGGGAAGCCTTAGGAATGGTATTTGCACTTCAGAAGTATCGACACTACCTATTATCTAACCCCTTCATATTTTACACCGACCATCAAGCTTTGAAGTATCTCGTTAACAAACCTCTTCACCATGGGAGAATTTTTCGATGGCTACTTCTCTTTCAAGAGTTTGAGTTTGAAGTAGTGGTCTGACCAGGAAAGCTCAATGTCGGACCTGATCACCTATCCCGAATCGACACAGGAGAAGAACCGACCGGAGTCGACGACGACTTGCCGGATGCACATCTATTTCGTATAGAAGCAATACCAGAAGATTTGGAGGAGATTGCTCAGTTTTTAGAGACAGGTCAGGCACCAGAAGGTCTGAGCACTAAGAAGAAGCAAATCCTAGCTATGAAGGCTGCTCCATACAGCCTCATCAATGGATTTCTATACAAGATGGGGTTGGACGATGTTCTTAGAAGATGTGTACTCGACCATGAACGAGAGAAAATCATGCACGAAGCACATTATGGACCCGTAGCAGGACATTTTCAGGCTAACACAACTGCCAAGAAAATCCAACAGTCTGGATTATGGTGGCCGACACTTCATAAAGATTGTAAAAACTTTGTCAGTCGATGTGATAGATGTCAACGACTAGGTCGACCACTGCCAAGCACAGAAATGCCCCTGATCTCTGTAAATCCTAGTCTCACATTCGAAATTTGGGCTATAGACTTCATAGGACCATTCCCTGTCCCATCCCGACGATCAGGAGCAAGATATATCATCACTGCAGTGGAATATGTTACTAAATGGGCAGAAGCAGAACCTGTCGAGACCTGTTCAAGTGAGATAGCTGCTAATTTCATATATGAAAACATCATTACTCGATTTGGTTGTCCGCTCACTTTGATCAGTGACCAAGGGTCTCACTTCGTTAACAAAACTATCAAAAATTTAACCGACAAGTTTTACATCAACCATCGACGTAGTACAGCATATCACCCCCAGTAGAATGGTGCAATCGAAGCTTTCAATAAAACACTGACGAAAGGATTGACTAAAATATGCAGTGCCGACAAGGATGACTGGGATGAGAAAATTCCTCCAGCCTTATGGGCATATCGGCCAGCCTACAAACGGTCACCTGACCACACCCCTTTTCGACTGGTATATGGCCAAGAAGCAGTCGTCCCTCTACACTTCAGACAACAGGCACCTATAGTTGCACAACTACTACATGTCGATGTCGAACAGGCCAGGAAGGATCGACTCTTTCAACTTAATAAACTAGAAGAACACAGACTTATGGCCATCCAACACCAGGAAATACAAAAACAACAGCAGAAAGCCTGGCACGACCGTAATATCAAAAACAAAAATCTGTCGGTCGGTGACCTTACTTTACTCTATAACAGTCGAGTAAAAGGAAAACCCAAGAAATTGCACACTGAATGGATGGGCCCATACATAGTCGAAGAAATACATCCCAATGGGTCGGTCCGACTAAAAACATTACAGGGCCTGGTATTTCGGAAGCTCGTTAATGGAGTCCGACTTAAACGATATAAAAACTAAAAAAAAAAAAAATTATCGAATAACGGTCTTAACTGACCCCCAAAAACCTATAAAAAGTTAGAAAATTCAAAAAATCAAAACCATACACTCATAAACCATTAGCATGACAGCAACTCACCCATCCGACAACCGACATCACTTCCATCGACCATCTTCATCGACTAGTCATGCCGACCATTGACCTTGAGAGTCCCATCACATATTAATGGCCTCGAGCGCCGAACCAGATCCCCCAAATCACACTCGAGTATTGCAGTTGGACTGTCAAGTCCGCCATTAATACGACCAGTTCAACACACCACCATCATCTCCACCACCTCCACCACCCCCTGATTCACAGCCAAAACCACCATCATCTTCACAGCCGGAGGTGGACATACCCCCTCCTCAACCAAAAAAACCCCCGACCAATGAACCACCCCTTCAGACACAAGCACCTTCGACCTCTGGTCCAACTTCCACTTCTGCAGGTCCTCAAGACAAACCAACAGAACAAGAAACGGAGACAACAGAACCTCTTTATAGACCCTCTCAACTAAGGATCAGCTTACGGGATGCAAGCTCGTTGACCGACTCAGAGGTCGGCCAACTACTCAAAACCCTAGCAAAAGAGTCGAAGAGGAGGACGACCACACTAAGGAAACAACTCAGGGACAAGGAGACAGAAGAAGTTGAGTTTCTCGGCAACTGCAGGTCTCTTGCCCAATCCATTGTCCCCGGACTTGTCGAAGTAGCTACAGATCGACCTTTGGAAAGGGCATATCAGATCTTTGAAGGGATGGTGTCGACCATTCAGACGCACCTCAAAGAGACTAAAGCAGAACAGAAGGAAGAAACTACCTGACTGCTATTGGCCCAACACACTGCATTCTCAGAGGCATACAAGGTCTTACAGGACCATATGGAGGAATCTATTGTCACTGAGGAAGTACTCAGAGATTGGCCGACTCACTATGGGTAGGTATATCAGCAGATGAGACAAACTCGACAAGGCATCCAGGCTCTAGAGGCTCGAAATTCTACAGAAGCAGAACTAAGGCAGACCATTGAGGAGCAGATTGTCATGGAAACCAACAAGCTGCAAAAATTAGAACGTGAGGCCCACCAGTGGGTTCAACAGGCTCTACCTAACTTGGAGAAAGTTGATAACCTCTGCCCCCACATAAAAAGACTCCTCCAGGCTGCAGACGAGCAAAATCAATTCTTGGGTCCGACCATGGAAAACATAGCAGAAATACCCATGGCTGAAAAGATGTCGATCCTGTCAAGTATCACTACCTTGACCATCGATATCGAGAAGGCATTACAGAGTTGGACCGACTTTCAGCATCAATTGGCCATCACAGCTCCAGCCATTGTTGAAATCTGCGTTCAGAAAAGACCAACCATCCGACTGCACAGCCCTCAACAGTAATCACTTTTGGAGACAAATCGATTTTTGTACCTCCCTATTTCTTCGGGACGAAGAAATGTTTTATTTGTGGGGGAGATGTAGAAGGAGCAAGTCGACATAAGTCGACTTAGTCGATCAGCCGACTAAGTCGAGGGACCGACTTAGTCAACCAGCCGACTGAGTCGGTCGGCCGAGTAAACACAGTCATTAAGTCTGCTAACTAATAGTCGTGTCGGTTCACCGAACTGACAGGTAGTTATTTTTGTAACTGTTTGTAACCTGTATATATTAGGCTGTTGAGCCTCACAAGAACTCAGTTCAGTTATTGGCTTTGTACGATCTATTGAGAATAATATAATCTGTTTATCCTATCAGTTCTTGTCTCTTGTATCTATGTATATTTCTGTATATTTTTGTATGTATTATTGGTAACCTTATGTGATCTGTGAGATTACAACAGATGTCTCGTGCTTCGAGTGGTTAGTCATTTAGGCAGCCGCAACGGCGGCCCTCCAACTTCATTCTTCTTTCGATTGGTGAACTAATTATAACCGGCATCGGCGGTTTCTTCTCATCGGAAGGTTAGTGTCTTTGGCTTCCGCAACGGTGGAACGTCAAACCTCTATCTTCTTCCGATTTTGGGCCTTAGCAAAATTTTTAACTTTCTTTCTTTCTTCCCGACGTCGGCGGTCTTTCTCGTCGGACGCCTAGTCATTTCTCCACCCACAATGGCGACACTTGTTCAGCCTTTTTCCGTCGACGATTTCAACACTTTAACCAATTTTTCAAAAATCTCTCTCTTCTTGTTTCCACGGAATAGAACATCTATCAGGGGTCGGAACCACTAACTGCTATGCATCGGCAGTTTAGTCCCTTCAACAGTCGCAACGACGGACTGTCAAACACTAAACTCTTCCGCTACAGCGGAAGTCAATTCCGCTAAGTCTTCCGACGACCTCCAACATTTAGAAAATTTTTGGACTTTCTCTACGGCGTCGACGACTGGAAGAACTAGCATCGACAGAATAGTCCCTTAGACAGCCGCAACGGTGGACTGTCAAACGCTAAACTCTTCCACGGTGTCTGCGAACCCAACGTCCATTTCCTACCAACGGCCGCTAAAACACTTAGAAAAATTTTTGAACTTAACTTCCTTCATTGCGTCGACGGTCGGATGGCTTTTCCGTCGGGTGAGTAGTCATTTAGACTTCCGCAACTGCGGATGCTCGAAGAGATATTTTCTTCTGGCGGACACTTAGACAAGTTTTCGCGATTTTTCCTTCAAACTGTTCCCGTCGGCACGCCTTCACCTAACCCTTCCGCTACAGCGGAATTCTCTTCCACTAACCCTTCCGCTACAACGGAAGTTAGTTCCGCTAAGTGTTCCGACTGCCCAACACTTAGAGAATTTTTTTTTTGAACTTGAATTTTTTTCCAGTCATTCAATTCTAATCTCTGCTGGGAAGAAAGCAATTCTGCTTCTGTCACTACATCCTTCTTGTCCCATAGAGGTCCATTGTTGCAACCTTGAGCTCTGATACCACGCTATCACGTCCTCGACCCTCTGACCGGCAGAGACGACGCGACAAACACCACAAGCAACCGGGCAAACAGCCCCATGAAGAAGAACAGTTATCAATGCTGAAATAAAGGCTTAACAGAATGCATAACAGGAATTCCAAACATACAAGCATACACAGATGCATAATTCATCAATCATACAGCGGAAGCAACATGTACATTCCAGCATTCACAGGTTCATTATAACTCATAAAACAATAGATATAATTTGCAGAGATGAAATAGCAGCTCATTTGACATCAGTACAATTGCAGAGATGGAATCAATCAGGATTACTTATCTTTTGATGAAGAACTTGCCCACAACCAGCTACATCACTGCAACGTTCCACCTAACCATAGACCATCTTGCTCATCAATCTCTCAGCAACACTGCCACCCTCGAGCTGGGCATGATTCCTCCAAGGACAAGGGTCAATGCAGGCTTACACATAGCCGAGGGACACAATCAACAAACCAACACCGCTGGGTTTATCAGGCCATCAACAAACCGACCAAGCCATCACAGTCCGAAAACCAACCACTGCATACACGCAGCAAAACAATCCCTTCACATCCCTGTGAAGAAGGCAAGGACAACCGACAAGTGACAATCCCAACCAACAGGTGAAACACAGCTCAAGCCACAAGACAACTCAGATTTGTTCTTGGCCCTAGCGTGGAAAAAACAACTCAGCTGCAACACCCAAAACCAGGGTACTTCAACAACCCACACTCACAATGCAAATGATGGAAAAAATCCACAGCCCACAGTGGATAAGAAACAAAACTGCCAGCATAGCCATGGGAAACTCAGGCACATAGGTGGCAATCAACAGCCAACCACAACGTGGGGAAGACAACAGTCCCACCACGGAAGAAGTGAACACACATGCACAGTCCGAGATGGAAAGAGGATGGACTCTCAACAGCACCAAGGTATAACAACAAATACCACTCACAGCATGGGAAAACAACAATCCCAAAAACGTATCAGCATACATTACCAGCAACGTGGGGAAAACAACAGCCCTGGTTTACACAGTCGAAGTCACTGGAGAAAGACTTACACAAACCGCGCTGGGAAGAAATTACAGTCTCCCGATCTGTGCATGAGGAAGACTGCACTCCCTGCGTGAAGGGGAAACTTCCACAGACCACAACCGTGAAAATGAAGACCAGGCCAACTTCCTGCGCGTCCCTGCGTGAGAGCAAACAACTCTCTATGCGTGAGGGTGAGCCGACCACCATGAGGAACGAACAGAAATTCCTATGCGCGCGTGGATGAACAGACAGAATGGAGGAATGGGGAGAGCGTCGTCGTGGGATAATGGAGTCAATGCCTCCTCTGCCCATGCGACATGAGGAGGAATAATCCGCTGGTGGAGTGGGCACGTGGGCAAGGACTGACAGTCCTCCACACCCACCACTACTCAGCCATAACTGCCCTCAACTAATCTCAACAAACATTAAAGAGGTTGACAAGGGAAGATGGAAAATCAAAACAAGGTGGAAACACATGGGTTTTTCCCCCAAAGACCAAGGTTTGACATCCCCCACCCCTTATCCTTTGGAATCATGCCCTTTTCATTCAACGTTGCACTGCCGTAGCTGGTTGTGATTTATTTTTAATTGATGTGCATGTTTACATGATGCCATACCATAATGTACCGGATATCACGATAAACCATCAACAACTACACCTATTTCCGAAACATACACAACCAAATCGATGGTGGGGTTTTTGCCTTAGCTCCTCACCATGATTAATTACAATATATACATCATACAAACGGGGTCAAAAATGGGGTGTGACACCCTGCCTTCTGACACCTTGCAACCTAACATCTCTGGGAACAATGATGAATGGCAACCTCTAACCACGGCAATAGACAAACCTAAAACCCATACATGCATAGCCATGTATTATGTAAAAACCATAATCAATCTCCCTCCTTTCATAATTAATTCTCAAATCAACCACATGAATAACTATGTCCTCATTGGGAAGTTCATAGGCATATGGCCCATGAAAAGAGCTCTTATCAACTGGATCGCCATCAAATGGAAGCCAAAAGCACACTTTGACTTGCAACTAGGTTCCAAAGGGTTCTTTATCGTTATTTTCTCCTTGCTATAGGATAGAGATCGCATACTTGAAGGAGGTCCTTACTTCTTCAACTATGCAGGCCTCTTTCTAAGGAACTAGATCAAACATTTCAATTTAGACACCAAAAATTTCTCCTGGGCACCAGTCTGGGTTTGGCTATACTCACTTCCTCGGGATTATTGGGACAAAGAAACTCTCAAGGACATCAACAACTCCCTGGGATATTTTGTCAAGGTATCCAATCAGACTAAACAACAAAGGTACACATCCTATCCTCGAACGTGTATACATGCATATAGCTAAAACACTTCTGGACTCTGTCACTTTGGCACATGAGGATACAAAATGGGTGCAGCCGCTTGACTATGAGCATGTTCCTTTCAGATTCATAAAGTGCCATGAGCATGGACATCTATATCAAGATTTCCCCCGAAACAAAACCCCCATTGAGCAAAAAAAAACCATAATGTGGATGAAGAGGGTTTTAAGAAATTCATGAACATAAGGAAACAAAGCAAGAAGAATCCCACTGTAAGTAAACCCTCCAATCCTACTACCAGCAATAGCTTCGAAGCACTGGCTACCCAACATGAAGAACAAGCTACTAGAGAAGATGGAGTGCCTCCTGCAACGAAGCGACTCCATCAAGAAATCGAGAAAGGAAAGAAAACTGTAGAATCCAGTAAGAACACAAGAGATGACCCCTCTGAACAACCTCTTCATCCTAAATATAGTACTCATTGCCCCAATATTCTCACCTCCACCCAAGATATTGATGTCTTATTGGATGAGGATATGGGGGACATAGAGCTAGGAGATCTGGATATATTAGGACTGGAATATTCCTACAAAAATAACACGTTACATGCAATATCTCCCAAGCGAATCCAGCTATTAACAGACATATTAAACTCAGCAAGAACTCATTCTAGACTTGGGATTGTCACAAATGGCCCCATGGAAGCAAAGACAAGTGCCAAAGAAGTAAAAAAGAGAGGCATACAAATGGACATACAAATAATTTTCTCTCTTAGCACCAAGCTAGTGGAATTAGGGAAATATTTCCAGCTTACGTGGTTCTTCCCTTCTAACCCAATTGTTAACCAATGAAGGCGATCTGGTGGAATATAAGGGGAATCAACAGTCCTAGAAAACATAGAATGTTGAAAAGAAATATCTAGCAAGAAAAAACCCACCATCCTCATGTTGCAAGAAACCAAATCCAACAGTAACAACTTAGACAACTTGATGGCCAGATTATGGAGGGGCAACATATCCATTTTTGTTGACTTGGAAAGGTATTCAGGGGAACTAACTATCTCTTAGAACCCATTGGAATTAGATCTAGATAACGTCTTTCCCTCTCGTCACTCCATCTTGGCTCATTTCCATCCAATTGGAACCAACATACATGGCAGAATCACCAATGTGTATGGTCCTCAACTTCTGATCAAAAACTTTGTTTCTTGGACTTTTTACACTAGAGCACTCAGGATTAACCCTATCCCCTAGACAGTCTAGGACGTGACTTCAATCCCATCACCTTGTTGAAGGATAAATGAGGGGGTTGTCACTTACTATCTCAGGAAGATATTCTCTTTAAGGACTTTATTGACAACAATGGCCTGGTAGATATGGATACCAACAATGGCATTCACACCTGGAACAATCACAGAGGAGGAATTTCCTAGATTTCCACCAAGCTTGATAGTTTCCTCATTATGGAACATCTTATGCTAAAAAATGAGAAACTCATAACCTCCATGCTTCCATCTGCAAGATCTTATCACTAACCCACATGCTTAAACTAGCAGTTGGATGAGGCAGCACACATAAATCCTTTTTGTTTTGAAATTTTTTGGCTCACTCACACTGATTTCCATGAGATGATCAAGGATTGGTGGTTAACCACTTAGTTCATCGGTCCATCTTGCATGCTCAGAATGCAGAATAAACTGAAGCTCTTAAAAAACCATCTCAAATACTGGAACATGCATACCTTCAGCAATATTTTCACTTGCAAATATCAACTCAAAAAGGAAATGGAACAATCGCAACAACAAATAATTTCCAGAGGCAAAACAAAGGAGCTGACCAAGCAGGAGAAACAACTCTATTTCTAGATAGTAGAGAGATCCAAACAGGAAGAGATACTCTGGAAACAGAAATCCAGATTCAAATGGATACGGGAGGGGGAGTGCAACACTTATTTCTTCTATCGCTCTACTATCCAACACTGCATGCACAATCACATTACCCATTTCAAAAACATTGAGTGTATCAGATCAGAAACTTACATGGATATCGAAGCAAAACTTGTCTCATTCTATGGATATTTTCTCACAGAAAATTATCAGGATCGAGAGGCGGTTATTCAGCATGTAACTTCATACATTCCCTCCTTGGTAATGGATAATCAAAATGTCATGCTCATGAGACCTACTACGCTCCAAGAGGTGGAAATAACTATCAAACAAATGAAGGAAGACAAATCTCCAAGACTGGACAGTTTCACCATCAATTTCTTTCATTTCTGCTAGGATTTTCTCAAACATGAGATCTGGGAAATGGTGGAAGAATCTCGAAGAAATCAAAAGATTATTTCGGCACTCAATGCCACCTTCCTCACTCTCATTCCCTAATAATACAAAGCTTCCACTTCGAGTAAGTATATACCCATAGGTCTCTATAATTTCCTTTGAAAAATTATTAGTAAAGTCCTCCAACCATCTCAAGTCTCTGCTCCCTCACCCCATCTCCCCGAAACAAACTAGGTACATGGAAGGACGTCGGATCCTTGACGGTATCATCCTGGCTCATGAAGTTATCCACTCCCTTAAAACCTCCAAAAATCATCGTATGCTCCTCAAACTTGATCTCTCCAAAGCCTTTGAAAAACTCAATTAGAACTTCATCAAACAAATCCTTCTTGCCTTTGGTTTTGATCACTCCTAGATCCATTTTGTTCTCAACCTCATTTCCATGGATTTTTTCTCAGTACTCATTAATGGAGTCCCCTCTAAAACTTTCAACCCTTCTCAAGGTATCCGACAAGGAGATCTGCTCTCTCGCTTCCTTTTTATCCTCATGACCATAGGTTTGGGGCGAATGCTTAGTCATGTCAACTCTATTGGCACCCTAAAAGTTCTTTCACTCCACGATCATACCTCCCTCACCCACTAGCAATTTGTGGACCATAATCTGCTCATGGGTCATCCTTCTATCCCGGAATCTAGAACCCTTCATAACATCCTTTCCATCTTCTCCAAAGCCTCTGGTATGGCCCTTAATCCCGAAAAATATGAGGTCTTTTTATTCAACACCCCCCTCCTCTCCCAACGAAATATCTCCATAATATTAGGCTTCAAGGCCTATAACCTCCCCTTGAAGTATCTTGGCGCTCCACTCATAGACTTTGCACTCAAACACTCTTTGTAGAGGGATCTTCTTGCCAAACTACAGCTCTAGCTCTCTCAATGGACCCTACGCACCCTCAATCTAGCAAAACAACTTGTTCTTGTCAAATGTGTTCTATATGCAATGCCCCTTTACATGCTCTTTGTGTTGTTCGCCCCTAAATGGGTCCTCAAATCCATCAGAGCTCTACAACACACATTTCTCTAGTAAGGGTACAAATCCTCTCGCAATTAGTCCTTGGTCAAATGGGAAACTGTTTGGCATACCAAAAATTATGAGGGATTGGCCTTCGGGACCTGACTCAAAATAATGAAATATTAAGCACCAAAATTTGGTGGAACTGGATCACCAAAAATAGTAGCCCCTGGGCCCATCTCTAGAACAAAAAATATGCTACCAACTAGTCTTCTTAGAGCCTTATAAGGTATTCACAGGACATAAATGGTTCTCTCATATGGAATGCAGCAAGCTCTCAACAACACCTTGTCCAGCAACATAGCTTCTGGGAGATTCATGATGGATCCTTAGCGAACTTCTGGACGGAATCTTGGAACCAGATCCCATGCTTGGAGTTTGTGCACAATCTTCATCACTGTCATGATACGTTTCTACTCCCCAATCATGAAAAAGTCAATACTTTTTGGGTCCAGGACACTGAACAGGACTTTCGTAATTGGTTGACCCATAGCAGATGGCATCCAACTCAACAATAGGATTTTTTTGACTCACTTTGGGAGGACATTCAACAAAGACTCATCAGAACCAGGCATGGCCCTAACATCCTCAAATGGGGATACAAACCCAAAGGTATGTTCTCTATAAATGAAGCATACCAGCTTTCCATCAATAGGCCCAATGATCAATCGAAGCTTTGTTGGGCCAAAATTTGGGGGTCAAAAACTTAGCCCAAAGTGACAATTTTTCTCTGGCTTGTGTTACATAAGTATTTCCTCACATGGGACAATCTCCTCATGCAAGGCTTCATCGGACCCTTACAATGTGTCCCTTGCAAAGAACAAGTGGAAACTATGGATCACCTTCTGGATCAATGCTCCTTCTCCAGTAGAATCTGGGACAGGATTGCCTCCATTTACAAGAGAACGAATCGTTTCAGGGGGGACATTTCAGAAACCATCAAGCGTTGGCACATCTTCCCTTATAAAAATCCTTTACTCAATAGGATATGGCAACTCATCCCAGGTTGTATTATCTGGAATATATGGAAGGAACACAATCTCAAGATATTTGAATGCATAGTTAACCCCGTGGAAAGAGTTTGGGCCTCTTATCATCGCCACATCAATGAAACTACTATGTTGCATAAGTGGCATGAATAAGACCTATAGGCTATCCCCATGGAAAAAACCATTATGGAGAACTAGCAAATTTCCCCTCTTAAGGCTTTCATTACATCCACAACACAAGCTCAACACTCCTCCTTTCTCCAATAGTGGATAGGACCACCCCATGGCTTTTTTAAACTCAACTTTGATGAGGCCTCCAAAGGAAATCCTGGAAAATCCGGTTATGGGGGGGGTCTTCAGATCTTCTACCGATCAGATTCTTCATTTCTTCTATGGCATGCTAGGTATCAAAAGCAACAATGCAACTGAATTAATGGGTCTACTCTAGGGAATCTTCATATCCTTCAATCAAGATCTCTTTCCACTTATTATGCAGGGGGACTCACAGCTTATCCTAAACATGTTCATCAGATTGCAGAATGGTATTAATCACACCAAGGTTTCCCTAGCTGGAGATTGGATTATGATTTGCAACAACTATCTCTCCTCCTTTCTCAACCTTAAACCATCACATTTCAACACGTTCAACATGAAGCTAACTCTTTAGTGGAAAAACTAGCCAATTCGAGAGTCTCTTCGATCTCTTTTCTGCATCATTTCTCCCTTAAAGAGATTCCTAACTCCACTCTCAAGCATGACTGCATCCAAATTGCCAAGGATGACATGCGCCTGGATGCGGGTGGTTACATGCCACATAGACAAAAGGGAGAAACTATCGGGATACACAGTTGTCCCCCAACGTCACTCCTCTGACACCCCCTCACCCCATCCTTAAATGTTTTGGGTTGGCTTCCACCTCAAACGGCGTGGACTCTCCAAGTTCATTATGGGAGGTAACCTCCCCTCTGTCACCTAGTACTTCGTCTCTCCATGCAGAGTAATGATGACCTTAATGGCGCCTCTAGATCTGTTTCCCCCCTTTATGGGCAGCCTTCTCATAGTTGTTTACCTCATTTCCTCGCTCATGTTTAATCCTGTGAAGGCCGATCATTCTACAAAGTCAGAGGCGACGAAGAAGCGTTACATCCTACAACCTCCAACACTCATCCTCTCGGTCGACACTCAGATGTTTCATCCCTCTGTGCCTATGTTCGAGTTGATTATGTTGCGTAGATTGAGAGTTACACCTAGACGGGGACGTGGTGGTCATAGAAATGTCAATGAGCGCGCCAAAAGTCTCACGGCTCAAGATAACACAGACGGTTATGACATGAAAATTCATGATTCTCTCCACCAAATCTTTAGACAATTGGGAGGATGAGCTTACAAGTTCACATTTAGTGGTCAACCAAACGGTTCTCTGCAGGAGTAATTACTGGGTTGTCAAAAATATTCTCGGCAGACTTATCCTACATCCCATCAACTCCCAAATTAACCCCCCAGCTCCCTCCTTGAATCCATCTGCATCACAGGTGAGTACAGGAAAATCGAGTCCCTCTTAGATAAGCGGAGTCCCTTCAGCAGTGAGGAGGACACCAATAGTGAAGAGGATAATGCAGTCATGTCAAGGGTCCTAGAAAATATGATGGTCAAGCTTCTGTCCACCCACTTGCTCCCCCGACGATTGGGCGACTGGACTCTCAACTTGGTTTCATCTTCGGGGTTCCTATAGAGGATGAATCACTCTCCAAGCCTTAATCTAGATTTCATGGTTCCTGTGTTTGTTTTTTTTTTCCTGGACCATCTTGGATTTAGACTCCCCTGTTTATTACAAAAGTCATTCTCAGTTTTTATTTTTTAATACTATCAATTTTGTTATTACCATTATCTATTTTCCCTTCTGCGGGGAGGATCGTTTTGATTGTAAAATCTTGAATTCCACTGAGGGGCAGGTTCTAACTCTGTCTCTACCACATTCTTCTTGTAGAACTATCACTATGAGTTGTATATTTTACTGTATTACTATTTTAATTCAGTAGATTAGTCTTTGAAATTACAAAAAAAAATATTACTAGCCACACTATTGGAGAGCGATTCTAGCGTATGTCTTAGCTTAGACTATTCTCTATTGTTCATATTTTTTAGAATCACTATAAGACTAGATATTGCAATCGTGGACTTCTTCTTATGTTTGTTTTATATATTTTTACTTTCACTTATTAATGGTGTTGTTATATAGATGTAGAACTATAAATTTTTTGTTCAATAGAAGTTTTACCTCGGTTTACAGTTTGTTATTTGAAATTTCTACAACTAATGGCATAATAAAACAATTTATGTCTATTGTTATTTCTATTGGTTACATATCATAGCTCGTAATTCCTAGTTAGGAGAATTACAATATGACAACTTATATTAGAATAATTTTAGGTATTTTAGAATTAAGTCCATAAAATAGTAATGGTATCCAAGCTAGAATCTTTGGGCCTTTCCTTGGGTCAAATTGTGCAGTTAAAGAGGGGAATTCTCCCACATGAACTAGGCTTTCACTACAAGGAGAACACCCTCTAGAGGAGGTTATAGAGGAATCCCCTAATAAAAGAGCCCAAATATCCATTTATAGGGGAGGTCACTAGCAAAGGCGAGCAGCCAAAGGTTTTAGAGGATGTTTTTTTGGTGCATTGTGTCAATACAAATGACTCAATGCATTTACGACCAACATGCACCGAGACGGTCACAAATTATGTTGCACTGCAACCAAGAAAATCAAGTGCAAAAAAAAAAACTAAATTTTTGCAACATGTGCATTAAATAATCTAGATCGCATCAATGTGTATACAACAAAAGTGCATCGATGTGTATTTTTATATGCGCACCAATAAGGAATTTTTTTATTTTAAATATCTATTGTTGTGTGTTTAATATTGTGGAGTGCCTTGATGCGTTCGTACGCACCATGTTAGGGAAAAAAATGAAAATAAAAAACACGGGATTTTATATTTTATTTAGAAAATATATTTACAGTGCAACGACTTTAAGTGGAAAAAACTATTTTTTCGCAACCAATGCATTAAATAATCTATATCACACTAAGTCATATGTAAAAACAATGGACTTTGTTCTGGTTAAAAATTTTAATTCCAAATTTCTATAGCAATTCAAGCACAATGGACTGTGTGTCTGCAATTCGGGTACACCGCAACAAGGTTTTATAAACAAAAAAATTACTACATGGTAAAAATTGTTTTTACCTTCTACAACGATTCTGAGCCCTACAACACCAGTGTCAAACATCACCCCCTTAAATTCCTTGACATCCATGCTGCATGTGGACACTTTGCTCGTTCCTATTAACATATGACTATAGTTTGATTTTTTCCAAAATGTAGGGAAAATTTCAATTTTTCCATACATTACCATGATGCCTTCCCAATGAGCAAGAGTCCAAGTAAATTGACTATTACTCACAATTTAATTTTTATCGGATTAATATTTAAAATTCACCCTTAAATTGCCATTTTTTAATTAAAAATTTTGTGCGATGTGTTCGAGTCGTTCGGCTCACACCGTATGATGATGCACACTGTAAATTTTAAAGGGTGCACCATTAGCAATGTGAGCCAAAAGGAAAAATTCCCTACTATGATGACACGTTATTATTCTCGTAGTGCATTGAACACCTTAATTAAAAAACCATCAATTGTAAATTGGTGCACATATCAAATAAATTGCACCGCCACTCAGTGCCCTAACATACATAAGCACACCAAACACTTTAATTAAAAAACCATTATATGTAAATTGGTGCGCTGACATTCTTAATCACACCATCCACATTAATTTAAAAAACATTTTACGGTATCATGGTCCGAGAAAAACACCCCGCTATGACGATGCACTATTATTTTCTTAGCGCACTAAACACATTGTTAAAAAACCATTAAATGTAAGCCAATGTGCATATCAAATAAATTGCATCGTATCTCGATGCACATATCAAATACACTACACCACCTCGTGGTGCCCTGACATGCATAAACCGATGCGCTGATGTGTAACAAACGCACAATCACAAAAAATATCGAGTGCATTAACATGTATTTGGTGCACCGAACAACCCAGTTATAATTAACGATAAAAGTAACATATTTAACAGTGTTCTAGTCCATGGCAGTGCACAGCTAATGGTGCGTTCATGCTATCTCGACACACTAAAGAAGAGATAATATGTAAAAATAATACTATGTTTGCTGGTGCATTTACATATCTTTGTGCTTCGTCAGCGATGCTTTGTGTATAATAGATCATCGTTAGCGGTTCTTTCTGGTCTGAAGCACACCAGATGTGATGCTTTCCCATTATTCACGCGTACCTCTTATCAAATGTATTTATTTTGAGAAAAAATTGTTATTTGATGTTAATAAATAGCTTGCTCATTTAATGAAATATTTAAGTGATATTTTTAAATCTATTTATGAGAGTGATAGATGTTGTATGTGTATCAGAAAAGTGAGTAACAAGAGGCACCTCAACATCCCTAGCCTCATGTTGATCTCTACAACTTCTGGCATGATTGGGAGGCACAAGAGAGGGATAGGCAATTGTACCCCCGCCCCATCTCAACCCATGCACGATACATGTTTATGGTTGTAGGCCACTTAAAGTTCTATGAGGAGGATACATCCCTCAAGGGGAACTCGTCTCTGTTGTGGCAGTTCATCCATCATTGGGACCATGACAAACATGCATTTTGTATTGGTCTCAGTTAGTGGTTATGGTTCACTAAGGAGGATATCTAATTCATCACTGGTGATGAGAGGGGAAAATTTTCCCTACTTCTCTGATGTCCCAACAGGATTTATACTAGAGATTCATCTTATCTACTCTCATAGATGTATTGTTGATGACATCGTCAATCATGCTGATTTTTAGGTGTGCAAGGGACAACTCCATATTGGTGCTTTCAGTGCATAGGAGGTTATATTCCTCTCATTGTTAGTTACCACCATCGCACACATGATCACTAATAGGAAACACATTAGTTGCCCTCTTTTATTTTATTTAGATTCCTTAGTACAATTACCTAGATGGATTAGGTGGTCCACCCTTTTTTATGGTAGTGTTTTTTTTCATCATTAGAGGAAATTTGGGGTCTAAAATGGGCCTTATAAGAAAACGTGCCAAAATAAGTTTTTGTGAGTTGGAATTCAAGAACCAATAGAATTTNGGGTCTGTCAAAAGTATGCAGTGTGGGTACTCGTTGGATGCGGAATCAAATTCTGCATCCAACAAGCTCTCCTGATCGAAATTTGAGTAAAAAAACAGGGAGATATGTCGAAAATACGAACACAAAAA